>OX638130.1:43914826-44116765 GCA_951804985.1 Dryomyza anilis
TCCAGAGATACGAACTTGTAGGACAGTTTTTCGTAGACTGAATAATCGTAACAATATATTGAACATAAAAAAAATTAAATAAATTTAATTTTTATAAAAAGTAGCTGTAGGGTGTCGCATTTTTATACCCTACACTAAGAGTCAAAGGGTATATTCAGTTTGGTACGCCGTTTGTAACACCCAGAAGGAAGCATCTCCTGTATGGAAAAGTACATATATTCTTGATCAGCATGTTCTCCTGAGTCGATTTAGCGATGTCCGTCTGTCTGTCTGTCTGTCTGTCTGTCTGTCTGTCTGTCTGTCTGTCCGTCTGTTGAAATCCCTACTACTTAAAAAAATGAAGAGTGGGATGGATGAAACTGATAATTTAGATCGGTCCATCGGTCCATTGTGACCTGTGATCTGACCATTTATATTCAAATACCTCATATAAAATTTACAACTACAGATCAATATTACTGTATACGTGCTTAGGTAAACTTTTTTGGTCAAATATATATTGACTTCATGCACAAATACACGAAAACAATGTTTTCCCGCGAAACGACTTGTGGTTCCCAAAAAAAAAAAATCGAAATTTGGTAAATCTACCATTTTGTAAATATCGGTATCAAATGAATGGAAATTCTTCAGCGATTGAAAGTTTGTAGTTATTTTAAGGATTCGTATTCCCTGGTGACCTATATACCACTTTGAATGGTAACCACACATATGTGTAGGGTATTTATAGTCGGCTTAGACCGACTATAATTTTGATAATCCTAACTATCATAATAACACCTACTATAAAATGTCCCTACTTTAAAATTTCCCATGTGATCTAACCTTCCCAACTGGTTCATTTTTCTCATGTCAATTTTCAAAAATTTCAGTTCGTTGACGACGGATGTGAATAGATTTTTTTTTAACCCATTAAAGCCTGCCGAACCTAGGAGATTATGAAGTGCAATTCATGTTTTCCCATAATGAGTACATCAGATGCTAAGAGTTTGGTTCAATTTTGCATCTAGCACCAATATTTTATATTAGTATGAAATTGTATATTTCTTCGTGCAATTTTATCAAATATTTCATAAACTAATTTTAAAAAATATTCCTAAAAATTTCAGTAAGATAAAGTTTAAAACACTTTTTCGAAATATTGACAGCAAAAAAAATGCTAACTAATATTAAAATGTTTTTTAAGAGAGCTTAGAGAATTGTGATAAATTACACTCTTGACACACTTTTTTGGAAATACAAATTTCTGTTTGATTCTTTGCAAAAACTAATATCTGGACACAGATTTTTTATTGCCAATTATCCGTAGGGCAAGGTTCATATTTTTTTTGTGATAAAGTTTGCATCTGCATCATGTCGAAATCGTGCGATAACTTGCGATATAAAGTACCAAAAACGGCCGTTTTTGCAACTCGATTTTGTGGAAAATCTCGACATATAGGAAAAATTCTGAGTACACAGCAAGAATCAGGAGATCGAAATCAACCAAAAATGATAGGTTTCATTCCAGATTAGGCCAACAACCCTCAATTTGTAGAACAGTGTAATATGACAAAGTTTAAAACACTTTTTCGAAAAAATTACAGCAAAAACATTGCGAACTAATATTAAAAATTTGTTAAGAGTGTGTCTCTCGACACACTTTTTTGGTAATACAAATTTCTTTTTGATTCTTTGCAAAAACTAATATCTGGACACAGATTTTTTTTCCAATTCTCCGTACGGCAAGGTTCATATTTTATTTTGTGATAAAATTTGCATCTGCAACATGTCGAAATCGTGCGATAACTTGTGATATAAAGTACCAAAAACGGCCTTTTCTGCAAGTTTGACTCGATTTTGTGGATAATCTCGACGTATAGGGAAAATTCTGAGTACGCAGCAAGAATCAGGAGATCGAAATCAACCAGAATTGATAGGTTTCATTCCAGATTAGGCCAACAATACTCAATTTGTAGAACAGTGTAATATGACAAAAAAAAAATGCATTTAGGGGGTAGAAGGCAGAAAAAACTAACATCATTTATTGAGATCAACTAAACCTATAGGACAAATATAATAACCGCCGAGACCTTTGCAACGATATTGATGATCGGACATCAAATAAAAAAGCTATGACGAAAAAACGATTTCAATAATGTTTTCACTTAAAAACGAACTAGTAAATTTTTTGTTTATGAAGCAAACTAAATATTTTCAACGGCAAAGTTTTATAATTTTCGAGACCGTTAATAATATGACAAAAAACAAATTGGATTTAGGGGGTATAAGTCTGAAAAACTAATAACACTTGCCGAAGATGACCTCGGAGGTCAATTGTGTTAACCGCTGAGACATTTCCAACGGTATATAAAACTTGATGATCGGACATCAAATAAAGAAGCTATGACGGTTTTTGGAACTTTTACGACGTAAGCTTTCATTTTAGGGGCGGAATTTACAACATTTTTGTTTCGAGCCGGCCTAGTGTACAGCCAAAAGTTGAGTTTTGTCATACGATGTAGTTCAACAGGTTCAGAAGTAATGTAAAAAACATGTTGTACAATGCTGACTATGTTGTAGGAATAACACTTTTTTTTCAATTCAATATCTTTTTTGTTATATGGGCCATTCCACACCAAATCGACCAAAAAAAGGCAAATTTGAGATTTTACCTTTTCGATCTTAATGAACTTTTGGCAACTGATAAAGGGTATCGAGACATGCACTAAACAATAAATGGCGACTGAATTTTGAAAGATGAAATAACCTGTATATACTTAACCATGTAATGCGTAGCGTTCTCTGTGAAATAAAAATAAAAGAACATTTTTTTAACAGTTTTTAAAGGCCACTTCAAAGTTCTTAATCATATTTTTCTGTTTAATACATTAGCGTTAATCAAAATATTACAGATTTTTAAATATAAGAGGTAGTTATGATTTTTTAAATTTGTGTGAATTTTAATATTTTTACATAAGAAATCATAACAATATGTTTTGAATGACCTATCATATTTTTACATTAAATATTTGTGGCTTATCATTTGTAACATTTACAATTTTATATATACTGATAAATTTTAAATACATAACAAAACTTATGGAACTTAATACATTTTTTGTAACATTTTTGAATTTTTTTTTAAATAATTTTAATTTTATTAGAAACGTTTAGATACAGATTTTATGTCATTCGATAAAATGTTTTTAAACGATGCATATAATAAAATTGAAATCATATAAACTAAGTGTTTTATTTAGTTTGTGTTGTTTAAACTTAGTTTAAACTAGTTTATGGTAAACTTCATATTCGTCACGAAAAATATTTCCATATCAATCATTCATTTAAATAAAGTTTTCAATATATTGTTACGAAAAGATGTAATTTGCCCCATAGTGCAAGAATTCAACAATAATAAATGAGACTCAAGACAATTTAGCGCACTAAACAATGTGTTAGAAAGAGACGGAAGATCATTCAGCGTATTGAGCAATGTGCGAGAAAGAGATGGAAGATCAGCACATTAAAACTCATAAAAGCGAATGAGATGCCAATAGCATGCGTCATTCACGAAACGAGTAGAAGGTTCTCGAAGCAAGTCGAAGCTTGTCGAAACGTGTCGAATTGATGCTTGTTGTATATAAGCCCGACGCATCTGAGGTACAGACTAGTGATTGTAAAGTGGTCGAGTGCATCTCGTGTGATAAATGTCAAGTTAAATTGTGGACATGCAGTAGTTGTTAGAATTTGTTATTAGTAAAGTTGTTTATTAAAGTGAATTAATAAAGTTAATTGTTATAATTTAAACCAAACATAAGAGTGTTTTTATTTTGCACACAATCCAGAGATACGAACTTGTAGGACAGTTTTTCGTAGACTGAATAATCGTAACAATATATTGAACATAAAAAAATTAAATAAATTTAATTTTTATAAAAAGTAGCTGTAGGGTGTCGCATTTTTATACCCTACACTAAGAGTCAAAGGGTATATTCAGTTTGGTACGCCGTTTGTAACACCCAGAAGGAAGCATCTCCTGTATGGAAAAGTACATATATTCTTGATCAGCATGTTCTCCTGAGTCGATTTAGCGATGTCCGTCTGCCTGTCTGTCTGTCTGTCCGTCTGTTGAAATCCCTACTACTTAAAAAAATGAAGAGTGGGATGGATGAAACTGATAATTTAGATCGGTCCATCGGTCCATTGTGACCTGTGATCTGACCATTTATATTCAAATACCTCATATAAAATTTACAACTACAGATCAATATTACTGTATACGTGCTTAGGTAAACTTTTTTGGTCAAATATATATTGACTTCATGCACAAATACACGAAAACAATGTTTTCACGCGAAACGACTTGTGGTTCCCAAAAAAAAAAAATCGAAATTCGGTAAATCTACCGAATTTCGATATTTTCAGGATTCGTATTCCCTGGTGACCTATATACCACTTTGAATGGTAACCACACATATGTGTAGGGTATTTATAGTCGGCTTAGACCGACTATAATTTTGATAATCCTAACTATCATAATAACACCTACTATAAAATGTCCCTACTTTAAAATTTCCCATGTGATCTAACCTTCCCAACTGGTTCATTTTTCTCATGTCAATTTTCAAAAATTTCAGTTCGTTGACGACGGATGTGAATAGATTTTTTTTCAACCCATTAAAGCCTGCCGAACCTAGGAGATTATGAAGTGCAATTCATGTTTTCCCATAATGAGTACATCAGATGCTAAGAGTTTGGTTCAATTTTGCATCTAGCACCAATATTTTATATTAGTATGAAATTGTATATTTCTTCGTGCAATTTTATCAAATATTTCATAAACTAATTTTAAAAAATATTCCTAAAAATTTCAGTAAGATAAAGTTTAAAACACTTTTTCGAAATATTGACAGCAAAAAAAAATGCTAACTAATATTAAAATGTTTTTTAAGAGAGCTTAGAGAATTGTGATAAATTACACTCTTGACACACTTTTTTGGAAATACAAATTTCTGTTTGATTCTTTGCAAAAACTAATATCTGGACACAGATTTTTTTATTGCCAATTATCCGTAGGGCAAGGTTCATATTTTTTTTGTGATAAAGTTTGCATCTGCATCATGTCGAAATCGTGCGATAACTTGCGATATAAAGTACCAAAAACGGCCGTTTTTGCAACTCGATTTTATAGGAAAAATTCTGAGTACACAGCAAGAATCAGGAGATCGAAATCAACCAAAAATGATAGGTTTCATTCCAGATTAGGCCAACAACCCTCAATTTGTAGAACAGTGTAATATGACAAAGTTTAAAACACTTTTTCGAAAAATTGACAGCAAAAACATTGCGAACTAATATTAAAAATTTGTTAAGAGTGTGTCTCTCAACACACTTTTTTGGTAATACAAATTTCTTTTTGATTCTTTGCAAAAACTAATATCTGGACACAGATTTTTTTTGCCAATTCTCCGTACGGCAAGGTTCATATTTTATTTTGTGATAAAATTTGCATCTGCAACATGTCGAAATCGTGCGATAACTTGTGATATAAAGTACCAAAAACGGCCTTTTCTGCAAGTTTGACTCGATTTTGTGGATAATCTCGACGTATAGGGAAAATTCTGAGTACGCAGCAAGAATCAAGAGATCGAAATCAACCAGAATTGATAGGTTTCATTCCAGATTAGGCCAACAATACTCAATTTGTAGAACAGTGTAATATGACAAAAAAAAAATGCATTTAGGGGGTAGAAGGCAGAAAAAACTAACATCATTTATTGAGATCAACTAAACCTATAGGACAAATATAATAACCGCCGAGACCTTTGCAACGATATTGATGATCGGACATCAAATAAAAAATCTATGACGAAAAAACGATTTCAATAATGTTTTCACTTAAAAACGAACTAGTAAATTTTTTGTTTATGAAGCAAACTAAATATTTTCAACGGCAAAGTTTTATAATTTTCGAGACCGTTAATAATATGACAAAAAACAAATTGGATTTAGGGGGTATAAGTCTGAAAAACTAATAATACTTGCCGAAGATGACCTCGGAGGTCAATTGTGTTAACCGCTGAGACATTTCCAACGGTATATAAAACTTGATGATCGGACATCAAATAAAGAAGCTATGACGGTTTTTGGAACTTTTACGACGTAAGCTTTCATTTTAGTGGCGGAATTTACAACATTTTTGTTTCGAGCCGGCCTAGTGTACAGCCAAAAGTTGAGTTTTGTCGTACGATGTAGTTCAACAGGTTCAGAAGTAATGTAAAAAACATGTTGTACAATGCTGACTATGTTGTAGGAATAACACTTTTTTTTTCAATTCAATATCTTTTTTGTTATATGGGCCATTCCACACCAAATCGACCAAAAAAAGTCAAATTTGAGATTTTACCTTTTCGATCTTAATGAACTTTTGGCAACTGATAAAGGGTATCGAGACATGCACTAAACAATTTTTTATTTTTTCCGACCACTACTTCCAGAGATACAGTGGCTCAAAGTTGGAAAAAAAGTGCCAAAAATCACTTTTGTACTGTTGTTCATATTTAAATATCTCTTGAACTAGAAATGCTAGAAACTCCGTTAATGGCTCGTTTTAAAGCTAATAGAACAAGCAATTGTTTGGGCATGAGTGGGATGAGCAAGTTGTGGGTTATTGAAGCAAACGAAGAGCTGTATAAAAGTAACATTGTGGTAAGCAGAACACTTGTTGAGGCGGAGAAAGACAGAATTGTACCTATAAGAGTTCTTAATCTGGAAAACTAGTCAATATTGATCAAAAAGGGAACAGTGATAGGCCAGTGTCAAGAGGCATCAGCGATTATAAATTGTGAGTTAAATCAAACAAAGAACTATGTCACACCGCAAATAACAAACAATCTACTCACAGGTTTATAAATAAGTGGACGAAGGATTTGGCTGCCAAAGAAAAGAGTCAAGTGCAAAAGCTAATTGATAAATATTGGTGCATATTCGCAGAAAAGGGACAAAAGTATGGCAGCACTGCCCTCGTAAAACATCGAATAGACACTGGTGATCCTAACCCAATTCGTCTAGCACCAAGGAGGGTACCACTTGCGAAAACAGACGAAGTATCACATTTGGTTGAAGAAATGCACACAAATGACGTGATGGAACCATCTGAGAGTCCATGGAGTTCACCCGTAGTATTGGTGAAAAAGAAGGACGGTAGTATACTCGGTTCTGCGTTGACTACCGAAAATTTAATGATGATAGAAAGATAGTTATCCATTGCCCAGAATAAATGACACCTTGGATACACTATCTAATGCTAAGTGCTTTACCACGTTGGACTTGCAAAGCGGCTACTGGCAAGTTGAAATCGATAAGAAAGATCGAGAGAAGACCGCATTCAGTACTGGCGATGGGTCATAGCAATTTTTGGTAATGCCGTTTGGACTATATAATGCCCCAGCAACATTCGAGCGGTTAATGGAGCATGTATTGAAAGGCATACACTGAAAAACTTGTCTGGTATACCTTGACGACATTATTGTCATTGGCAAGGACTTTGACGAGCATCTAAGAAATTTGGAGGAAGTATTCCTTCGATTGGAAAGTGCGGATCTACAACTTAGCCCGAAGAAATGCTCACTTTTCAAGAAAGAGGTCATCGAGTTACCACAGAAGGACTTCATACGATGAAGATTAAATCAATGGGCAAGAAAAAGTGATCGCATACTACAGTAAAACATTGTCCAAGCCCGAGCGAAATTACTGTGTCACCAGGAGGGAGCTTCTTGCTGTAATTGAAAGTGTGAAAAATTTCCATAAGTATCTTTACGGACTACAGTTTCACTTGAGTACCGATCACGACAGCACTACGATGGTTACTTCAGTTCAAAGATCCGGAAGTCCAAATTGCGCGTTGGATAGAACGATTACAGAGCTACGATTTCACCATCGAACACCGTAAAGGAGGTCATCATGAATATACAGATGCTCTGTCATGGCGTCCTTGTAAACTTGAATGAAGAAAAAAAAATTGATATTCATTTGCTTAATGTTTTACCCGATGCATGGGAAAATGAAGATGCCACCTCCGCTCGAAGTTTGATTGTTGTTCCCAAGTCAAAAAAAAGAGGTATTAGCGGAATACCATGGTGCATCTAGTGGAGGTCATTTAGGCATGAATAAAACGGTTGAAAAAGAAAAGAAACGTTTTTATTGGGTTGGATGCCAAGAGGCAATCGGCGATTGGATTCACACCTATCCGCAATGTATACCAGCAAAAGGACTAACAGTCCGAAGTCGGGACAGGATGCACCAATACAACGTGGGAGCACCATTCGAGCTTGTCGCCGGGCCGTTTCCAATCGAACGGCGGTTCATGACACTACAGTGGCTTCGCCTGAAAAAATTGTCTTTGAGACAGACTTAAGATTACCTGCGAATTTAAAATTTGGTACGAGTCCTTCAGCTGGAATTCGTGTTCACGATTATGTTTCCAGGAAAAGCGAAGAAATGAATGAAGTTCATCAGTTCACAAGTGCATCATCGTACACAATTTGCGAGTGGTAAGATGAAGGCCACATACGACTTGCGCACAAATTCAGAGGGATTTATGGAAGGACAACTTGTTTTGCTGGGAGGGACCACACAAGAATTAAAAGAATGAACGATGTCGTGTATCGGATTCAGAATACTACAGGCGTTAGACGAAAAATCAAAGTAGTACATTTAGAAAGGTTGGCGCCGTATAGAGCGAGAGAGAGGATTAACATCTGTTCGGGACGAACAGATTTAGGGAGGGCAGTGTTACGAAAAGATGTAATTTGCCCCATAGTGCAAGCAATCAACAATAATAAATGAGATGCAAGACAATTCAGCGCACTAAGCAATGTGTTAGAAAGAGACGGAAGATCTTTCAGCAGCCTGAGGCAATGGGCGAGAAAGAAATGGAAGATCAGTGCATTGTTGATAAGTTGATTGTAATATTTTCATCTGATTCAGATCGCAAATATACACTAGACTGACAATGACTTTGTATGAATAAAAAATCGATGGAGAATTTTCAGCGCAATCCGAATAAAATGGACCCGCCGGGACCTCAAAGTAGGCGTTTTCATACTTAAATCGATAATTTCAAAATTGTATTGAAATTATATCTCTCAAACGCATTAAACTAAAAAACTAGGTAAGTCATCATTTGGAATTTTTTTTTTTATCGTTTAAGAAACCATAAATAAAAAAAAATCGCATAAAAAATACAGAAGCAGTGATTATTTAAACAAGCATCCTTCGTTATATATTTTCATCAGTCACGCCTAGCCTGAAACACTTTAAACTCAAAAGTTCGATTCTCATCTAATTGAGAATTGAGAAAATTTTTAAAAATATGCCCTTATGGATCGCTTCATCATAATAATAAAGTAATAATAAAATTGGTCGCGCACCATTTGTATATATATTGTATATTTTCAACATAAAACATTTTTGGACATTTAATACGAAGTAAGTTTTCTTATATTGTGAAAATTAAATTTTTCACATATTAATTAACAAACAAAAAAAATATGTATATATAGGTAAATATTGCGTCATGGTTGAAGTATATACAGGTTAGACCATCTAGACATTTAATTGACATACGGAAAGTTGAGAATGTCAAGAAGAAAATATTAAAAATACAAGAATTAATTGTCATTTTAAACTTTATCTTCAGGTTATAGTATTTTGCATGGAAAATTGGAGATTTTATTAAAATTTCCTTCCACACATTCACTTTTATCACTTTTGCTAATCACTGTGGTTTCTTTTCGATCCTAAAAAATCTTGAAAGTTGGCAAAATGTTGAAATTTATTTAATTTAAAATTTTGAATATTATTTGTTTTTATGAAATTGTAAACAAAGCATTGATGTTTTGTTTTAAAATATTCGTAAACAAAAGTTGAATCTTTCAAACAATTTTCAAAAAAAAAATAAATGGCAACTGAATTTTGAAAGATGAAATAACCTGTATATACTTAACCATGTAATGCGTAGCGTTCTCTGTGAAATAAAAATAAAAGAACATTTTTTTAACAGTTTTTAAAGGCCACTTCAAAGTTCTTAATCATATTTTTCTGTTTAATACATTAGCGTTAATCAAAATATTACAGATTTTTAAATATAAGAGGTAGTTATGATTTTTTAAATTTGTGTGAATTTTAATATTTTTACATAAGAAATCATAACAATATGTTTTGAATGACCTATCATATTTTTACATTAAATATTTGTGGCTTATCATTTGTAACATTTAGAATTTTATATATACTGATAAATTTTAAATACATAACAAAACTTATGGAACTTAATACATTTTTTGTAACATTTTTGAATTTTTTTTTAAATAATTTTAATTTTATTAGAAACGTTTAGATACAGATTTTATGTCATTCGATAAAATGTTTTTAAACGATGCATATAATAAAATTGAAATCATATAAATTAAGTGTTTTATTTAGTTTGTGTTGTTTAAACTTAGTTTAAACTAGTTTATGGTAAACTTCATATTCGTCACGAAAAATATTTCCATATCAATCATTCATTTAAATAAAGTTTTCAATATATTGTTACGAAAAGATGTAATTTGCCCCATAGTGCAAGAATTCAACAATAATAAATGAGACTCAAGACAATTTAGCGCACTAAACAATGTGTTAGAAAGAGACGGAAGATCATTCAGCGTATTGAGCAATGTGCGAGAAAGAGATGGAAGATCAGCACATTAAAACTCATAAAAGCGAATGTGATGCCAATAGCATGCGTCATTCACGAAACGAGTAGAAGGTTCTCGAAGCAAGTCGATGCTTGTCGAAACGTGTCGAATTGATGCTTGTTGTATATAAGGCCGACGCATCTGAGGTACAGACTAGTGATTGTAAAGTGGTCGAGTGCATCTCGTGTGATAAATGTCAAGTTAAATTGTGGACATGCAGTAGTTGTTAGAATTTGTTATTAGTAAAGTTGTTTATTAAAGTGAATTAATAAAGTTAATTGTTATAATTTAAACCAAACATAAGAGTGTTTTTATTTTGCACACCATCCAGAGATACGAACTTGTAGGACAGTTTTTCGTAGACTGAATAATCGTAACAATATATTGAACATAAAAAAATTAAATAAATTTAATTTTTATAAAAAGTAGCTGTAGGGTGTCGCATTTTTATACCCTACACTAAGAGTCAAAGGGTATATTCAGTTTGGTACGCCGTTTGTAACACCCAGAAGGAAGCATCTCCTGTATGGAAAAGTACATATATTCTTGATCAGCATGTTCTCCTGAGTCGATTTAGCGATGTCCGTCTGCCTGTCTGTCTGTCTGTCCGTCTGTTGAAATCCCTACTACTTAAAAAAATGAAGAGTGGGATGGATGAAACTGATAATTTAGATCGGTCCATCGGTCCATTGTGACCTGTGATCTGACCATTTATATTCAAATACCTCATATAAAATTTAAAACTACAGATCAATATTACTGTATACGTGCTTAGGTAAACTTTTTTGGTCAAATATATATTGACTTCATGCACAAATACACGAAAACAATGTTTTCCCGCGACTTGTGGTTCCCAAAAAAAAAAATCGAAATTCGGTAAATCTACCATTTTGTAAATATCGGTATCAAATGAATGGAAATTCTTCAGCGATTGAAAGTTTGTAGTTATTTTAAGGATTCGTATTCCCTGGTGACCTATATACCACTTTGAATGGTAACCACACATATGTGTAGGGTATTTATAGTCGGCTTAGACCGACTATAATTTTGATAATCCTAACTATCATAATAACACCTACTATAAAATGTCCCTACTTTAAAATTTCCCATGTGATCTAACCTTCCCAACTGGTTCATTTTTCTCATGTCAATTTTCAAAAATTTCAGTTCGTTGACGACGGATGTGAATAGATTAACCCATTAACCCATTAAAGCCTGCCGAACCTAGGAGATTATGAAGTGCAATTCATGTTTTCCCATAATGAGTACATCAGATGCTAAGAGTTTGGTTCAATTTTGCATCTAGCACCAATATTTTATATTAGTATGAAATTGTATATTTCTTCGTGCAATTTTATCAAATATTTCATAAACTAATTTTAAAAAATATTCCTAAAAATTTCAGTAAGATAAAGTTTAAAACACTTTTTCGAAATATTGACAGCAAAAAAAATGCTAACTAATATTAAAATGTTTTTTAAGAGAGCTTAGAGAATTGTGATAAATTACACTCTTGACACACTTTTTTTGGAAATACAAATTTCTGTTTGATTCTTTGCAAAAACTAATATCTGGACACAGATTTTTTATTGCCAATTATCCGTAGGGCAAGGTTCATATTTTTTTTGTGATAAAGTTTGCATCTGCATCATGTCGAAATCGTGCGATAACTTGCGATATAAAGTACCAAAAACGGCCGTTTTTGCAACTCGATTTTGTGTCTCGATTTTGTGGAAAATCTCGACATATAGGAAAAATTCTGAGTACACAGCAAGAATCAGGAGATCGAAATCAACCAAAAATGATAGGTTTCATTCCAGATTAGGCCAACAACCCTCAATTTGTAGAACAGTGTAATATGACAAAGTTTAAAACACTTTTTCGAAAAATTGACAGCAAAAACATTGCGAACTAATATTAAAAATTTGTTAAGAGTGTGTCTCTCGACACACTTTTTTGGTAATACAAATTTCTTTTTGATTCTTTGCAAAAACTAATATCTGGACACAGATTTTTTTTGCCAATTCTCCATACGGCAAGGTTCATATTTTATTTTGTGATAAAATTTGCATCTGCAACATGTCGAAATCGTGCGATAACTTGTGATATAAAGTACCAAAAACGGCCTTTTCTGCAAGTTTGACTCGATTTTGTGGATAATCTCGACGTATAGGGAAAATTCTGAGTACGCAGCAAGAATTAGGAGATCGAAATCAACCAGAATTGATAGGTTTCATTCCAGATTAGGCCAACAATACTCAATTTGTAGAAAGTGTAATATGACAAAAAAAAAATGCATTTAGGGGGTAGAAGGCAGAAAAAACTAACATCATTTATTGAGATCAACTAAACCTATAGGACAAATATAATAACCGCCGAGACCTTTGCAACGATATTGACATCAAATAAAAAAGCTATGACGAAAAAACGATTTCAATAATGTTTTCACTTAAAAACGAACTAGTAAATTTTTTGTTTATGAAGCAAACTAAATATTTTCAACGGCAAAGTTTTATAATATTCGAGACCGTTAATAATATGACAAAAAACAAATTGGATTTAGGGGGGTATAAGTCTGAAAAACTAATAACACTTGCCGAAGATGACCTCGGAGGTCAATTGTGTTAACCGCTGAGACATTTCCAACGGTATATAAAACTTGATGATCGGACATCAAATAAAGAAGCTATGACGGTTTTTGGAACTTTTACGACGTAAGCTTTCATTTTAGGGGCGGAATTTACAACATTTTTGTTTCGAGCCGGCCTAGTGTACAGCCAAAAGTTGAGTTTTGTCATACGATGTAGTTCAACAGGTTCAGAAGTAATGTAAAAAACATGTTGTACAATGCTGACTATGTTGTAGGAATAACACTTTTTTTTCAATTCAATATCTTTTTTGTTATATGGGCCATTCCACACCAAATCGACCAAAAAAAGGCAAATTTGAGATTTTACCTTTTCGATCTTAATGAACTTTTGGCAACTGATAAAGGGTATCGAGACATGCACTAAACAATAAATGGCGACTGAATTTTGAAAGATGAAATAACCTGTATATACTTAACCATGTAATGCGTAGCGTTCTCTGTGAAATAAAAAAAAAAGAACATTTTTTTAACAGTTTTTAAAGGCCACTTCAAAGTTCTTAATCATATTTTTCTGTTTAATACATTAGCGTTAATCAAAATATTACAGATTTTTAAATATAAGAGGTAGTTATGATTTTTTAAATTTGTGTGAATTTTAATATTTTTATTAGAAACGTTTAGATACAGATTTTATGTCATTCGATAAAATGTTTTTAAACGATGCATATAATAAAATTGAAATCATATAAACTAAGTGTTTTATTTAGTTTGTGTTGTTTAAACTTAGTTTAAACTAGTTTATGGTAAACTTCATATTCGTCACGAAAAATATTTCCAGATCAATCATTCATTTAAATAAAGTTTTCAATATATTGTTACGAAAAGATGTAATTTGCCCCATAGTGCAAGAATTCAACAATAATAAATGAGACTCAAGACAATTTAGAGCACTAAGCAATGTGTTAGAAAGAGACGGAAGATCATTCAGCGTATTGAGCAATGTGCGAGAAAGAGATGGAAGATCAGCACATTAAAACTCATAAAAGCGAATGAGATGCCAATAGCATGCGTCATTCACGAAACGAGTAGAAGGTTCTCGAAGCAAGTCGAAGCTTGTCGAAACGTGTCGAATTGATGCTTGTTGTATATAAGGCCGACGCATCTGAGGTACAGACTAGTGATTGTAAAGTGGTCGAGTGCATCTCGTGTGATAAATGTCAAGTTAAATTGTGGACATGCAGTAGTTGTTAGAATTTGTTATTAGTAAAGTTGTTTATTAAAGTGAATTAATAAAGTTAATTGTTATAATTTAAACCAAACATAAGAGTGTTTTTATTTTGCACACAATCCAGAGATACGAACTTGTAGGACAGTTTTTCGTAGACTGAATAATCGTAACAATATATTGAACATAAAAAAATTAAATAAATTTAATTTTTATAAAAAGTAGCTGTAGGGTGTCGCATTTTTATACCCTACACTAAGAGTCAAAGGGTATATTCAGTTTGGAACGCCGTTTGTAACACCCAGAAGGAAGCATCTCCTGTATGGAAAAGTACATATATTCTTGATCAACATGTTCTCCTGAGTCGATTTAGCGATGTCCGTCTGCCTGTCTGTCTGTCTGTCCGTCTGTTGAAATCCCTACTACTTAAAAAAATGAAGAGTGGGATGGATGAAACTGATAATTTAGATCGGTACATCGGTCCATTGTGACCTGTGATCTGACCATTTATATTAAAATACCTCATATAAAATTTACATCTACAGATCAATATTACTGTTTACGTGCTTAGGTAAACTTTTTTGGTCAATTATATATTGACTTCATGTACAAATACACGAAAACAATGTTTTCCCGCGAAACGACTTGTGGTTCCCAAAAAAAAATCGAAATTCGGTAAATCTACCATTTTGTAAATATCGGTATCAAATGAATGGAAATTCTTCAGCGATTGAAAATTTGTAGTTATTTTCAGGATTCGTATTCCCTGGTGACCTATATACCACTTTGAATGGTAACCACACATATGTGTAGGGTATTTATAGTCGGCTTAGACCGACTATAATTTTGATAATCCTAACTATCATAATAACACCTACTATAAAATGTCCCTACTTTAAAATTTCCCATGTGATCTAACCTTCCCAACTGGTTAATTTTTCTCATGTCAATTTTTAAAAATTTCAGTTCGTTGACGACGGATGTGAATAGATTTTTTTTAAACCCATTAAAGCCTGCCGAACCTAGGAGATTATGAAGTGCAATTCATGTTTTCCCATAATGAGTACATCAGATGCTAAGAGTTTGGTTCAATTTTGCATCTAGCACCAATATTTTATATCAGTATGAAATTGTATATTTCTTCGTGCATTTTCCCCCATTTTAATCAAATATTTCATAAACTAATTTTAAAAAATATTCCTAAAAATTTCAGTAAGATAAAGTTTAAAACACTTTTTCGAAATATTGACAGCAAAAAAATGCTAGCTAATATTAAAATGTTTTTTAAGAGAGCTTAGAGAATTGTGATAAATTACACTCTTGACACACTTTTTTGGAAATACAAATTTCTGTTTGATTCTTTGAAAAAACTAATATCTGGACACATATTTTTTTTTGCCAATTATCCGTACGGCAAGGTTCATATTTTATTTTGTGATAAAATTTGCATCTGCAACATGTCGAAATCGTGCGATAACTTGTGATATAAAGTACCAAAAACGGCCTTTTTTGCGACTTTGACTCGATTTTGTGGATAATCTCGACGTATAGGGAAAATTCTGAGTACACAGCAAGAATCAGGAGATCGAAATCAACCAGAATTGATAAGTTTCATTCCAGATTAGGCCAACAATACTCAATTTGTAGAACAGTGTAATATGACAAAAAAAAATGCATTTAGGGGGTAGAAGGCAGAAAAAACTAACATCATTTATTGAGATCAACTAAACCTATAGGACAAATATAATAACCGCCGAGACCTTTGCAACGATATTGATGATCGGACATCAAATAAAAAAGCTATGACGAAAAAACGATTTCAATAATGTTTTCACTTAAAAACGAAGCAAACTAAATATTTTCAACGGCAAAGTTTTATAATTTTCGAGACCGTTAATAATATGACAAAAAACAAATTGGATTTAGGGAGGTATAAGTCTGAAAAACTAATAACACTTGCCGAATATGACCTCGGAGGTCAATTGTGTTAACCGCTGAGACATTTCCAACGGTACATAAAACTTGATGATCGGACATCAAATAAAGAAGCTATGACGGTTTTTGGAACTTTTACGACGTAAGCTTTCATTTTAGGGGCGGAATTTACAACATTTTTGTTTCGAGCCGGCCTAGTGTACAGCCAAAAGTTGAGTTTTGTCGTACGATGTAGTTCAACAGGTTCAGAAGTAATGTAAAAAACATGTTGTACAATGCTGACTATGTTGTAGGAATAACACTTTTTTTTCAATTCAATATCTTTTTTGTTATATGGGCCATTCCACACCAAATCGACCAAAAAAAGTCAAATTTGAGATTTTACCTTTTCGATCTTAAACTTTTTGGCAACTGATAAAGGGTATCGAGACATGCACTAAACAATTTTTTTTATTTTTTCCGACCACTACTTCCAGAGTAGTGCCAAAAATCACTTTTGTACTGTTGTTCATATTTAAATATCTCTTGAACTAGAAATGCTAGAAACTCCGTTAATGGCTCGTTTCAAACGGTAACATGTGGCCCGTGGTCATTATCCTTGCACTTCAAAATTGTGGTCCTTAAAAAGGACCCTTTTTAAAATTTTGAAAAAAAAAATCCTAAGTTTTCGTCAATTTATTATAAATGTTCATACAAAATTTCAATATGGTATTTTGTTTGATGGCATCATATTTTAAAAAATTGTTTTCTAAATTTTATCAATATTTTTTGTATTAAAAAAAATATATATTTTTTTCAAATGTAAAATTTGCAATAGTTTTTCAATGTATTTGTAACTCTAATTTCGAAAATGGCGTCAGCTTCATCAAATTATCTCTAGTTTTTGAAATATATACCATTTTTCGAAAATCGTAAAAACTATATGCCAAAATCAATATCTCAAAAACTAGATTGAATATGATAAAACTGACTTCATTTTAGAAATCAGAGTTACATATATATTCAGGAATTATTACAACTTTTAGTGTAGAAAAAAAAAATTTTTTTTCTATACAAAATAAAAAAAAAAATTTAGAAAATTATTTTTTAAAATATGATGCAATCAAAATACCATCTTGAAATTTTGAATGAACATTAACAATAAATTGACGAAAATTTAGGATTTTTTTCAGAATATTAAAAAGGGTCCTTTTTAAGGACCACAATTTTGAAGTGCAAGGATAATGACCACGGGCCACATGTTACCGTTTGGAAATTACAACTTAATTTTTCTAAAAGCTTGTTCTATTAGCTTTAAAACGAGCCATTAACGGAGCATTTCTAGTTCAAGAGATATTTAAATATTAACAACAGTACAAAAGTGATTTTTGGCACTTTTTTTCCAACTTTGAGCCACTGTATCTCTGGAAGTAGTCGTCGGAAAAAATAAAAAAAAAATTGTTTAGTGCATGTCTCGATACCCTTTATCAGTTGCCAAAATTTCATTGAAATCGAAGAAGGTGAGTTCCAACCGCTGGTCGATTTGGTGTGGAATGGTCCATCTGCAAAATTTAATCTGTGTGGGTGTTATTTTTATTTGGGGATATTATTCAAAGGTATTGGCGTGTTTTACAGAGATTTGGGAACATATTTCAATTTAAATTGCAGTTAATAAAAAATGTATTTATAATAATAATCCTTTATAACGTAAAACTAAACGAAAGAGAACTCGTCAGAAATTACAATGATGGATTTTTATTAATTAAAAAAACCATAAACCATTTCTGAAGCTAATTCATTTTTGTTTCGTTTCACGTTATAACAGAGATATTATATATTCTTTTCTTTCAAATATGTTTATTGTCAAGAAATATAATAATAAATTAACAAAAAAAAAATTGAACTCTGTAAAAACTTTCTAAAATAAAACGTTCAACAACACAGTTTTACAAAAGAGCACTTTTTTATATACTTGAAAAACGAGTTAGTGTTGGTTGTAGGCATTGTGGAGGACATCAGAAATCAAATTTTCGGAAACACCCTCAAAATTCGGAGTTATTCGTAAAAAACCGTTTTAAGGTTAGTTCGAGTGTATTTTACTAATTTTTTTATTCGTTTTTAAACAGTTTTAGAAAGAAGAATAATGTAGCTTTCAATAAATATACATTTGTTGACCCTATAAAAAGAGTGGTAATTTTCGTAAGAATAACTGATCCGTTTCCCATTTTTTAGTTTTTTCGACTTTGGTCACATTTTTATTGAATTTTTTCTTTAAAGACAAATATATATGTACACATATTTTTAAAGCAAATTTTATTTAGAGTAAAACTAAGTTTCGTTTATCAAAATCGATGGAAAATTGTAAAAGTTATTAAACTTTTTACAAATTGGGAAAATTATCTCCTCAAATGCCTACTGAGCCAAAAGTATCACCTGTGTTGTGAATCAGAAACGTTTTTTTTATGTTTTTAAGAAAGCCTGCATATAACCAGTATGCACATAAAGTTCAAAGCTAAAAGCACAATAACAGATGCATGTTAACTTGACATAACGTCAACGACGTAACTAGAACAAGTCATAATGTTTATGAGTGCATACTTTCAGGAGATAAAATTAAGTCTGCTTAAAAGCAACGAAAAATGCATTGGTTGCAATTTGATCCGAGGCACGCGCTAGCAAGTGTGCCGTCTGTTTAAAAGCAACAACAAAAGCATTGGTTGTAATTTAAGTCAAGATTAACGCCAGCATGGGAACCAATTAAGAATTTAGAACATTGGAGTTTTCACACAGTTAATGATTTCACAACATTAGTAATATCCGATGTGGGGTTCATGAGGTTTTTAGTAGTACGTAGATTTAAGAATATGCTTGCTTGCATTTATGAGTTGTGTTTTAAGAAATAAGTATAAGCAAGGGGTTCGTGAGTCGCACGATACCGAGGTGATAAGTAGAGGTTAAGTTTAGATTTTAAGCATTATGATTTTAACTGCCTTAGAGTGCAGACGTGTTTTCAGTTCAAACTCAAGCTTGTAAAAATACTTAAAAATAATTAATAAAAGTATAAAGCAAGTCTAAAATATCCTTGCGTTTTTGTTTAATAATAAATGTTAGGAAAGAATTGTGGACTTCGAGGGAAAATTGTCACTAACGGTTTCATCAATAAAAGGCAAGTACAAAAGGACCCCTGGAGCCCGCAACACCTGTTGCCAAGAATTATTCATCGGCTTATCTCAAGACAGACGTTAAACGAAGTCCTTCACAACTCGATAACATCGGCATACCCATGCAGCATGGTACTCTTGTTGAAGATAGTGCCATTGTGATGGAGTTGTACAGCTCTTACAATCTTCTCCATTATTAGGTTGAAGAAGTCACACGGAATCGCCTTGTCTGAAACCTCGTTCGGTATTAAACGTTTCAGTGAGATTGTTTCAAATTCTCACTGTGCAATGTGAGTCGCTCAGGAGATTCCTGAAAAGCCATATGGTATCCCAGGTATAATGAACTCAGACATGGTGGCTATAGGCGACACCTTATCGGAATGATGCTTTGAAGTCAACGAGCAGGTGGTGGGCTGCTTCTCTTTGGTCTTTTCCAGAATTTCCAGGAGGTGAACATCCTATCTATGGTGGACTTTTCATGTCTAAATCCGCACTGATAAGGTCCAATCAGTCTGTTGACGATGGGATTACTTAAAAGCTTACTTAAACTTATTTAAAGAATTTTATTCGATTCAAATTTTTATTCTCACCTATTTTTTTTTTTTTCAAATAAAGTCTAATAACTTTAACAATTTCAATCCGATTTATAAAAATTAAAGACTGTTTTAAATATAAATTTGTCTTTAAAAATATATATTGTTACGAAATGATGTAATTTGCCACATAGTGCAAGCATTCAACAATAATAAATGAGACGCAAGACAATTCAGCGCACTAAGCAATGTGTTAGAAAGTGACGGTAGATCATTCAGCGCACTGAGTAATGTGCGAGAAAGAGATGGAAGATCAGCACATTAAAACACATGAGTGCAAATGAGATGCAAATAGCATGCGTCATTCACGAAACGAGTAGAAACTTCTCGAAAAAAGTCGAATCTTGTCGAAAGGTGTCGAACTGATGCCTGCAGTATATAAGGCCGCGCATCTGAGGCACTGCACTTCGGTTGTGATTTGAGAGTGAACTAGTGCGTCTCGTGAGTGAACATTGTTAGGCCACATTGTATAAATTCAGCAGTTAATATAAGTGATTATTCTTTAAGTTGTTATTTAATAAATAAAGTTAATTAATACTAGTTGAAATAATACTAGTTAAAACCAAATATTAGAGTGTTTTTATTTTGTACAAAATCCAGCGATACGAACTCGTAGAACAGTTTTCCGTAGAGTGAATTATCGATAGATATACTTTCATAGGAAAATTAACAATAAATTGTAGTCAAAGTAAAAAAAATAATTAAAAATTAAAAAAAAAATTAGATATTCTTAAGAAAATCACTACCAGTATTTGAAGCACATATTACAAAAATAATTCGCCTGAAAAGCGTCACTATTATTCATTCTAAAACCGATTAAATAATTAAAATTGGTTAAAAAAAAACAACTGAGTTACGCGTTCATAAGTAATTGAACCCATCTGAAAACGGTTTTTTCGGAATAACTCCGAATTTTGAGGGTGTTTCCGAAAATTTTAATACTGATTTGTGATGTACTCAACAAGGGCTATAACCTGCACTAGGTCATTTTTCAAGTATGGGTGTATTTCTTTATTCATTCTGAAATAAGAATACAACGAACAGAATAGTTTGTTATTTTATCCGGAATATCCAGAATGTTGTGAATAATGTAATAAACTCAGAATACACAGAATACAACAAAATGACAAATACAATTTAAATGGCATTTTAATATTTTGAATAATTTGTGAAATAAAATTTAAAAAAAATGAACGAAGTTTTACTAATTTCAAAATATTTATGGGATATGATGATGTGTGAAAGCGATAGCGACGACGATGATATATTGGAGCGTCGAATAGTGGAAAAAAATCAACATTATTACGAACTAACAATTGTTAAGTTCGATGATTGCCAATTTAAAAAACATTTCCGTCTGTTCAGAGCAAGTGTACACAATTTGCACCATTTAATTTATAATGTCGATGGAATTTTTGAGGAAGTTCATCCTGGACAGCGGCTGGTATTGTTAAAAAAGAGAATTTTAATAACACTGTGGTATCTTGGAAACACTGAATGCTTCAGGTAATTATTCAGCATTATCGGCCGAAGCGAAAAAAATACAAAAACGGTCTAAATCATCTGTTTTAAGAGTTTAAGGTTAAGAGTTTGGCTGGCTTATGGCCGTATATTTTATTTATTTCACTTCGGCCGATAATATGCAATGTATTAGCAAAGAAATTATAATAATATACCACAAATCTTAAAGATCAATCGCTGACATATTCGGGATATCTGACAAAACCTGCTGGCAAGTTGTCATACAAATATGCAATGCTCTGTTAGTAGTGAATAACGAGCAGAAATTAATATCTTGGCCCAGTTAAACAGAAGCACTTCGGACATCAAATTTTTATGAAAATAAAACGAAGTTTCCAGGTAATAGAATCAATACATAATTTCTATATAATTCGTGGTTGTTTGCATACTCTTTTTTCCTACCACGTAGAGAAAAAACTGAGTATGCTCAAATCATATATGCTCATATGTCGTTTTGTTAAATTTTCTGAATATCAGGTGTAATTGGTTGAATTTTACAGGTGTATTTGGTTGCATTGACGGCAGTCATATCGCAATTGCAAAGCCGAAAGAATTTGCAAATTCCTATGTAAATAGAAAGAAGTATCATTCGGTTTTGCTTCAGGCTGTATGTAACGAACATATGATGTTAACTGACTGCTATGCGGGCGAAGCTGGATCAATACACGATTCCTGCTTATTCCGACTTTTCAAAACTTTTCCAAAAAATAAATAATGGTAAGATAAATTAAAAAGTAGCGAATGTTTATTCTGATTTTTTTTGGTTTTATAAACTGTAGGTTCTGTTCAAATAAGGGATAATCAACATCTCCTCGGTGACCAGGGATATGGCGTAAAATCATACCTTTGGGGAGTCACCACAAGGACTGCGGAAATTTGACGAATGTTAAAAAAATATAACAAAACTCATTCATCGATCCGCGTTGTTATAGAAAGGGCATTTGGCTTATTAAATCGTTTTAGACGACTTCAAAAGTTAAACACAAGTCGGCCAGACCTGATTCCGTTGTTTATAATGAGTTCTTGTATTTTGCACAACTTTTGCATTAAAGAAAACGTCCTTTTTGATGATCCAATATTGCCAACAGAAGACCATGCAGAGTCAACAGTTGCAGATAATGCAGAAAGCACCGACGTAAATGCAGTCAATAAACGCAATCTCATAGCACATTGTCTTTAACACACAAGATGCTGTTGCACCACCATCAGTTGCAAAATCAGCAATAATCATTTAATATTTGACATGGCAATAAATATCAGCAACAATTAACAAAATTATTCAATTTATTAATGTAATTTGATAATATACCAAAAATAACATTTTAGTAATAATTATTTAAAAACTAAATCGCTTCATGCATTTTTGAATAGGAAATATAGTGAAAAAAAACAGTGCTAGGATTCGCGAGTAACATGTTTAACTAGCGTTTCAAAAAGACTTAGAAATTTATCGGTTCTCTCCATTTTTTCTTTATGACGCATTTCCTTTGCCTTTTCTGTTTCATTTGCTGTTATTTTACGTTGCAGTGGTGGCGGAGTAATATTTGAGCTCTCGTCAATGATGCAATCATAAAAATCAAAGTTACTTGCATTAACAACCACTGCAACTTCATCACTGGAGCAAGTTGCTGGCGGATTTATTTCAGCCCTTTTAAATAATATTGCATCAATTGCAGAGAAATACTTCCAATCTCTCCGAGAGTTTCCGGAAGTGTTGCTGTGGTCACTAATTTTTTTGTATTGGCTTTTCAGCCCCTTCCATTTACCGTCACACTGATCTCCGGTAAATAATTTTCCACGAGATTTTGATAAATCTGTAGCTATATTAGCCCAGACTTTGCTTTTCAACATGATTTCAAATTTTTCGACATTGTCCGCATATAATTTTTTATACATTTTTTAAGAACTAATTATTTGTTTGTTGTTCAATATTTTTTTGACATAAACAATTTTTTGCTTTTTTTAAATTAAATTGACATAAGCATTCTGTGTGTTCTATGATGGAACTCAGAATAAACAGAATGCGTTCTGAACGTTCTGTTTTGAATAAAGTAACAGAATTCGGATAAGCCAGAACGTCCGGAATAAATAAAGTAATAGAAATTTTGAAAACAGAATATTCTGAACGTTCAGAACGAATAAAGAAATACACCCTATATTTTTACTGTATCACCATAAAATTATTGTCAAAAAAAATGGCTTTAATTGTTTTTATTGTATTGTTTGAAAAAATTAAATTGTAACAAAAATCCAATAATTTTTGGTTCGGAAAAATGTTTATTCGACAAATATAATGTATTATTCCAAACAAAAATTGTTCAGCACAAAAAAAAAATTATAATTTACAGTCATATACATTTTTAGGCTTTCATTATTTTTTAATCCTCCTCTGGGAGGAAGGGGTGTTTGAACCCCCAAAATCCCTCGTGCGCACGGTCCCGATTGGTGGTGTAATTCCGTGTTGTCGTCTGTTGAAGTCTTTTGTAGATTCATTGTTATTGTTGGATTTGTGTTGATTGTATTTTTGTGTTTAAATATTATTTCTGTCAGGTTGACGCGTTTACACGGTTAGGCACGGAGACGAGTAAGTTTTTTTTTTGTGCGTGCGATAGTTTGTACAAAACGTAGCAAGAGTTTTATTTTGCGGCGAACGTTTACAGAGCCGGCGGTCGATCGGTTCGCCACAGTTATCGATAAATAATCGATTGTGAGGGTATGACGGACGGAGATGTTCAAAAATATAGAGTTTACGTTTGTACGTAAACACCATGCACTACCATATATTTTTTTTATATTCCGGGGAAATATAGCCAAGAGAAGTTCAAAACTTTACAATAAATTTAAAATTTTATGAATAAAAACAATATTACTTAATGAAGAAATGTAAAAATTATTCTTATGCCATTTGTGCAACGTAATGTATCATATTTGAAATGACACTTAGAAATTGGTTATCTGCCACTATTTCTGGTAGGAAATTATAACAAGAAAAAAAAAATTAAATAAAAGCAATAACACAAAAGCAATTTTAATGAAAAAAAATCGGCAAATGAAATTTAAAACTTAATAGTTCAGAAACTATTGGAGACTTTATCGAAACGAAGAAAACTCCAGTATTTCAAAAAAAATATTGTTTTTGATTTTGAAAATAGGGGGGCGTATACGTAACAGTAATTTGAAAAATGTTTTTAAGTTTTTCTAAGTTAAATGTAATTTTTTTTTAAATTGTTATTTTTATTTGAATGCGTGATCATAAGGCTTATATAAACCATTAGCTTCATTAAAATATGTTAATTAGTTACACAGATATAAATAATTATCTTGATGTTTCAATTCTCATAACATTGTTGGAGTTGAGAAATCAAAAAAACTAAGTACACTATTATTGTATATTTTTCGGTCACAATCCACCCACAAAATATCATCAAAATCGGTAGACATCTTGGCAAAATTGATATTTCTGACGTGGAATATTGGTAACGCTGTAAGGTTCTGACATGACAATTTATGCAAGTTACTTACTACCAGTGTTGGAAATTTGATAACATTGGGTATTTTTTTGACACCTTAAACTTTTTTTGTTATACAAGGTTTGCAAATGTTTAATTATATACAGCTGTGTAAAAATAATAGTAGCACTCTTCTATACATTATCAATTCGATTTTCTTGAATTGTTGCGTAATAAGAACAATTAATTATTTTTATAATTTACATTATGCCAGTACAATGCCGTCTTATATTTCCGTATTCTTAACCTTTTTTAAAAAATATAGTATCTTTTGTAAATGAGGTTGAATTTAGGTGTGAAAAATAATAGCAGCAATACCAAATTTGTTACAAAATCCATTATTTTCTTCAAAATTTTTAAATTTAAAACTTGTATTAATGTTAGTTAGGCTAATTTGAACAGTATTGTTGAATATTTGAAATATTTTGTGTTGCTTTGATTAAATATGAAACACGTGTCGAAACACAGAAAAGAGTTTCAAAAAATCACTTTTTTGAATATTACATATTTTAAGTAATCTTTTCTGTGAAAAGTACCAAAGTGAAAAAAAAAATTAGAAAGAAGAATAATGTAGCTTTCAGAAAATATACATTTGTTGACACATGCCTATGAAAATAGTGGTAATTTTCGTAAGAATGACTTATCCGTTTTCCATTTTTTTTTAGTTTTTTCGACTTTGGTCACATTTTTATTTAATTTTTTCTTTAAAGACAAATATATATGTATACATATTTTTAAACCAAATTTTATTTTAAGTAAAACTAAGTTTCGTTTATCAGAATCGATGGAAAATTGTAAAAGTTATTAAACTTTATACAAAGTGGGAAATTATCTTATATACTATTTTGAATCCATTTTTGAATCAATTAAAAAAAACGTTTGTTAATCGATTTTCTATATATTTTACGTTTTGCAGTCCAGGTTGTGTGACACTTGGTTGCTCCACCGGAGATTACGACGTTCCTACGTTGACCACCACTGGGTAAAGAATTTAACACCTTTTTTGTCGGAGCGCTTTCATCCATACGTTCAGACATGTCCGTAGGAGCTGGATCTTTATGCGACTGACTATGTCAATGTTTGCGTATATTTTCCGAAGAATATTTCTCTCGAACGCTCCTAAAGTTCGCTCATCGGTGTTGGCAACCGTTCATGCCTCAGCGCGATAGACGAGGACTGTCATGATGTGAGACTTATAGAGCGATATTTTTGTCCGTCGAGAGGTGGCTCTGCTCCTCAATTGCCTACTGAGCCAAAAGTATCACCTGTTGGTTATCGGCTTATCTCAAGACTGACGTTAGACGAAGTCCTTCACAACTCGATGACATCGGCATATCCGTGCAGCATGGTACTCTTGTTGAAGATAGTGCCATTGTGATGGAGTTGGACAGCTTTTACAATCTTCTCCATTATTAGGTTGAAGAAGTCACACGGAATCGCCTTGTCTGAAACCTCGTTCGGTATTAAACGTATCAGTTAGGTTGTTCCAAATTCTCACTGTGCAATGTGTGTCGCTCAGGGTCATCCTGCAAAGTTATAGTATCGCAGGTATAGTGAACTCAGACATGGTGGCTATAGGCGACATCTTATCGGAATGTTGCTTTGTAGTCAACGAGCAGGCTGCTTCTCTTTGTTCCTTTCCAGGATTTGGCGTAATGTGAACATCCGACCTATGGTAGACTTTCCATGTCTAAATCCGCACTGATAAGGTCCAATCAGTCTGTTGACGATGGGATTACTTAAAAACTTACTTTAACTTATTTAAAAAATTTTATTCGATTCAAATTTTTATTCTCACCTATTTTTTTTTTTTTAATAAAGTCTAATAACTTTACCAATTTCAATCCGATTTATAAAAATTAACGACTGTTTTAAGAATAAATTTGTCTTTAAAAATATATATAGATCTTCTTTCATAGGAAAATTAATAATAAAATGTAGTAAAAGTAAAAAAATAAATAAAAATAAAAACCAGTTGGGAAGGTTAGATCACATGGGAAATTTTAAAGTAGGGATATTTTATAGTAGGTGTTATTATGATAGTTAGGATTATCAAAATTATAGTTGGTCTAAGCTGACTATAAATACCCTACACATATGTGTGGTTACCATTCAAAGTGGTATATAGGTCACCAGGGAATACGAATCCTGAAAATAACTACAAACTTTCAATCGCTGAAGAATTTCAATTCATTTGATACCGATATTTACAAATTGGTAGATTTACCGAATTTCGATTTTTTTTGGGAACCACAAGTCGTTTCGCGGGAAAACATTATTTTCATGTATTTGAGCATGAAGTCAATATATATTTGACCAAAAAAAGTTTACCTAAGCACGTACACAGTAATATTGATCTGTAGATGTAAATTTTATATGAGGTATTTGAATATAAATGGTCAGATCACAGGTCACAATGGACCGATCTAGCCGATCGCACATACAGCGTAGGTGTATAAGTAATCTAAATTCATCCATCAAACTCTTCAATTTTTTAAGTAGTAGGGATTTCAACAGACAGACACACAGACAGACGGACGGACATCGCTAAATCTACTCAGGAGATTATGCTGATCAAGAATATATATACTTTTCCATACCGGAGATGCTTCCTTCTGGGTGTTACAAACGGCATACCAAACTGAATATACCCTTTCACTTAGTGTAGGGTATAATATATATTAGATATGGGGCATTCCATTGTGACGGGCGTTACATTCGTACGATCAAAAACCTTCTCATTTGATAAATAAAAAAGGTTAGATATATTTTTAAAATGCAGATGATAGATCTTATGGTCCTCTATGCATGTATAAAAAAAACTTTTGCAATAGATTCTATATCTTCGTACAAATTTGAAGTTAAATGCTGTGACGGGCGTTACACGTACTTTTTCAAAAAACAGAGTTTACTTCACAAAGAATAAAATTTTAGCTAAAATAATCGGACAATGGAAATGAAATATATCTCAAATACTTCATTAATAATTGGAGTTCTTTACTCTATAACAATATTCTGCAATGGTTACTTTGATCACTTACTTATAAAGTATCAAAACTTGTGACGGATGTTACACATTTTGTGACGGGCGATACCTGTACGAATTCTATACAAATATACATTAAAATTCAAATTATGAATTGCAATTTTTTGATGAAAAAGAGCAAATTTTAGTGGTATGAATGGTAAACCGTTATTTTAAGGCACACCGTCCACATATAATCTATGTTGAAAACTAAACATTTCGTTTTGAAAAAAATATGTTTTATATGACCATTCTTTTAAATAACTACTCTGTCTGGATCATTTGTAATCCGTTTCCTTTGCAAGCTTACATAAATATTTTTCGCATTTCGAAAATAATGATTTTTTGGGATTTTTTATGATTTTTTTGTAAGGTTTGGAATTTCCTTTATTTATCTTTGCTTATTCAATATTTTGGAATATTTACTACTTTTTCTATGGTTAAATAATAATATAACTGATTATTGATGCATATATTAACAAATATATAATTTTCCAGTTTTTTTGTTTTGCGACGATTGTTAATTGTGACGGGCGTTACAATATTTTGGATGGATATAGCAACCATCTGGAATATCTATGAGACCAAAGACTATAATAAATGGAAAGATACGATAAAAATCTTTACTTTTACAAAGTTTCCCAGTTGTAGGTTTGCAAAATAGTTCGCAAAATAACTTTTACTATTTATTTTGTGACGGGCGTTACAACTCAAAAAAGTAAAACTGTTTGGTTAATTGTCAGTACTTTGAACCACTTATCACCAATGCAATGTGTGGAATACTTTCGCAAACAAATTGCCTTCCAAATTGTACTATTCAATTTTCTTTCGGATTTTAAACAACGAAACTACAGTGTTTCATATAGTGCCTCAGTTTTCTACCATAATAAATTTAAAAAAAATATTTGACTTTAATTGAGAAAAAAACACATTTGCCACGAATATTTGTAAATTCTGATCACAGAATATTAGAAGTATTTCTAATCCTTAAAACCATTAAACGGAATCAAAAGGTTTAAATTAAATATATCAAACCTTGATAACGTTTTCTGTGAAATGCCCCATATCTCTACCAGTATTTGAAGCACATATTACAAAAATAATTCGATGTAAAGCTTCACTATTTTTCTTTCTAAAACCGTTTAAATAATTAAAATTGACTGAGTTACGCGTTCATTCCATTCGAAAACGGTTTTTTCAAAATAACTATGAATTTTGAGGGTGTTTTAATACTGATTTGTGATGTACTCAACAAGGCCTATAACCTGCATTAGGTCATTTTTCAAGTATATTTTCACTGTATTACCGTGAAATTATTGCAAAAAAAAATTGTGGCTTTAATTGTTTTTATTGTATTGTTTGAAAAAATGAAATTGTAACAAAATTCCAATAATTTTTGGTTCGGAAAAAATGTTTATTCGACAAAAATAACTTATTATTCCAAACAAAAGTTTTCAATACAAAAAAAAAATATACTTAGTTTACCAGACATATATATTTTTAGGCTTTCATTATTTTTTAATCCTCCTCTGGGAGGAAGGGGTGTTTGAATCCCCAAAAGCCCCCGTGTGCACGGGCCCGATTGGTGGTGTAATTCCGTGTTGTCGTCTGTTGCAGTGTTTTGTAGATTCCTTGTTATTGTTGGATTTGTGTTGATTGTATTTTTGTGTTTAAATATTAGATTTTTCTGTCAGGTTGACGCGTTTACACGGTTAGTCACGTGCGTGCGATCGTTTGTACTAAAACGTAGCATGTGTTTTATTTTGCGGCGAACGTTGCCAGAGCCGGCGGCCGATCAGTTCGCCACAGTTATTGATAAATAATCGATTGTGAGGGTATGACGGACGGAGATGTTCAAACATTCAAACATAAACGTTTGTACGTAAACAACATGCGCTACCATATATTTTTTTATATTCCGGGGATATATAGCCAAGGGAAATTCAAAACATTACAATAAATTTAAAATTTTATGAATAAAAAACAATATTACTTAATGAAAAAATGTTAAAATTATTGTTATGACATTTGTGTAACGTAATGTATCATATTTGAAATGACACTTAGAAATTGGTTATCTGCCACACTATTTCTGATAGGAAATTATAACAAGAAAAAAATGAAATTAAAGCAATAACGCAAACGCAATTTTAATGAAGAAAAATCGGCAATTGAACTTTAAAACTGGATAGTTCAGAAACTATGGGAGACTCCATCGAAACTATTTTTTTTTAATCGACGAAGAAAACTTCAGTATTTCAAAAAAATATTGTTTTTGATTTTTAAAATAGGGGAGTGTATACGTAAGAGTAATTCAAAAAATGTTTTTAACTTTTTCTAAGTTAAATGTATTTTTTTTTAAATTGTTATTTTTATTTGAATGCGTGATCATAAGGCTTATATAAACCATTAGCTTCATTAAAATATGTTAATTAGTTACAGAGATATAAATAATTATCTAATATAGTAGTTTGATGTTTCAATTCTTACAACTTTGTTGGAGTTGAGAAATCAAAAAAACTAAGCACACAATTATTGTTTATTTTTCGGTCACAATCCATCCACAAAATATCATCAAAATCGGTAGACATCTTGGCAAAATTGATATTTCTGACGTGGAATGACCCTACTATCTTAAGTTAGACATTATTTTTTGGTTATTGGTAACGTTGTAAGGTTCTGACATGACAATTTATGCAAGTTACTTACTACCAGTGTTGGAAATTTTATAATATTGGGTATTTTTTTGGCACCTTAAACTTTTTTTGTTATACAAGGTTTTCAAATGTTTAATTGTGTAAAAAGAACAATCAATTATTTTTATAATTTACACTATGCCAGTACAATGTCGTCTTATATTTCCATATTCTTAACCTTTTCTAAAAAATATAGTATCTTTTGTAAATGAGGTTGAATTTAGGTGTGAAAAATAATTTGTTACAAAATCCATTATTTTCTTCAACATTTTTAAATTTAAAACTTGTATTAATATTAGTTAGGCTAATTTTAACAGTATTGTTGAATATTTGAAATATATTGTATTGCTTTGATTAAATATGAAACACGTGTCGAAACATAGAAAAAAGTTTCAAAAAATCACTTGTTTGAATATTATTATTTAATTTAGTAATCTTTTCTGTGAAATGTACCAAAGTGAAAAGTGAAATTTGAAAGATTAACAGTTAGAGAAGAACTCATAGAAGAAATTTTTTTTTTGTAAGAAGCCCTTATGAACTATAATACACATCGGCAAATATTGATACATCTTGAGTTTGCACGTGCCTATCATAAGCGTAACTTTATGTAACCACTAGCGTAACCTAGTGTGATCCGATGGGTCAAAATTACCATACTGATTCCTGGAATATCAGAATTATAAATTTTAATGCCGCAATTTTTAGACTAATTGTTCAGAGAGTTTGTCACGATGTTTAAATACTTTTAATTAGTAGTTTCAATATTTGCTGAGGTGTATAATTGTCCTTCAGGACTCCTTTTATAAAAAAACTTATTTTATGAGTTGTTTTCTAAAATCATATCTTTCGAATTGCGTTTTTTAAAATTTGGTACATTTCACAGAAAAGGTTACTTAAATCATATGTAATATTCAAACAAGTGTTTTTTGATACTTTTTTCACGTTTAAACACGTGTTTCGTATTTTTTGTAAAATTATTTGCTTTACTTAACATTTTAGCTATGAAATAAAGAATATCCTGAATAATTTTGAAGACTATTAAAAAATTTTCAGGATTTTTAAGGTTTTTTCGCGATTTACTAAAACAAGGTTTTGTATGTTCCATATGTAATCAAAGCAACACAAAATATTTCAAATATTCAACAATACTGTTCAAATTAAGCTAACAAATATTAATACAAGTTTAAAATTAAAAAAACTTTGAAGAAAATGCTATTAATTTTCACACCTAAATTCTAGACTCATTTACAAAAGATACCATATTTTTATACCCTACACCTATAAGGTACAGGGTATATTAAGTTTGTGCAGATATTGTAACGCCCCTTAGGAGGCGTGTCCGGTAAGGAAAAGTATATATATTCTTGATCAGCATCACTACCCGAGTCCGTTTAGCCATGTCCGTCTGTCTGTCTGTCCGTCTTGCTGTCTTGCTGTCCGAATACAGAATAACTTGAGAAATACTGATCAGAATGCGATGAAATTTCGTCTCAATATATTTTACCCAAAAGTAGGAACTGAGTTTGAGCCAAATCGGTCAACGGACACGCCCACCTCCCATACAAGTCACTTTTATATAACTCGTTAGGAACTAATAACTCGAAAAGTATTCAAGGTATAGTTATAAAGTTTAAAACGTATTGTTAGAATTCACCTTAAAATATGTGGTCCAAAAATGGGCGTGATCCACCCACTTTTTTTTTTCATTATTTCCCGGGTTTTCATAGTGGAAATTTGAACCGTAAATTATTAAAATCAAATCTATGAAATATTATCCTTACAAAATTTTTGAATATAGGAGTGGTCTGCCTATTTACATTTTTCCAATTTTTTGTATTAGTTTTTTATACTTTTATATCGATTTTTAAATTATGGGGATATAAGATGTAAATTTCTGATATGTGAATAATATTCTGAGGGTGGGGAGGTTCAGTATAATTAAAAACTTTAAAATTAAGATATACAATTAAATATCTCACCAATGGTGTAGGGTATTCCATAGTCGGGCCCGACCGACTATAAAAGTCCGCCCCATATGACCGAACTTACCCATGTGACCTAACTTTCCCAACTCGTTTGAAATATGTTAAAAATATGGAAACATAAGACGGAATTGTAATGACATAATTCCATTGTAATACAATACAAGACAAGTGATGAAACAACATCTTTTCCTTACTCAATATAATCATGTCACTTGAGACGTTCTTATCTTCAAATTTAGCAATAGTTTGTTTTTTAGAATAAACATTTTCCAATCATCCCTATACATTTATATATTTATTTTTCAACATCTCACACTTTTAAATTGCTTAACACCTTTATCAAACGGCTATGAAAAACCCCATCCCCATTTTCCCTGAGCTAAGACCAAATTATGGTTGAGCTTGAATCAACCGTTGACGCAATTTTTACATATTTTATATTTTACAAAAATTGGGCAATTATAGGATGTCTTCAAACTTGTGATTCAGGCTTTAGACTTAGCCCTTTCACATCTCGGCTAAGGGTAGACTGTTCGTTACAGTCCATCGGAAATCATACTAAGATAGCGGATTATTTTGTGCTGTTATTTAAACTTGTGAAGTTAAATTTTTCTTTTTAATAGTCCCCATGGATTTCCGATTCTCCTTGTCGTGATGGGTTTAGAAAAAACACCGCCCATGAAAAAGCTCTCACCACGCATGTTAAGATTTGTTATGTTCTGACATTTGAGTACTAACAAAACACAGCTCAAATGTTGAGAGATATGGCTCGGCCTACGTTATTTAGAGCTGAGAGCCAAACTTTATTATTATAATAAGGACAGGTAAAAGTTTTATGCAAATAACGTGATAAAGAAAATAAAAATAATCTTACCTTGGAAAGATTGTACAGCTGTTGTGGCATCATTATGTCTGTTATTTGTTACAGTTGAAGAAGTCGAATGAACAGTGTGTGGTACTGCCGAATTATTCGGTTGCTGAATAAGAACGGGAATTGCGCTTCTACGATTTGTCATAGCAGTATTTATAGTTAAACCTGGAGATTCCTGTTTTTTTTGCACCCATTGAGTGTTTTTTAATGCATTTATTAAAAATGGGATTAATAAATGACCATCGTAGAGGCATGCGTCACTTTGGGATTCAAAATCAAAATGTTTTGCTTCTTCCAGCCACCAATGCAAAGCTAAATTAAATATAAAAAATATATTACTGATCAATATAAAAAGCATAAGTAAATGTAAGTTTCGAAAAAACGTCAGATATAATAAAAATTTTGATACAATATGTAAGTTCTACCGGGGCATACTATAGGCTATTCTTGGGGAGATAATCAGCAATTATGACAGCAAATTTAATGAAATTTTGCTAATCGTCCATCCTAAAAAAGATATTGTCGGATGTGCGCGGGATTTGGACACTGAGCGTAGAACCACCCATACAAGGTACATTTTCAAGATGCTGTATGACGACAGTTATTATACAGATATCAAATATTTCACACCACAACAGTGTGACCAGATAGATTTAAAAAAAAGCGACAAACCCCTAAAATTGTATAGCCAAAAATAGCTCAATAACCAAATCGAATAATAAATAAATCGATACATAGAATCGGGTCACTTTTATATACATATAATATATTATAACTAGCTGGAACCGTGCACAGCGGCGCCCGTGCTAAGTTTTTGTAATTGCAAAAATAGATCGTTTATAAAGTGTGGATACATTTACGCCTCTTTTTCCCTTTTTAGTGCAAGCCTCGTCACTATTTTTCCCACTCACATTCTATTTTACTATTAAACATTTTAAAATGATATTTCGTTTCGATTTGTACAACTCTGCTCTTAGTAAGTCAGAAGTTACCATTTATAGTTATATGGGAAGTGCCACGCCCCATTGTCCCATTCCGTCCACATTCTAAGTGACTATTACAATGTTTAATATAATCTTTTGTTTCGATTTTTATAACTCTGCTCTTAGTAAGTAAAGAGTTATAGAAATTTTAATGTTTTGGTTATATGAGAGATGCCACGCCCCGTTGTGCAATCCCGCCCATTTTCTACGTGACGATTGGGGTTTTAAATATGAACATTTGTTTTCATTATTATAACTCAACTCTTAACATGTCGGGAGTTATAGTAATTTTAAAGTTTTGGTTATATGGGAGGTGCCACGCCCTTTAATCCAATCCCGCTCATATTCTACGTGACGATTGGAGTTGGTAATATAAACATTAGTTTCGATTTATATAACTTTAATCTTAGTAAGTCAGAAGTTACAACATTTTTATAGTTTTAGTCATATGGAAAGGGACACGCTCTTTTGTCCAATTCCACCCATATTTGTAAAAATGGTAAAGAACTTCAATATACCTCACTGAGCCAAATTTCATGACTGTGCTTATCTTAATTATACCGATATTTTGAATTAAAAGTTCAATTTTGCCACGCCCATTTGTGGTACCTTATGAGGCGAATTTCAAAAAATCCCTTTGTAGTGCACACATACTTCAAGAGATGAACATCCTGCCCAAATTTTATAGTCCTAGGGTCAAATTTAGATATTTTCGATTTTCCGGCTTTTCCTTTGGGTTTTTCCGACTTTTCTTTTTTCCTAAACGACTCTTGCATTGACACGGACAAAATACAAAAGGAATTAGGCAAATCCGTCTGTTCGTTCTCTCGTGATGCTCTGGCACACACAGGACATTTCATTTTTATATATATAGATAGATAGATAGATAGATAGATAGATAATAGCTTGGCACTACAGTCCTATAAGAACTTAGGCCGAGCTCTCTCACCATTTTGAGCCGTGCGTGTTATATTTGTACTCAAAGTGGTGGGACCTACAGTTTATTGCCGAATCCGAACGGCGGGTGAGAGCTTTTCATAGGCAATGTTTTACTCTCGTAGGTTTGCCATTTACTGCCGAGTGGTAGCGTGGTATAGAAAAATATTTCTATGAAAAGATGTTGTTAGCACCAGTCCAGGATTAAATCGGGGATATTTCGGCTCGCAGTCTAATGCACTAACCAACCTATCCTATTAATATAATAAATCTGTTTGTTCGTTTGTACGTTTGTTCCGCTTCTCCGTCTAAACGACTGATCCGATTTTCTTGAAATTTTTACCACAGATGCGGTATGGTCTGGAAGGAATGATAGGCTATATATGGGCGGGATTGCACAAAGAGGCGTGGCACCTCCCATACAACCTATACTTTCAATACGATATAACTCGGCACTTTCACCAGCTACGAACATAAAACAAAAAACTCAAATACAAAAAAAAAAATTAAAAACAAAAAAGCAAAAGCACAAAACAAAAAAAAAGCAAAAATACAAAAACAAAAGCAATCACGTTTGTTCCGCTTCTTCGTCTAAACGGCTGATCCGATTTTCTTGAAATTTTTACCACAGATGCGGTATGCTCTGGAAGGAATGATAGGCTATATATGGGCGGGATTGGACAAAGAGGCGTGGCACCTCCCATACAACCTAAACTTTCAATACGATATAACTCGGCACTTTCACCAGCTACGAACATAAAACAAAAAACTCAAATACAAAAAAAAAATTTAAAAACAAAAAAGCAAAAGCACAAAACAAAACAAAAGCAAAAATACAAAAACAAAAGCAATCACGTTTGTTCCGCTTCTCCGTCTAAACGGCTGATCCGATTTTCTTGAAATTTTTACCACAGATGCGGTATGGTCTGGAAGGAATGATAGGCTATATATGGGCGGGATTGGACAAAGAGGCATGGCACCTCCCATACAACCTAAACTTTCAATACGATATAACTCGCACTTTCACCAGCTACGAACATGAAACAAAAAACTCAAATACAAAAAAAAAATTAAAAACAAAAAAGCAAAAGCACAAAACAAAACAAAAGCAAAAATACAAAAACAAAAGCAATCACGTTTGTTCCGCTTCTCCGTCTAAACGGCTGATCCGATTTTCTTGAAATTTTTACCACAGATGCGGTATGGTCTGGAAGGAATGATAGGCTATATATGGGCGGGATTGGACAAAGAGGCGTGGCACCTCCCATGCAACCTAAACACGATATAACTCGGCACTTTCACCAGCTACGAACATGAAACAAAAAACTCAAATTAAAAAAAAATAAAAACAAAAAAGCAAAAGCACAACACAAAACAAAAGCAAAAATACAAAAACAAAACCAATCACATAAAACCACAATCCAAACTAAATGAAAAACAAAAAAAGGAAAGAAAAAGAAAAACAAACTCACCACACTAAAACTAACCAAACTAAAACTCACCACACTAAAACTCACCACACTATAATTCACCACACTAAAATTCACCACACCAAAACTCACCACACTAAAACTAACCACACTAAAACTCACCACACTAAAACGCACCACACAAAAACTTACCACACAAAAACTCACCACACTAAAACTCACCACACTAAAACTCACCACACTTAAACTCACCACACAAAAATTCAACACACTAAAACTCGCCACACCTAAACTCACCACACTAAAACTCACCACACTAAAACTCACCACACTAAAACTCACCACACTAAAACGCACCACACAAAAACTTACCACACAAAAACTCACCACACTAAAACTCACCACACTAAAACTCATCACACTTAAACTCACTATACTAAAACTCACCACACTTAAACTCACCACATAAAAATTTAACACACTAAAATTCACCACACTAAAACCCACCACACTAAAATTTCACCATACCAAAACTCACCACACTAAAACTTACCACACTAAAACTCACCACACTAAAACTCACCACACTAAAACTCACCACACTAAAACTCACCACACTAAAACTCACCACACAAAAATTCCACACACTAAAATTCACCACACTTATACTCACAACATTAAAATTTCACCACACTAAAACTCACCACACTAAAACTCACTACACTAAAATTTCACCACATTAAAATTCACCACTTTTAAACTCACCAAATTAAAACTCACTGCACTCAAATTTCGATACACTAAAACTCACCACACTAAAACTCACCGCAATAAAATTCACCACACTAAAACCCACCACACTATAATTAACCACACTAAAACTCACCACAATAAAATTCACCCTAAAATTCCCCACACTAAAACTCGCTACACTAAAACACGCCACACTAAAACACGCCACATTACAATTCACCACACTAAAACCCACCACACTATAATTCCCCACACTAAAACTCACCACACTAAAAATCACCACACTTTAACTCACCACACTAAAACTCACCACACTAAAACTCACCACACCAAAACTAACCACAATTAAGCTCACCACTTCAAAATTCACCACATCTAAACTCACCACACCGAAACTTACCACACCGAAACGTACTACATTAAAACCCACCACACTAAAACTTCTACTGGGAAAAACTCTACGGGGAAGAATTCTACGGGGAAGAATTCTACCGGGAACAATTCTACCGGGATGAATTCTTCGTGGAGAATTCTACGGGAAAGCGTTCTATGTGGATTTTACGGGGAAGATTTCTACTGGGAATAATTCTGCGGAGAAGCGCAGTCTGAGAAAGAATTGTCTTTGAGAAAAGTTGTTTTGGCGGAGAATTATTTGGTTACCACATTTATAAAACCAATAAAAAAAAACTTCAACAGCTAAGCACGGGCCCCTCATATAAATAATAAAATGTTTTTTATATTAATAAAATCGCTCCATATCTTTGAATTCAGAAAATCTTGGCACGAGTCGTGCACGGGTCCAGCTAGTATATAATATATAGTTTTGTTGAATTAAGATTTTACGCCTTTGTTTTGAAAAAATGCATTTATACTACATTTTGGTCGTTTTTAAATACATTTGTATTTATTTAAAATAATTTACCAACTCATTGTATTAAAAATTCGATTTTTACATAGTACAAAACTGTACGGTGTCTTAGTTTTCTGTTCTTTTTAATTATATGAAGATCATGCGAATACACGACGGACGACTGCAACAGTAAGTAGGTAGAAACGAAACATTCACATAGTCGATGGTCGAATGCGGAGGTATCAGGTATAAACAGCATCCGAACAAATTACTTGGCGGCAGAAAATTAGGGTTGACAACTCATTGGGTTTCTCGCTGAATCAGGATAGTTTTGAAAATAAAAAAGAAAAAAATTAAAGTTGATAACTCAATGACTGAAAGCCATCATGGGTTGTAATAGCCAAATAAGTATACATAACTCAACGATTTGCTATTTTCTGTTGCGCGTTATTAACAGAGTATTGTTCATATGTGGTACAAATCAAAAGTGACACTTAGGTGCCTGTCATTACTTTGAGTCGAGATGGTTTTTCCATCTCATAATAAGGAAAATATTTTTCTTATTTATTTATTTATTTATTTATTTATATGTATATTATTCTTGTGGTTTTTGGTAACACTCTTTAGTTGTTTATGTACTATACATCTAAATAGTTTTCAGATTTATAATTCTTGTACCTTATTTTTGGTATTTTCTGAATTAAAAAATTGTTTTTGTTATAAAAAACAAAAATTTTTGTATAATAATGCAGTAGTTATGTAGCTATGTAGTTATTTCCCATACAAAAACAACTACATCAATGTACATTTGCTTTTGGACGTAAATCAAAGACACATGTATTTATTTTAAATACATTTTTTTATTTTAAGATATTGTCTTATCGTGCTCAAGGTGCAGTCGGTACAAATTGGGTGTTTTGTACCAACAAATAAAACAACAAACAATTGGCAAAATGCATTGAGTGGCAGTTCGTACAGCTGTTTCAGAGGCAGTCAAGCCCCTTCATAAGCGATCTTTCTCTGCAGATTCTACATTTCAAGTCGCTTAAGTTTTCCTTCTCCAATAAACACAATAAGAATTATGTGCATTGAAGAAAGAACCAAAAGCAAAAATGCATCAACTCAAGATTTTGCCAAAGTTGTTGTTGCGTGCAGCAATTTGACTGGACCTTGAGCACTTTAAGACAATATCTTAAAATAATCAAAAGAGGTCGTAAAACAAAAACAATTAATTTTTTTTATTTTTATTAAAGTAAAAGTTTTTAACACCAATCTATTTCTGATTTTTGTTTGTGGAATCATATTCCGTTGTCTTTCCGACTATACTAAAAAGAGAAAGTTCACAAAACGATGTTCTAAAATGGGTTAATCATTTCAAATAATTCTTTAAAAAAGCTCCAACGTTTAAAAAGTGTGGCCCGAAAAGCGCGATGATCGAAAAAATTGGCCCAATTGGCGATTAATCCACCAATCTGGTTACACTGCACTAGGGTGTACCCGAGTGGAAATTTAGTTCAGGATACGATCATTGTCTGATCAGATAGCCAGATTTCAAATCAGGCAATGACCAGGGGTTTTCATCAGTGCCTGATCAAAACGTGACGCTTTTCGAAATTGCTATCCTTTCATCTGACAGAAAAAGGCCTAATATTATTAAAATTAAAAATATTCATGTTTCAAAGTGTCTTTAATATGGAACCATGGCTTGATGAACCGAATGACAAGAAAACTATAATATTTCATTGTCATCCAGTTCAAGGCATTATCTAAAATCTCAAGTCTATAGCTAATCGCGAAGGAAGCTTAAAATCAATTACAAAATTTGTACCGAACAGACAGACAAGAAAGCAACCTAATAAAAACGTTTTAAACATAGTTTTGTAAACTAAGTTATCTCAACAACTTTTGTCAACGTTTTGAGTTTAAATTAGATATTTCAAATTTTTAAAAATGTTGAGAATTTGTATTTCTTTTGCATTTGAGTTATCATTTATTTATTAGAATATTTAATTTTATTAGAATAATGTTGCTACCCAATTTTATTATAAAAGTTTTTTAATAACAATTTGTTCATATTATATTAATAATCGTCCGCAGCGAAGCACGGATTCCTTGCTAGTCTATTATATGGGGATTATGTCACCTTCATAAAAACTCGATTAAATTAAAATGGCAGATGAAGGCGAAAACATTCTCATTTATATTTAAAACTTAATGCATTTGTCTTTCAATTAATACTAAATTTGAAAGGATGTTTTTCTACACTCTAAAACAAAATCATTTTTTTAATATTGCATTAAAATTTTTAAAGCAACATTTTAAAGACGTCATTAAAATAGTAACACATATTATAAAATAATATTAATTATATTTTTTTTAAGAAAATATATACCTTAATAAATTCTGTATAACTATAATTTATGCTCCATATCCGCTATCATTTTAGTTATCTCAAGATTTTTTGATCGGAGATGAATTTACGAAATTGTCTTTTGGCCAGGTTTTTTTTATTCAAATACCCAATGTGCGACGCACATTGGAAAAAACATAGCAAAAACGCTCGCATCGCCTGTTTTAAATGCTAGTTTCTACATTTTTTGGACTAGATACTTGAAATATTAAATAATACCTTCAGAATTCTTTACAGAATAGACTGGAATATATTTTTTTTTTGTTTTTCGCTACCGGGGGCTGATACCCTACCGCCAAAAGTTAAGACTTTTGAAGAATTGAGCTGTGTAAAATCAAACTAAAAAATCAATGTTATGACAATGGATTCTGAAAGCCAGTAAAAAATATAAATACTCCTGTATCATTATTTTAAAAATTGGGGCGTAAAAACTTTTTTTATAGTTAGTTAAAATGGGTTAAACATTAAATGAAATCATACATATATGAAAAAATCAGTGTAACTCAATATATTATTTAAATTTTTATTTTCGAAGACTTGTAATCAAATATTTTTTACTTTTTATAGATTTCGTTAACCCATTAACAGCCTATTTAACCATTTTTTTAATCATCTTAAATAAGGTTTTAAAGTGTTAAAATGTCATACCGAAAAATGGCTGACCAATTTTTCTTGGGTTTTACAAACACAAGTAGCATATAAGGATTAATAGAGATAAGTAAAAAAAGATTTTTTTTCATAAATATATATTTTTTTTTATATATATGGGTAATTCCACATCAAATCGACAGGGTTTTAAATTTTGTTCTTCAAATTTCATGAAATTTAGTTTACATCTTTGAATAGATAAAAAAAATATATTAGTTGATTTTTTTTTTCGAAATTCGAAAATTTCACAAAATGATGATGCTTCAAAAAATCACAACTTTTCTTTGTAGAGGTAACTTCGAAAGCAGTTATCTAGGTCAATAAAGTTGCAAAATGGATATTTTTGGTGTCTATTATTCTAAGAATTGAATGTAATTTTTGATTCTGGTTTAACATATTTTTTTCTAATTCGGTTTATAATAATTATGTTATTGTAAACTTTTCGAACTCGAATTTCGAAAAAACAGCTATTTTGATTTCGCTCAAATTTTTGTCAAAATTTGACAATGACAATTACATTTTTTCGGTAATGAAAAATTCAATCAAAATAAGCTCACTTAAGATGACCTTAGACCGTAAACCCTTGACTTGAAAAGCTGATTTTTTACCTTATTGATGTGTCCAAATTATGAAAAACGAAGAAAAAAAAAAATTTACTTTCAAAATTTCTAGTTACCTCCAATGTGAGCGTTTTGGCAATGTTTTTCCCAATATGCGACGTCACAAACAATTTTAAAATTTTGAAATAAATACAAAAATAAAATTGTTCAATCCATTTTAAAACCTAACGAATCATAATTTTTTTTTTAAACACACTAGATTGAAAAAAAAAATATGACAGTTAATGGCAAACATTTAGTCAGGCATAGAAAACAAGAAATAAATTTTGTCATCTATGGCTAGTAAGATTATGACTAGCTATTTGTAGTCTCCACGAGTCATTATGCAAGCTTGCCAAAAGTCAAGTCATGGGATATGGTTGGTGTAGACCCCGTGTTAGGAGCTACATTTTTCATCAAAAATTTATAGACTTTCAAGAATATTTTCAGGTAGATATATTAAACACTGGTGCCTACTGTAACTCGACCATTTATAATTTCTGGAGCAGTACGAAAAGTATTATCATATTACAGTAACTGGGGATCCGTCGATAATGCTTAAATCTATAGTCAGTGTATCTGTACGAATAAATTTTTAATTTATGTCCTATTTAAGAAATATTTACATATTTTAATATATATTTTTTCAATCATAGAAGCGAACCATCTCTACAAACTAAAGCAGTAGTAATGAGAATGTGTCAAATTAATCATATTGCCAAACCACTTTAAAGAAAAAAAATTAAAATATAATATCAATCAATTTTAATCGCTCTCCCCATTGGAACCCACCAAAAATGAAAAACCAGTTGGGAAGGTTAGATCACATGGGAAATTTTAAAGTAGGTGTAATTATGATAGTTAGAATTATCAAAATTATAGTCGGTCTAAGTCGACTATAAATACCCTACACATATGTGTGGTTACCATTCAAAGTGATATATAGGTCACCAGGGTATACGAATCCAGAAAATAACTACAAACATTCAATCGCTGAAGAATTTCCATTCATTTGATACCCATATTTACAAATGTGTAGGTGTACCGAATTTCGATTTTATTTTTTAATGAACCACAAGCCTTTTCGCCGGAAAACATTATTATCACGTACTTGAGCATGATGTCAATATATATTTGACCAAAAAAGTTTACCTAAGCACGTATACATAAAAATTGATCTTTATATGTAAATTTTATATGAGGTATTTGAACATAAGTGGTCGGATCATAGGTCACAATGGACCGATCTCGCCAATTTTCGCACATACAGCGTAGGTATATTAGTAATCTAAGTTATAAGTTTCATTTATCTTGCTCTTCTATTTTAAAAGTAGTAGGGATTTCAACAGACAGACGGACATCACTAAATCGACTCAGGAGGTCATGCTGATCAATAATATATATACTTTTCCATACCGGAGATGCTTCCTTCTGGGTGTTACAAACGAGTGGCAGTATAAAAGGGTTTTTCAAGATAAAGGTCAAATGTTAAAAAATTAAAAAAACTGGCACCTTAAGCAGGAATACTACCTTTTAATGCCACCAAAAAATTCACCCCTACCCTTTAAAAATAAACAAAGGGTATATAAAGAAAATAAAAAAAGGGGCATGCCATGTCCTTATACATGAATGAACGGATGCAGTCTTGCAAAAAATAAGACCTTCAATACTCCTATGACATAACAAAAATCGAACCAAAATCCAGGTTGAAACCTGGCCACATCTCCTGAGTTAAAGTGCATCGAAAAATTACTGTAGTAAATTATATACATTTTATGTCTTCGTTTTGAAAAAATGTAGATCTATTACATTTTGTTGGTTTTTAAATATATTTGTCTTAATTTGACTTATTTTTACAACACCATGAATTCGTTTTCTACATATTAAACAAACTGTATTGATGTTTTGTTTTTTGCTTTTATTTGAATTCGAGTGGGCACACGACAAACGAATTACGAAAGGTCGTCCCTCCTGCAGGTTTAAACGAATTCGATGATTTCATATTGCAGAAAGTAAGTGGTTGTTCAGGAGAGCCTTAAATTTAAAATTATATTCTGGCAACTCTTTAAAATAATTTGTTTTTCTTCTATACTTATTCATCAACATTATAAATACTATCATTTGATGTTCCGGAGTTAGTCGTCGAGCGACTCACTCTGGAGTCAGTCGCATAAAATTCGTCGTCGTGCAACGTACTCCGCGGAGCGTCGCAAATATTACATAAATAAAATGTTAGTCGTATAACAATTTTCGTCGTGCGACGTACTCCGCGGAGCGTCACAAATATTACAATAAATAAAATTGTTAGCTATTAAAACGAAGCAAAATATTTTTATTTAAAATCGTCAAAGCTAAAACGCTAAAAAAGCGTCAACATGGTGACCCCGACGTGATTTTCGAATCACGTTATAATAAAAAAATATATATATATATATTTTCGTCGTTGCTTCACACACATAAATATTCGTCGTCGGTATTGCAAAAATTAGTATTGCAACCCTACCATGTGTGTATAAAAGAAGCGTAATGAGCCACTGAAAGTCAGTTGGTCTACAGCTGCCGTATAGTGTAGATCGTAGTTAGCACTTGTGTTCGTAGGAGTTTGAATGCTCTCTCTCGCACTTGTAACCCAGTAGCCTAGTTCGTTCTACTTGTGTTCGTAGGAGCTTGAATGCTCTCACTTACACTTGTAACCCAGTAGCCTAGTTCATTAGTACTTGTGTTCGTAGGAGCTTGAATGCTCGCACTTGTAATCCTATAGCCTAGTTCCTTAGCACTTGCGTTCGTAGGAACTTGAATGCTTTCACTCGCACTTGTAACCCAGTAGCCTAGTTCGTTAGTACATGTGTGCGTAGGAGCTTCAATGCTCTCAATCGCACTTGTAACCCATTAGCCTAGTTCGTTAGTACATGTGTGCGTAGGAGCTTGAATGCTCTCACTTGCACTTGTAGCCTAGTTCGAAAGTACTTGTTCCAAAGGAGGACTATGATAAGCTGTAAGGGGATGCGCGTAAATTTTTTTTTTGTCGATTTACGCGTCAGTAAAGTCGGTGCTAACTAAGGCAGTCAACATTCGTCTTATGGAGCAAACTCATCCATCTTCTATATTAAGGCAGTTTGATCTAAATTTTGCTATCCATAGATTCTACAATTATGAGAGTGTACAAAATGCTATGCAAAATGCATCACTGAGCTGGTTCATTGATTCCATGTCACGACACAACTTCACTTCGTGACCCGCCGCTTTGCGAGTCAACTTTAAATATCACCAACAAAATCGACAACTCTAATTTCGGGCCCAAGCCAAGCTGATTTCGTTGTAGATCAAATTCTTAATATTTGCATTCAGGCGTGCAGTGAACAGTTTATCACTTCACTTTTTGATGACCAGACAAGCTACACCATAAATAACTCTAATTGGAACATACCCGCTAATATCAAATTGGCAGCCACCAACTGAATTGCTAATTTTCAGCAATATGAAGTACATCTCTCAGTGGACTCGTGCATCATTCGGTGCATTCGTACATCACTCATACCACTCAGCGCACTTACCTCTGGGCGCACTCGTATATCACTCAGCGCACTCGTACATCACTCGGCGCATTCGTAAATCACTCGGCGCACTCATACCACTCTGCGCACTCGTATATCACTCGGCGCACTCGTACATCGCTCAGCGCATTCGTACATCACTCGGCGTACTCGCACATCACTCGGATCAATAAAGGAAAATCCAGACGATCTAAAGGTTCTCACTCCGGTGCACTCGTATATCACTCCGCGCACTCGCACATCACTCCGCGCACTCCTACATCACTCGGCGCATTCGTATATCACTCGGCGCACTCGTACATCACTCGGATCAATAAAGGAAAATCCAGACGATCTAGAGTTTCTCACTCGGCCGCACTCGTATATCACTCGGCGCACTCGCACATCACTGTTTGACCCCTGCGCTTTTTTTTATTTTTGACGCACCGTTCACATCCATTGTCGAACCCGATGTATCCATGCTGAATATTCATCGCTTAAACAGATGGCAGCGAGTTTGTCACATGCAGCAGAAGAAATGGTCTTCCGAATATTTCATGCATCTTCAGCAGCGTAACGAAAACCAACCCCCTCTAAAATGGCCGTTGGGTAGGATCATCAAGATCGTTACATGTGAAGACGTTAACTTGTAGCTGTCATCCGGACCAGCAGTGGCATCACCAAACGTACTGTCTCGAAAATCTGTGTACTGCCTATTGATACCGGTGATACTGGTGAAAGCGCAAATCTTTCAACGGGCTGATAATGTTCAGGGGAGCCTTATTCAACAACATTATAAATACTATCATTTGATGTTCCGGAGTTAGTCGTCGTGCGACTCACTCTGGATTAAGTCGCATAAAATTCGTCGTCATACGACGTACTCCGCGGAGCGTCGCAAATATTACATAAATAAAATCTTAGTAGTATAACAATCGTCGTCGTGCGACGTACCTCGCGGAGCGTCGCAAATATTGCAATAAGTAAAATTGTTAGCTATTAAACCGAAGCAAAATAGTTTGTTTTATTTAAAATCGACGAAGCTAAAACGCTAAAAAAGCTTAGCGTGTCAACACTGGTTTTTTGTTGTTGTTATTTATTTTTGCACACGATGGATAAGTGCCAAAGAGGTATTTATAAATAAATAAACCAAAAGCAGTCCGTTTGAACGAACCTAGTTAATGATTATAGAGCTGTCAACTAAGTTTACCGCTGAATATGTTTGGTTTTAAAAATAAGTAATCAACCATGTGGGGACTATGGGGGCGATTATCACAAGGCAACGTGTCTGAGTGCTTCAACATGGCGAAGCCAGCGCAATCCTTGTCGGTGTCGTCTCAAGTCAACTCACTGGTCACCAGAATTGACAAATTGTCAAATGGTGACACCTCCACTTCGGTGGAAGTCCTCCTCGTGGAAGTCCCTGGAAACGGCGCTCTACACCACCCGGTGTAGAAGTCGGCTAAAGTGAGTGGCGAGCATCTCCCTCAGAGTGAGGGTTCGTGCGTTGGGTTTGGGTCCCACCACGGAAAAAACCTATGCGCCTAATGAAAACAAAAAAGAAGCCTCGGATAACGACCGATTACAACGATGACGACCCACGCAAACGTTTTAAGGACCATGATTTACGGATATGCACCTGGAATGTCCGGACCCTTTATAGGGAAGGTGCCTCTATCCAGCTGGCAGATGTCCTCGAAAAATATAAGGCTGACATCACCGCTATCCAGGAGATGCGATGGACGGGACAGGGCTGTTCGAAACAAGCGTCCTGTGATATCTACTACAGCTGCCATGCGGAGAGACACGAATTTGGATGTGGATTTGTGGTCGGCAAGAGACTCCGCCATCTTGTCTCTAGGTTCACGCCCGTGGACGAAAGGCTGGCAACAATCCGCATCAAGGCTAAATATTTCCATATCAGCCTAATTTGTGCACACGCTCCGACGAACGAGAAAGATGACGAGACAAAAGAGCGCTTCTACGAGCGCCTAGACAACGCATACGAGCGCTGCCCCCGCCACGATATCAAAATCGTGCTAGGCGATTTTAACGCCAAGGTGGGCAGAGAAGCCATCTATTGTCCCACAATCGGAAAATTTAGCCTCCATGCCAACACTTCCGATAACGGAACGAGGCTAATCGACTTCGCCGCAGCACGAAACATGGTAGTTAGTAGCACTAGATTCGAACATTTCGATATCCACAAGGCCACATGGTTGTCGCCCGATCAAAAAACTCGAAATCAAATTGATCACGTTGTGATTGACGGAAGGCACGCTTCAAGCGTGATGGACGTACGCACTATCCGAGGTGCCAATATGGACTCGGATCATTACCTTGTAGCAGCCAAGGTCCGCACACGCTTAAGCGCTGCGAAGAACGTACGGAACCAAACGCAGAGAAAGCTAGACGTCGGAAAGCTGCAATCACAACAGACAACGCAAGCCTTTTCCACTCGACTCTCACACCTGCTTAGACAAAGCACTCCTCCTCTCGATGATATAAGCGCGCAGTGGAATCATATCTCCTGCTCTATGCGTACGGCTGCCGAAGAGGTGCTTGGATTCCAACGCCCCCTGAGGAATCAGTGGTATGACCAAGAGTGTCGCGCGGCCACTGCAGAGAAAGACGCTGCGTACAAATCCACCCTGCAGTCAGTAGCTACGCGAGCTGCGAAGGAGCGATACAAAGAGAAGAGGAGGGAAGAGAGACGTCTTTTCAGGCGTAAAAAAAGCGAGGCAGAAAGACGTGAGTGTGAGGAGATTGAGATGCATGGGGACAGGAATGAGGCTCGAAAATTCTTCGAGAAAATAAGACGCCTAGCCGGAGGTTCAAAATCCGGAGCCTCTTCCTGTAAAGATGAGAACGGGAATCTAGTGACAGATATCCAGAGCACACTGAAAATATGGAGGGATCACTTCTCTAAACTGCTGACCGGTGATGATGACCTCAATTCCATCGATAGAGAAGCAAACCCGGCAACCCCAGTACTTGATGACGACGTTGAGATTCCGCCACCCGACCATGACGAGGTCAGAACAGCCATTGCTCGGCTGAAAAACAACAAAGCCGCAGGTGCTGATGGCCTGCCTGCTGAATTGTTTAAGACCGGAGGCGAAGAGCTAATAGAGAGCATGCACGAGCTCGTAAGCAGAATATGGTCGGATGAAAGCATGCCAAGTGACTGGAACCTCAGTGTACTCTGCCCAATCCTTAAGAAAGGGGATCCCACTATCTGCGCCAACTACCGTGGGATCAGCCTACTCAATATCGCATACAAGGTTCTATCGAGCGTATTATGTGAAAGACTGAAGCCCATCGTCAACAGACTGATTGGACCTTATCAGTGCGGCTTCAGACCTGGAAAGTCCACCATAGACCAGATTTTCACATTGCGCCTAATCCAGGAAAAGACCCTAGAAAAACAGATCGACACCTACCACCTATTAGTCGACTATAAAGCCGCCTTCGACACTCCGATAAGGGAACGATTATACGCCGCAATGTCTGAGTTCGGTATACCTGCGAAACTTATAAGGCTTTGCAGGATGACCCTGAGCAACACACGTTGCTCAGTGAGAATAGGAAAAGACCTCTCCGAGCCATTTCATACCGAACGAGGTTTCAGACAGGGTGACTCCCTATCGTGCGACTTTTTTAACTTATTGATGGAGAAAATAGTTCGAGCTGCCGAACTCCGTCAAAGCGGCACTATCCTCAACAAAAGTGTCATGCTGCTCGCATATGCCGACGATATTGATATCATTGGCAGGAGCACACGAGCAGTCAGCGCAGCATTCTCCAGATTGGAGAAAGAGTCGCGTCGAATGGGTCTAGCGGTGAACGAGGACAAGACGAAGTTCCTTGTGTCAACAAGCAAAAAAGAGTCCGTGCGTCTTGGACAAAAAGCTGATTTTGACACCCACAAGTTCGACATTGTGAAGGACTTCGTCTATCTGGGATCCAGCGTAAACAGCAACAACGACGTCAGCCTGGAGATCAAACGGAGAATAACTCTTGCCAACAGGTGCTACTTTGGGCTCAGTAGGCAATTGAGAAGCAGAGCCCTCTCTCGCCGGACAAAAATAACGCTCTACAAGTCACTCATCATGCCCGTCCTACTTTATGGTGCAGAAACATGGACGCTGGCCACCACCGATGAGAGAGTACTGGGAGCGTTCGAGAGAAAGATTCTTCGTAAAATCTTTGGCCCTATCTGCTTTGCTAACGAGTATCGAATCAGGATTAACCACGAGCTGTATGAGTTATTCGACGACATTGACATAGTCAAGCGCATCAAGATCCAGCGGCTTCGCTGGCTAGGTCATGTCGAACGAATGGATGAAAACACTCCAGCCAAGAAGGTGCTTGAATCGAAACTCGAAGGTGGACAGCGTAGAAGAGGGCGTCCAAATCTGCGTTGGAAAGACCAAGTTGAGGACAACCTGGCAACGCTTGGTATTTCTAACTGGCGTCAGCGCGCGCAAAGCAGATCCGACTGGCGCGGCTTCATCTCAGCGGCCAAAACCGATACACGGTTGTAAGGGCCATTTAAGTAAGTAAGTAATCAACCATGTAGTATTGAATACATATATAACACTCAGATGCAGAGGAGTAGTGAGTAAATATATATATACTCTTTGCGAAAACATATAATAATAATGTTCGCTATCTCATTTTTCGATCGCCACCTGTATTCTTTTGAGGCAGTAATAGTTGATATGGCTTCAGTAAATAAGCAATTTTTATGGTTTTAGCTGCGGATAGAAACACTTAAGTACTTATACCTACTATATATTTGTGAATGTAAGTACGTAAGTATGTATGTATGTATGTTCCGAATAGACATCTAAACGGCGAATTGAATCAAATTTTAAAACAATATGTATGTTGGGTCCCGGCAGAGTATAGGCTATATCTAGGTGAGATTGGTGGACTGGGCGGACCATATAACCCAAACATTAAAAACACATTATATCAGCAATTGGGATAGCAAACGTAATGAAATTTTGGTCAGCGTTATATTTAATCATTCTAAACGGTCTCGCCGAATGTGGGCGTGATTGGATCACTGGGCGTGGCACCCCCATAGAAGGTACAATTTCAAGATGGTGCATGTCAACAGTTATTATAGTGATATCAAGATATTTCACACCAGGGCACATGTGAAAAAAATCAATTTTTATGGCCAAAATTATAAAAAGTTTTCAGATTATTATTTATTTTTATTTTTTGTTGTAATGTATTTAAGGATGTGTTTTTATATTAAAATGAGAAATAAAAAAATAACCAGTTGGGAAGGTTAGATCACATGGGAAAATTTAAATTTGGTGTTAGTATGATTGTTAGGATTATCCAAAATTATAGTCGGTCTAAGCCGACTCTAAATACCCTACACATATGTGTGGTTACCATTCAAAGTGGTATATTCGTCACAAGGGTATACGAATCCTGAAAATAATTACAATTTTCAATCGCAGAAGAATGTCCATTCATTTGATACCCACATTTACAAATGGGTAGGTGTACCGAATTTCGATTTTTTTTTTTTTGAACCACAAGACGTACCGGCGGAAAACATTATTTTCATGTATTTGAGTATGGTTTAAATATATATTTGACCAAAAAAAGTTTACCTAAGCACGTATACAGTAAAATTGATCTGGGGCTCGATTCTCGATCTGTGAAGCGGTGAAGTGAAGAGCTTTTTCACAGTTCATAAAAAATCTGATTCTCGTTTGATGAAAAAATATAAAATGAAGAACAGTGTTACCATATGAAAATAGACTTTTATCACAGAACATTTTCATATTCACCTTTTAAGATTTATTATATTTTGCTAGTCTCGTTTTGTGATCAACATTTTTTCATATGAAAATAAATTTATCACTAAATTTGGGTTCGTGAAATTTAATTTAGAGTTTGATATTTGATTTCAAATGTGCAAAGTGATGATGGTATAAATTCAAAATAGAGGAAAAACTGATGCTCAGAAAGTGTTTAAAATAACACTTCTTAACAAGAAGAGAATAAATGTTTCTATGGGCATTTTATACACTAATTCTATATTATTCGCCGGTAGTAATTTTAAAGGCTTACTCAGTGATTTTTTTTTTTTGTTTAAATTTGTTATGTTTTAAGAAAATTGCAATCAGAGTTGTAGACTCTTTTCAAGTGATTGAAGTTTATTAAAAAAATAGAAGAGATAGAAAAAATAGTAATTTTGATTATTAGTTTGGACTAACTAAATCCTAATTATAATAATAGTTTGGCGCTACAGTCCTGTATAGAACTTCGGCCGAGCTATCTCACCATTTTGAGCTGTGCGTGTTATATTTGTACTCAAAGTGGTGGGACCTACAGTTTATTGCCGAATCCGAACGGCGAGTGAGAGCTTTTCATAGGCAATGGTTTTACTCTCGTAGGTTTGCCATTTACTGACGAGAGGTAGCGCGGTATAGAAAAATGCTTCTATGAAAAGATGTTGTTAGCCCCAGTCCAGGCTTGAACCGGGGACCTTTCGACTCGCAGTCCACCTCGCAGTCCTAATTACTAAAAATATATCCAAAAATAGTCTAAAATAATAAAAACAGTTGCGAGTTTATTTGCAAATACCTTGAAATCATATTCGAATATTGGCATTAGTTTGTATATTAAACTAATATTGAAAATTAAAATAAAAACTAGTTTTTAATGTACCTTCTATATATTTTCATTCTAAGAAATGGCTGAAAAGGGCCTAAAATAACAAATGCCATAAGAACGTTACGCAATATGAATAAACTGAGTATGCCATTCAACATAGCACATATGTGTGATTTATATAGTAATAGAAATAATAAGAATAATGTATTTATTAACAGTATATTGATGATATCCAAACGAATGTAGAAAGCTGCTAATGTATAATGCGGCTTATGATTCGATGGAATCCGATTTATTTATTGATTTATTGAAAATAGTTTTCTAACATATATTAAATAAATAAGCATCTAAATTGTGAATTTGTAAAGATCTTTAATCGGTTTTTATCAAATAAGAAGAACAAAGGGAATTAACGATATAATTGTCTAAAATGTCCGCAAAACATTTGTACATATAGTGATGATTATAAGAAGGTGCAAGACCAAGATGTGGTCCTGCCTAAAACATTTAGGTCCAAGGCACATTGTAGCGAGTTTTTTTATTGAGTTTCTCCTTTATTTTTAAAAGAAAAAAACATATGTTTCGCCGCATAATGCATGCGATTGCACTCATCATCGATCATATTTGCGTCTTAATTTGAGTAACAAATGCTTTAAAACTTGCATAAAAACAATTATTATATTATTTAACTTCTTTTTCTAGGCACACACTTGCACTTGCATTTTTAAAAATTTTGTTTCAATTGCACTTTTTTTAATGATTTTTAAATATATGCAATAGCACAAAATTATTTTAATCCACACTTTAATACCTATGTTTTTATTAATTTTGTCTTAAATCTAAATAAATTCTTTTGTTGTTTATATTTATTTCATTTTGACAAATTTATTTGACATAAAATATCATTTACAAAACATAACACAAAGTTCACCCAAAGTTTTCACACTTAGAATAAGAATCGCATTATTTACGTTTGCGAAGTAAACTTGAAATGAAAATGAATATAATAACATTTTTATCACATCACCGCTTCACAGATCGAAAATCGACCCCCTGTAGATGTAAATTTAATATGAGGTATTTTTGAATGTAAATGGTCAGATCACATGTCACAATGGACCGATCTCGCTCTCGATCTCGACATACTGCGTAGGTATATAAGTAATTTAAATTATAAGTTTTATTTATCTAACTTTTCAATTGTTTAAGTAGTAGGGATTTTAACAGACAGACATGCGGACAGACAGACGGAAATCGCTAATCGACACAGGCTGATCAAGAATATACTTTTCCATACCGGAGAAGCTTCCTTCTGGGTGTTACAAACGGCATACCAAACTGAATATACCCTTTAACTCTTAGTGTAGGGTATAAAAATAAAAATGGCGAACTTTAAAACAGAAAATGTTATAGGGTGTTCGGCTTCAAGATGCAAATACTTTATGGACTGATTCCTTCGATTTTAGAAAGAAGATTGTAATATATATATATATATATATATATATATATATATATATATATATATATATATATATATATATATACATATATATATATATATATATATATATATATATATATATATATATATACATATACATATATGGGATCCGTACGAAATATCGAAAAAAAAATGTGGAAACCTTAAAATGTCGAAATTATAAAAGCCTTAGAACGCCGAAACAATATTTGGCCGAATCACAAAATGTCGAAAAATATTTTAAAGCTTGAAAATGTCGACAAATTTTTTAAACTATAAATACAAAAACATTTTTTTATAGGATCAAAAAATGTCGAAAATTAAAATGCCGAAATATCAAAATGTTGAAATACAAATTTCAAATCCTATATCCTATATGAGCAAGTCCATACCAAATCTCGTAGGATTTGCAACTCACTCTCTTCGATTTCAATGACATTTTGGCAACTGATAAAGGGTATCAGGATCTGCATTCACCATTTTTTTTTCCGACCACTATTTCCAAAGATATCACTTTTTCCAGACATACAGTCCAAAGTTAAAAAATTGTCAATGATAACTTTTGTATGGTGGTTCCTATTGAAATATCCCTTGATGCTAGAAACTTTGATAAGGTTTCGTTTTAAAACTAATAAAACAATCTTTTGGAAAATTCTTCTTAACGTGAACATATGACCAATGGTCGTTATCCTTGAACTTCGAATTGAATGTCCTTAAAAAAAGTATTTAAAAATAATCGAATTTTTTGTTGATTTTTTATAAGTGTTGAAGCTAAATTCCAAGATGGTATTTTGAAGGCAACATATTTAAAAATCTCCGCATGAATCCTAGAGTAGTTAAAAATCAGAATTCGTTATTTTTTAATATCTTTATCTTCGAGTTTTTTCGACATTTTCATCATTTTTTCGGCAAAAAATGATTTCGTCATATTAAATTTCGACATTTTTAGTTTTTGACATTTTGTTTTTCAACATTTTAGTTTTCAACATTTTTTTTTCCGTGGTGAATTTTAATGTGGTGAAATTGTAGAGTAGTGAGTTTTAGTGTGGTGAAATTTTAGTGTGGTGAGTTTAAGTGTGGTGATTTTTAGTGTGTTGAATTTTTGTGTGTTGATTTTTAGTGTGGTGAGTTTTAGTGTGGTGAGTTTTAGTGTGGTAAGTTTTAGTGTGGTGAGTTTTGGTATGATGAGTTTATGTGTGGTGAGTTTTTTTGTTAATTTTAGTGCGGTTAGTTTTAGTGTAGTGATTTTTAGTGTGGTGAGTTTTAGTGTGGTGAGTTTAATGTGGTGAAATTTTAGTGTGTTGAGTTTAAGTGTGGTGAATTTTAGTGTGGTGAGTTTTAGTGTGGTGAAATTTTAGTGTGGTGGGTTTTAGTGTGGTGAATTTTAGTGTGTTGAATTTTCGTGTGGTGAGTTTAAGTGTGGTGAGTTTTAGTGTGGTGAGTTTAAGTGTGGTGAGTTTTAGTGTGGTGAGTTTTTGTGTGGTGAGTTTTAGTGTGATGAGTTTTAGTGTGGTGAGTTTTAGTGTGTTGAATTTTTGTCTGGTGAGTTTAAGTGTGGTGAGTTTTAGTGTGGTGAGTTTTAGTGTGGTGAGTTTAAGAGTGGTGAGTTTTAGTGTGGTGAGTTTTAGTGTGGTGAGTTTTAGTGTGGTGAGTTTTAGTGTGGTGAGTTTTAGTGTGGTGAGTTTTAGTGTGGTGAGTTTTTGTGTGGTGAGTTTTAGTGTGGTGAATTTTAGTGTGGTGAGTTTTAGTGTGGTGAATTATAGTGTGGTGGGTTTTAGTGTGGTTAATTTAAGGGTGAATTTTAGTGTGGTGAGTTAAAGTTTGTTTAGTTTTAGTGTGGTGAGTTTGTTTTTCTTTTTCTTTCCTTTGTTTTGTTTTTCATTTAGTTTGGATTGTGGTTTTATGTGATTGGTTTTGTTTTTGTATTTTTGCTTTTGTGTTGTGCTTTTGCTTTTTTGTTTTTACATTTGTTTTGTATTTGAGTTTTTTGTTTCATGTTCGTAGCTGGTGAAAGTGCCGAGTTATATCGTGTTTAGGTTGCATGAGAGGTGCCACGCCTCTTTGTCCAATCCCGCCCATATATAGCCTATCATTCCTTCCAGACCATACCGCATCTGTGGTAAACATTTCAAGGAAATCGGATCAGCCGTTTAGACGGAGAAGCGGAACAAACGTGATTGCTTTTGTTTTTGTATTTTTGCTTTTGTTTTGTTTTGTGCTTTTGCTTTTTTGTTTTTAAATTTTTTTTTTGTATTTGAGTTTTTTGTTTCATGTTCGTAGCTGGTGAAAGTGCGAGTTATATCGTATTGAAAGTTTAAGTTGTATGGGAGGTGCCATGCCTCTTTGTCCAATCCCGCCCATATATAGCCTATCATTCCTTCCAGACCATACCGCGTCTGTGGTAAAAATTTCAAGAAAATCGGATCAGCCGTTTAGACGGAGAAGCGGAAAAAACCTGATTGCTTTTGTTTTTGTATTTTTGTTTTGTGCTTTTGCTTTTTTGTTTTTAATTTTTTTTTTGTATTTGAGTTTTTTGTTTCATGTTCGTAGCTGGTGAAAGTGCCGAGTTATATCGTATTGAAAGTTTAGGTTGTATGGGAGGTGCCACGCCTCTTTGTCCAATCCCGCCCATATATAGCCTATCATTCCTTTCAGACCATACCGCATCTGTGGTAAAAATTTCAAGGAAATCGGAGCAGCCGTTTAGACGGAGAAGCGGAACAAACGTACAAACGAACAAACAGATTTATTATATTAATAAGATATATATATATATATATATATATATATATATGTGTATATATATATATATATATATATATATATATATATATATATATATATATATATATATATATATATATATATATATAAATATATATATATATATATATATATATATATATATATATATATATATATATATATATATATAATATATTACAATTGTGTCATTATAAATATACGTGAAATATTTGATATATATAATTTAATTTTTTTAGTTTCTTTGGTTAACTAGGAATTATAAGAAATGTACAAACCAAATATAAAAAAACGATATGCATATCTGCTATGATTTATTACCTATCATTAGATGGTAATTTTATGTCGATGTCGTATAGTTGGTTTTTGGCCATAAATTTGGAATTTTTACCCAATGTGCAGGGTAACAACAACCCCAAATTCTTTAAACTCACCACACCGAAATTACCGCACCAAAATTTACCACAACGAAATTCCCCACATTAAACCTCACCACACAAAAACGCATCACAATGAAACTCACCACACCTAAACATAGCACTACGAAACTCACCACACCACAGTGATGCATTTGGCAAAAATTAAATTTGTTAAAAAAAAATAATAAAATTGGGTATTTTTTTTAAATTGGGTAATTCGGGTAAAGCATTGGAAATCGTTTTTAAATGTAATATTTCAATTATCATCTTACGTTATTATAACCCTTTGTAGAAAAAGAAAAGGGCATATTTTTTAACGTCAATTAGAAAAAATATTTTTTATATTGTAAGCGCCAAATAAATACAGTTGATGTAATATTTAGATATCGTTATCATAGCAATAAAACAAAAATTTATCAGGTTTTCATCATTTTTTTAGAAACGCAAATTATAAGTGGGATATTACAATTTTTTAAAAGTTATTGTATTTTTAGACAAACAAAAACTAATGTCATATGTTACTCAATATGGCATCTACTTTTTCATCCACGATTTTAATCAAATTTGTGCCTTATTATTGCTTTCCGGGAACAAGTGAATAAAATATATTGCAGTAGTTTTCTAGAGTTACATCAATATTTGCAGGCAAATTAAACCATTTTATTCAAAATATTATATTTTTAACAATTTGTTGAAAAATGATTTTAAGTTTTGTTGGTAAATGTTCACTAATTTGACATAAACAGCTGATTTCGAAGTTACATTTTTGTATTGGCAACGGAATGTTTTTAAATGACAAATAATGTCACTGTTGAGAAAATCCTTTAGGTTAAAGACATTTTTTAAAAATAAAATTTAAAAAATATTAGTACTTCTTTAAAATTTCATGAACTTTCGTTTCTTCACTCTTGAAATACACATTTTTGGTATTTACTTCATTTTAAAAATTACTTAAAAATAATTTCATTTGAGTTTAATGACTGAAAATAAGTTGCGCGAAAATATAATTGCTGAAATATTTTTAAAGGGTTAAAAAAATAACAGTGGGAAATCATTTCAATTGGGTAAAAATCTACCCTATATGGTAAACATGTGCATGAATATGCTTGAAAAGCGTTTCAAGCCATTCCCTTGTTTTTCGAATACTTGTACTTACAGCTTAAAAAACTAATATATGCTTGCTTTGATCATTCGTTTTACAAATGAGTTCAAAAAAAAAGAGAGTCAAAACATTACTGCAGTTTACTCACAAAACATTTGTATAGTAGAACAAAAGTTCTTGAACTGCACTACTCGCTGTAGTAAGGCACACAGAGTGCAGCGAATATTCAACTAAGTAAACGAATTTCATAGAAACATTTTTCTATACCGCGCTACTCGGCAGTAAATGGAAACCTACGAGAGTAAAACATTGCCTATGAAAAGCTCTCACCCGCCGTTCGGATTCGGCAATAAACTGTAGGTCCCACCACTTTGAGTACAAATATAACACGCACAACCCAAAATGGGGAGAGAGCTCGGCCGAAGTTCTATACAGGACTTTAGTGCCAAACTATTATTATTATTAAATGAATGCAGCATGTATACAAATATTACAACGAGTGCTGCGAGCATGCAAAAGGTAGTTTTAAATGTTTAATACCAAGTATTATTAAATCAAAAGACAAATTTAATATTAACTAATTGTTATAAATGTATATAATTTATATCATTAATTAAAATCAGAGATCAGAAATAACTTTTAATCTTTATTTCTATTTGGATTTTCACTGAGATATTACATTTTTAAAAAATTTAAAAGGGTTTGGTTCAGAGTTATACGAAAACCCGTTTTTTAAAGGTCTTCGGTTAATAGTTGTTAGTATACAGAAAATTCAATTGGTCTCATTTATATGGAATCATTCATATGGAATTTGGTTGTAATATGGTGATTTCGACCATTGCGTTGTGTTTGTCTTCCAAATATTTTTTTTAACAATTTTTTTTCGAAATTTCTCGAACATAGTTGTTTTTGTCGAATATTTTTATTTGTAAAATGGTGATTTTTTACCATTGCGTTGTTTTTTTACGCGTTCAAACATTTTTTTTTCTAAATTTTTCGAAAATTGTTGTTTTTGCGGAATAAAATGTTTTGATCAAATATGTTGTTTTCGAATATTAAGTGTCATATGAAGAGAGGATTTTGTAATGAAATTACTAATTTGAAAACCTTTATATCTCTCGCTGTTCAACTGCAACCGAAACCGAGCCGATTTTTAAAAATAGAGTTTGCTCTCAGACTTTATTTTAATTTTTGGTTTTTACTGATTTATTCAATAAATGTCATTTATTGAGAAACCTTTTATCTCTTACTTACTTTACATATATTGTTATAAAATTATTTAATTTGTTTAGAAAACTTCCAATTTTTAATGATTTAAACACAAAATTATATGAAAACAACAAAAATTAATGAGACTAGATTTACGAAAATAAAATAATTTGATTAACCACCATCATGAAATAAAACAAAATTTAACAACGACAAACCAAATGAAAAAATATTCAGTACTTCACTCGGTGCACTCGCTGCATTTTATAAAGATTCTATTGTTTTAGTTTTGATTTTAGAAACAAAACCAGTTTTCTACAACTTCAAGCACTGCAGTGTTTTGTTTTGAAGCAAACGAATGTTGTGCAGTATTCGTTTTCTCTTTTGAGTTCATTCTATTGTACTCTCTTTCAATTACATGAGTCGATCATGCAGTGTTCAATGAAGTACTGTGCACTACTGTATGTGATGTAACGAATGCACTCATGCAGATGTTTACTATATCCCCGCTAAATGCATCACTGACTCACCACACTAAAATTCACCACACTAAAACTCACCACAGAATAATTCACCACACTAAAACTCACCACACTAAAACTTCTTCTGGGAAAAACTCTACGGGGAAGATTTCTACGAGAAAGTATTCTACCGGGAAGAATTCTACAACAACCCCAAATTCTTTAAACTCACCACACCGAAATTCACCGCACCAAAATTTACCACAACGAAATTCCCCACATTAAACCTCACTACACTAAAACGCATCACAATGAAACTCACCACACCTAAACATAGCACTACGAAACTCACCACACCACAGTGATTAAATTTGCTAATAAAAATAATAAAATTGGGTATTTTTTTTAATTGGGTAATTCAGGTAAAGCATTTGAAATCGTTTTTAAATGTAATATTTCAATTATCATCTTACGTTATTATAACCCTTTGTAGAAAAAGAAAAGGGCATATTTTTTAACGTCAATTAGAAAAAATATTTGTTATATTGTAAGCGCCAAATAAATACAGTTGATATAATATTTAGATATCGTTATCATAGCAATAAAACAAAAATTTAGCAGGTTTTCATCATTTTTTTAGAAACGCAAATTATAAATAAATAAGAGAGTTATTTTTTTATATTTTAGAAATAATAAATAGGGGAACCTGGTGTAAAGTGGGATATTACAATTTTTTAAAAGTTATTGTACTTTTAGACAAACAAAAACTACTGTTATATGTTACTCAATATTGCATCTACTTTTTCATCCACGATTTTAATCAAATTTGTGCCTTATTATTGCTTTCCGGGAACAAGTGAATAAAATATATTGAAATAGTTAGAGCATGCAAAAGGTAGTTTTAAATGTTTAATACCAAGTATTATTAAATCAAAAGACAAATTTAATATTAACTAATTGTTATAAATGTATATAATTTATATCATTAATTAAAATCAGAGATCAGAAATAACTTTTAATCTTTATTTCTATTTGGATTTTCACTGAGATATTACATTTTTAAAAAATTTAAAAGGGTTTGGTTCAGAGTTATACGAAAACCTTTTTTTAAAGGTCTTGGGTTAATAGTTGTTAGTATACAGAAAATTCAATTGGTCTCATTTATATGGAATAATTTTATTTATTTATTTATTTCATTACATCTACTGGGCTAAAGTCCCTTATATGGAATTTTGTTGTAATATGGTGATTTCGACCATTGCGTTATTTTTGTCTTCCAAACATTTTTTTTTTCGAATATTTTTATTTGTAAAATGGGGATTTCGACCATTGCGTTGTTTTTTTACGCGTTCAAACATTTTTTTTTCTAAATTTTTCGAAAATTGTTGTTTTTGCGGAATAAAATGTTTTGATCAAATATGTTGTTTTCGAATATTAAGTGTCATATGAAAAGAGGATTTTGTATCAACGCTCTCGGCTTCAAATTACTAATGAAATTACTAATTTAAAAACCTTTATATCTCTCGCTGTTCAAGCGCAACCGAAACATAACCGATTTTTAAAAATAGAGTTTGCTCTCAGACTTTATTTTAATTTTTGGTTTTTACTGATTTATTTAATAAATGTCATTTATTGAGAAACCTTTTATCTCTTACTTACTTTACATATATTGTTATAAAATTATTTAATTTGTTTAGAAAACTTCCAATTTTTAATGATTTAAACACAAAATTATATGAAAACAACAAAAATTAATGAGACTAGATTTACGAAAATAAAATAATTTGATTAACCACCATCATGAAATAAAACAAAATTTAACAACGACAAACCAAATGAAAAAATATTCAGTACTTCACCCGGTGCACTCGCTGCATTTTATAAAGATTCTATTGTTTTAGTTTTGATTTTAGAAACAAAACCAGTTTTCTACAACTTCAAGCACTGCAGGGTTTTGTTTTGAAGCAAACGAATGTTGTGCAGTATTCGTTTTCTCTTTTGAGTTCATTCTATTGTACTCTCTTTCAATTACATGAGTCGATCATGCAGTGTTCAATGAAGTACTGTGCACTACTGTATGTGATGTAACGAATGCACTCATGCAGATGTTTACTATATACCCGCTAAATGCATCACTGACTCACCACACTAAAATTCACCACACTAAAACTCACCACAGAATAATTCACCACACTAAAACTCACCACACTAAAACTCACCACACTAAAACTTCTTCTGGGAAAAACTCTACGGGGAAGATTTCTACGAGAAAGTATTCTACCGGGAAGAATTCTACAACAACCCCAAATTCTTTAAACTCACCACACCGAAATTCACCGCACCAAAATTTACCACAACGAAATTCCCCACATTAAACCTCACTACACTAAAACGCATCACAATGAAACTCACCACACCTAAACATAGCACTACGAAACTCACCACACCACAGTGATTAAATTTGCTAATAAAAATAATAAAATTGGGTATTTTTTTTAATTGGGTAATTCAGGTAAAGCATTTGAAATCGTTTTTAAATGTAATATTTCAATTATCATCTTACGTTATTATAACCCTTTGTAGAAAAAGAAAAGGGCATATTTTTTAACGTCAATTAGAAAAAATATTTTTTATATTGTAAGCGCCAAATAAATACAGTTGATGTAATATTTCGATATCGTTATCATAGCAATAAAACAAAAATTTAGCAGGTTTTCATCATTTTTTTAGAAACGCAAATTATAAATAAATAAGAGAGTTATTTTTTTATATTTTAGAAATAATAAATAGGGGAACCTGGTGTAAAGTGGGATATTACAATTTTTTAAAAGTTATTGTATTTTTAGACAAACAAAAACTACTGTCATATGTTACTCAATATTGCATCTACTTTTTCATCCACGATTTTAATCAAATTAGTGCCTTATTATTGCTTTCCGGGAACAAGTGAATAAAATATATTGAAATAGTTAGAGCATGCAAAAGGTAGTTTTAAATGTTTAATACCAAGTATTATTAAATCAAAAGACAAATTTAATATTAACTAATTGTTATAAATGTATATAATTTATATCATTAATTAAAATCAGAGATCAGAAATAACTTTTAATCTTTATTTCTATTTGGATTTTCACTGAGATATTACATTTTTAAAAAATTTAAAAGGGTTTGGTTCAGAGTTATACGAAAACCTTTTTTTAAAGGTCTTGGGTTAATAGTTGTTAGTATACAGAGAATTCAATTGGTCTCATTTATATGGAATCATTTTCGAATATTTTTATTTGTAAAATGGTGATTTCGACCATTGCGTTGTTTTTTTACGCGTTCAAACATTTTTTTTTCTAAATTTTTCGAAAATTGTTGTTTTTGCGGAATAAAATGTTTTGATCAAATATGTTGTTTTCGAATATTAAGTGTCATATGAAAAGAGGATTTTGTATCAACGCTCTCGGCATCAAAGTACTAATGAAATTACTAATTTAAAAACCTTTATATCTCTCGCTGTTCAAGCGCAACCGAAACATAACCGATTTTTAAAAATAGAGTTTGCTCTCAGACTTTATTTTAATTTTTGGTTTTTACTGATTTATTTAATAAATGTCATTTATTGAGAAACCTTTTATCTCTTACGTACTTTACATATATTGTTATAAAATTATTTAATTTGTTTAGAAAACTTCCAATTTTTAATGATTTAAACACAAAATTATATGAAAACAACAAAAATTAATGAGACTTGATTTACGAAAATAAAATAATTTGATTAACCACCATCATGAAATAAAACAAAATTTAACAACGACAAACCAAATGAAAAAAATATTCAGTACTTCACTCGGTGCACTCGCTGCATTTTATAAAGATTCTATTATTTTAGTTTTGATTTTAGAAACAAAACCAGTTTTCTACAACTTCAAGCACTGCAGTGTTTTGTTTTGAAGCAAACGAATATTGTGCAGTATTCGTTTTCTCTTTTGAGTTCATTCTATTATACTCTCTTTCAATTACATGAGTCGATTATGCAGTGTTCATTGAAGTACTGTGCACTACTGTATGTGATGTATCCGCTAAATGCATCACTGACTCACCACACTAAAATTCACCACACTAAAACTCACCACAGCATAATTCACCACACTAAAACTCACCTTAATAAAATTCACCATACTAAAATTCACCACACTAAAACTTCTTCTGGGAAAAACTCTAGGGGGAAGATTTCTACGAGAAAGAATTCTACCGGGAAGAATTCTACGGGAAAGCGTTCTACGGAGAGGAACCTATAAATAATAAAAATGTTCTACAATAAGGCTAAGCTGCCGGAAACTGTTTTAAAGTTTCTTGTCAGACAGGCTTGTGATGAGTAACGAGCTAAATACTACCAGTATTTTATTCGTGGGGTGGCAGACTCTAAAGAAACCCCACACCACCGCGATGGGTCAACATAAAGATTTAACTACTTCAGGTGGTACCCACAAAAGTGGCAATCCACGATGAACCTTTCTGCTCCTGTAGCTGGGGGTTCATCGTGCCTCTCCATCTCCCAAATTTATGAGACAGCTAGGAATCTAGAGGAGGATAACGACAATGCAGTGGTTTCCATACCAGTAGAGGAAAGTGTCGGTTCGGCTATGCCTACGACTAATCCTCCACTGTATGGCTGCTCGACAGTGTTGTTTCCTCTCAGGGCTTCTTTCTGTCAAGTATTTGGAAACATGGGTCGATCGAAGGAAAGTGGTGTCTTACCAGCATCTAATCCTAGAGAGACCGACGCACATTGGGCTGAGTGTATGGAAAAGTCGCGAATCGAAGTTTTTTGTATGTAACTTTTGAACTAACAAAGATTTTTAAAAAAGAAAAATGGTTTTGAAAACTAGACACTTCAGGGAATATATATATATATATATTTTAGTTTTAAACTTGTTCCATGAGTACCCTACATGTAATTGAAACGCAGAGTTGACTGATTTATTGATATGAAAAATATGTATAAAAAAATAGAAATTCCTAGTTTTTCAACAAAATCATAAAATTATTTTAATTTATATAATTCTCTTATTTCTGGCATAATCAGTTACATTTTGTTCATTAATTAAGGAATTATTGAACAAAATGTGAAATACGACTAAAATTTTCACTATAAAAACCTGGAAATAATGTAAAAAAAATGTGGGCGGATCACGCCCATTTTTTGAACAAATATTTGTAGGTAAATTCTAACAATAAGTTTTGAATTGTGTAATTGTACTTTTTGAGTTATAGGTTCCTAAAGTGTTATATAAAAGTATCTTGTAAGGGAGGTGGGCGTGTCCGTTCACCGATTTGATTCTTTTTCAAACTCATACCTTACTTTTGACTAAAAATATTCTGACAAAATTTCATCGCATTCTGACAAGTATTTCTCAAGTTTCCTCGTATACGGACAGCAAGACAGCAAGACGGACATACAGACAGACAGACGGACATGGCTAAACGGTAGTGATGCTGATCAAGAATAAGGGGCGTTACAATATCTGCAAAAACTTAATATACCCTGTACCTGATAGGTGTAGGGTATAATTAAAAGTATACATTTTTCTATTTTTTTAAAAGAAGACACTTTTTAAAATCGTTTTTTTCTCCTCTCCGGGGCGTTCCGGGCCCAAGTTTTGGCATATGGCTAAAGATCTGTAGTTATCGATCCTAGTGTGTTTTGCATTAGCCACGATTAGCCACACAAGTTGCATTCCATTTAAAAAAAAAATCGAAAATTTTCATAATTTGCTACTTTTATCGACTAATTTTTAAATTTAAATTTTTTGTAATTTTTTAAAGTGAGTAAGAAATACATGATTTTAGCTATAATATGTGAACAATTCAATATAATAACTTAACAAGAAGTAATTTAAATTAATTTTTAAAAAAAGTATTAAATAAAATATTAAAATTTACAAAAAAAATTAAAAAATAACCCACTTTAGACTGATGTCCTGTTGAAAATAATAAATATAAAACAATTCAATTAATGGTTTTCTATTAACTATGATGTCTATTTTATGATTGCAACAAAAATTTACGAAATTTTTGTTTCGGCCCAAATGCTCGCTTTCGATCCACTGTGAGACGCCCAACTGGAAGCTAAACTTCCATTGGAGACCGGACCCGGATCTCTGAATACAGAGGTCAGGTTGTCCGATGCCCATGTGAGTAGGAGAAGAAAGAATATAGCGAAAGATCGCAAAGAGGCTGAAAAAGCTAAAGGCAACTCTGGAGCTTTCTCTTCCCCAGCTGCCACAGCAAAACGCGATAGATCGGTGGATGTTACTCCGACTGAAGCCAGACCATCCGCTGCTGCTGTGGCAGCTGCCAATGCACCAAAGAAGCGCAATGGCAAGATTTTTAAAACCTTCACTGCTTCTGCGAATTCCCGTAACTCCCAGAATTCGACAGTCTGCAGTGATATTACTTCCACTGGAGACTGTCAACATCCACTGGTACAGGTAGGCAAGCAGTATCATATCGTGATTCTGCTCGCAAAGCTCTTCCGGTTGCGATTATTGGCAAACTGGGGAAGGAGCAAAAGATGAATGATGCAGAAGTAAAACACTGCACCAATCATCTTTGGCGGCTAGTCAGCACCGACTGTGTCAGTGCAAACGCAAAAAGCTATGAGACGAGTGATGGCATCATGAAGGTGCTGTGCTCGTCTCAAACCAATTTCGATTGGACTGCCACAGCCGTTTCTCGCTGTTTTCAGTGGAGACGAACCCAAACGCAGGCGAGCAATATGCTGGATACCTGGTCCTATCAGAAAAACAGCGGAAGTGCTTGCCTGCCTACGTGCTCAGAACAAGGGCATCGAAACGAACGGATGGAAAATCTATAGCCATAAACCAGAGCGAGGTCCGGAGGACAAGGTGGGCTCAACCCTGGTTGTTGGCAAAGAAGTCATTAGATGTCATGTTATCTAAGTACAACATTGCAACATTCTCTCCATATTCTTCTCCATGTTGCATACATTACCTCACATCACAACCATTCAAGAACCATGACAAACGCATCTGTGGTCTTGGTCTTGAACTACGTGGTGACACCATACTATACGATGAGCAAAACGTAAGGCCTAGAAGCTGTCTTATAGTATCGAAACACTTTGCGGTCACCAAGTTAACCCAATTCTGGCGGCAAAACCTGGTGGCAGCTATAGTCAGTTATGAAAGCGATAGTGGATGGAAACATCTGATTGTCGCCTCCCTCCCTTATGAATCACTATGACCTCGAATCTGAGCATTCACAACACTGATAATAAACCTACGTTTGTGACTGCTAGAAGACAGGAAGTGATAGACCTAACTTTGTCTAACTGTAGACTGAGAGAGTCAATCTTAAACTGGAAGGTTCTTAAAGAAGATTCTTTATCGGATCACAGGTATATCGCGTTTCATACTGACCGAGAGGTGCTGCCCTCTATGACGCACAGTGATTCGTCTACAGTATGCTAGGTGGACAAAATTGATTGTTTCATTTCCATGAAATATGAATCACATTTAATTAATAATATTCCAAAAGGCACGAAAAAAACGTTCGACAACATAGCAATTCAATTGCAAAAAAAAAAAAATATTTTTATTTTTTGAAAATAACCCAAGGATTAACGAATTATTCAAATATTTGGAAAATTTCAATTTAGTTATCCAATGATGAATCAAATACTGGAGGGTACGTATTTTAAAACAGTATATTAAAAAATTTATAGAAAAAATAATATTCACTATTTAAAAAAAAACTTTCATTTTGAATAAATTAAATTTTTAAATTTTTTTCATCTTATTTTGATGGAGTACAACAAATTATATCCAGGAGTATCCAGGCTATTTTTAATATATATGGCAGCTACATATCGACGCCCCTTACGAAAACTATTATATTAAAATTGTCTTACGAAAAAAAGTATATATCACTTTTAAACGAAAACGATTTCATTTTTACTTAAATGACGAATATTAAAATGTTCTCAAAATTTCAAAGAAAATTAGTACAACAAACAGTTTTCTGTGGAAAATTGTTATGTTTCAAATTTTTAGACGAAAATTGGAGCTTTTTATTGAAAAAGATTTTTTTTTCAAAATCATATTGCGTTGCTTTTATGTTTTGATATATGTCATTTGTAAAATTTGTTTGACAAAATTCAAAATAATTACGCTATAATGATATAAAATATGCATTACCATATACTATGTAGGTGACTCAGAAGGTTAATGTGTTGGAATACAAGCCGAAACGTCGTTGGTTCAAACACCAGCGAAGGCAACATCAAAAAAATAAATAGAAAATATCTTTCTTCACCGCGCTACCTCTTGGTAGATGACCTTCGAGAGTAAAAACATCACCCATAAAAAGTTATGATTCGGCGTTAAACTGTAGGTTCCGCTATTTGAGTAAAAATGTAACATGTTTAAATGGTGAAACTGTTCAGCCTAAGTTCTTCAGGACTGTATCGCTAAACTAGTATTATTGTAATTATTATTAGGACCGTAAGATATGTCCATTTTTAGGATTTTCGAGTTCATTTGTTATTGTCTCCTATGAAATCTAGACTGTTACAAAAAATTTAGGTTTAATTTCAGGACTGATATAAGTTTCCAATGGTCTGTGGTCTTTATAAAACGATTACATATATTTATTAAATGCTGTAATATGTACAGGTTTTATATGAAGGCCCAAATCATAAATGCATTATTCATGTTCAACAAAAGATTCCAATCTTCTTCGCAAAATTTGAATCATTTTTATATTCGTAGATACACGGATATACATATGCATATTCTCAGAAATATCAAAAACATAATAGAATTCCTGGCAAAACCATAAAACGTATTATTTTTCTCATCAAAAACAATAACATACTTTTATTCTGAACCTCAAAAAATAACGTATTTATTTTCGTAAGGGAAAAAATATATAATAGTTTTCGTAAGGAGCGTCGATATGTACTCTATATAAAACCACAAAAAACTATTAAGACAATGGAGTCCAAGTATTATTATTTTTGTGTTTTGTAGAGAGTGTTTTTTCAATTTCAAAACTGGACATCTTCAATGAATGTTAAAAATATCCTAAAGAAAAAAAAAATATAAAATCTGTTTTAATATATAACATCAAAAATGGACATAGAAAATATTACAGAAAAATCATAACATAAATAAAATTAAAATTCTCAAGTGTGTGCAGGAAGTTTTATGAAAAACGATCAGCATTTGTAAAAAGGGAACATTTTATAAATCATATTGGCAAATGGCTAAATAGCGATGATGAAACAAAATTTATCTCTCAACCATATATTTAATATATATAAAAGTTCAGAGGCCCTTAAAAAATATCTGCAATTCTTCATTCAAAGTCTTATAAAAATGCATAACGTATGTAAATTTCTAATACCTGCTGTAGTATATTTACAGTTCTGAAAAAAACTTTGACATTTATTAAATTAGAAAGAAAAACAAAAACGTTTTATTTGAAATGTTCAAATAATAATATAAAATGAAAAATTAGTGCGCGTAAAAAGTGTACACGATGCAATCTAATGACGTCAATATAATTTGCAGATAATACAATTTTCCGCCTATATAATTTGCTGCTAATATAGTTTAAAATGTTTTGTCTCCGATGCAATGATAACAGAAATATTACCAAGACAAAATTTTGAGGTTTGCCAACCTGACATTCAAGACTGGCTAACGCCTGACTGTGAGACTGGTAGAGGGTCACACCGCATTTTCACAGACGGCTCCAGAACCGATCAGGGATCTGGTGCTGGAGTGTTTGTGGAACCGGATGACCGCAGACTTCATTTCGCCTTAGGCGACAATGCCTCGGTATGGCTTTGCTCTTATGGCTTTCAACAAACCCAAATCCAAAATTGTACGTCAATGAAGATGACGTCTGAATTGTGTTGGTAAATACAATACACTGAAACTGATTTGGGTGCCGCGCCATAAAGGAATTTCGGGCAATGAAACATCTGACGAACTAGCACGTGCTGGATCTGAGGATAATCCATTTGGGCCAGAAACCTGTGCTTGGACTACCTTTATTTACGGGAAAATTCGCCATAAGCTCTTGGTTCGCCTCCGCACACAAGAGCCGAAATACAGATTCTCTAAGCTCATGACACCGACGATAACCAAAAGATCGGCCTTGTTTTTACTTGCCTTAAGTAAAAAGGAGTGCAGAAATCTGACGGGACTTCTAACGGGACACAACGCATGTGAAAAACGCAATCGGCCTGGCCGAAAGCGCCCTATGTTCTGCCTGCTACGAAAAACTGGCACCACAGAGCACTATCTCTCTGACTGTCCAGCATTTTCTAGAATTAGAAGGCAGATCTTTGGCACAGACGTGATGAGAGAGGATCAGCTTCACTTTTTATCACACAATAGCCTTCTTAGATTCAATAATGTATCTAAGAAATATCATTAAAAACCAGGAAACTGGGTCACAGCACAATGGATATAACCCTGTCTGAGAGCTGTGGCTCTGTTTTTATTCCACAAAAAAAAAGAAAAAAAACATGTATGTGTGTATGTATGTCTGTATGTTCTGAATAGACGTCTAAACGAATGAAACTTTGCCACAATATATATGTTGGTTCTGGGCAGAGTATAGGCTGTATCTCGGTGACATTGGTATACTGGGCCTGGCATCTTCCATACAACCCAAAATGTAAAAACACATTATATCAGAAATTGGTATAGCAAATTTAATGAAATTTTGGTCAGCGTTATATTTATCCATTCTAAACAGTCTCGCCAAAATTTGGCGGGATTGAACCACTGGGCGTGGCACACCCATAGAAGGCACAATTTCAAGATGGTGTATGTCAACAGTTAATGTGGTAATATCAAGATAGTTCACACAAGGGTAATAACCACCCCAAGTTCTTTAAGCTCACCACACAACAATTTACCACACTAAAACTCACCACACCAAAATTCACCACACTAAAACTCACCACACTAAAATTTACCACACCAAAATTAACCAAAAGAAGACATATCAGACTTTATATCTGTAATAAGATTTGATTAAATTTTTTTTTTTTTAAATTATGTGCTCACCATCATGTATACTCATTCGATGTATACTCATTCATTCAGATACTACCATTTCCCATTAAATTATTATTGCTTTAATTATAAAAAATATATCACTACATTTTATTTTATAGTTTTATATTATTTACTAAAATTATGGTGGTACAATTAAATTATTATTGCTTCAAGTATAAAAAATATATCACTAGATTTTTTTTTTTTAGTTAACTTAAAATTATTTACTAAATAATTAATTTTCAGTTAACCGTTACAGTTTCATGGCTTGTCAAACACAAAAATGTTGACTTTTTCTTACTATAGTAAATTTTGTCGAAATTTTTCTAATTTTATTCTAAAGCCTGAATCACACGATTGACTAAACAATCAACTTTTGAATCAAATTGCAAAACAATTTATATATCAATTGCCTAATTTTCCATACAAAAATTGGACAATTACACGATTGATATAAAATTATTTGAAAAATTGATTCAAAATTTAATTGTTTTTTCAATCGTGTGATTCAGGCTTAACTATCATTTTTGTATTATTGCACAAACAATTATCTTTAAAATAATATGGAACACTTATTTTTTTAGAAATCATATTATTAGTAAATAGTAAAAGTATACACACATAGCCTAAAAAATAATATATTTTGATTGAAATCAAAAAATAAAATTATATAAATGCTTAATTTCTTTGAAGAAAGATAGATTTTATTCAAGAATATAGTCAATAAAGTCTACTTTTAGAAAATGTGGTTTAATAAAAATATTGACGAGTTTAAACATCATTATTTTTGGTTTACTAAAATCTTAAAATATTTTAGTCTAAAGTTTCGCGAAAATTGGATTTTGAATTGTAGGGCCCTATTATGATTAGCGAAGCGAATGGTTTTGGCGAAGCGAACGTTAAATCACAGCTACATTCGCCAGACTTCATTCGCCAAAAAACGGGTAAATTCTAGCGAACGTAAAAAAACATGCAACACTCAACCGAATTTCATTCGCTTCAAGTGTCAAAATCAAGCGAATCAACAGTTCATGTACGAATCGGCGAACGTACTCTAATATATCATATTTAAGGATTTTCTTTTGATTTTTTATTTTTTTTTTTTGCTTCTAAATTATTTGTTTATTGGGATTCCCCTGATTTTTAATTTTTTTATCCTTTAGTTTTTGTGATCTTTGTCTATAATTTTAAGATTTTTTTACGCTAACTAAAAAAAATGTAAAATTTGTTTCCCACACATTTTATTTTAATTTTAATCACATTTTAAATTAATAATAAAAGCGTCTCGAAATGTTTCGACTGCTGCTGATGATACAGCTTGGTACGTGCTGCAGTTCTTCTTTCCGTGTTCCACTAGTTCGTGTTGACGCACTCTGCGCTTAATAGGCGACAACGCCGCCACATTCCCAGTAGATTCAATAATTTCGGCCGTCGGATGAAAGCCATACTTGGAGGATGGCATTTCAATGACCAGCGCAAGCGGCGCCTTCAGAATGCCGAATGCATAATCGACAATGGAGCCGGTGATGCAGTATTGTTATCTTCGCATTGACGTGCTGGATCTGAGGATAATCCATTTGGGCCAGAAACCTGTGCTTGGACTACCTTTATTTACGGGAAAATTCGCCATAAGCTCTTGGTTCGCCTCCGCACACAAGAGCCGAAATACAGATTCTCTAAGCTCATGACACCGACGATAACCAAAAGATCGGCCTTGTTTTTACTTGCCTTAAGTAAAAAGGAGTGCAGAAATCTGACGGGACTTCTAACGGGACACAACGCATGTGAAAAACGCAATCGGCCTGGCCGAAAGCGCCCTATGTTCTGCCTGCTACGAAAAACTGGCACCACAGAGCACTATCTCTCTGACTGTCCAGCATTTTCTAGAATTAGAAGGCAGATCTTTGGCACAGACGTGATGAGAGAGGATCAGCTTCACTTTTTATCACACAATAGCCTTCTTAGATTCAATAATGTATCTAAGAAATATCATTAAAAACCAGGAAACTGGGTCACAGCACAATGGATATAACCCTGTCTGAGAGCTGTGGCTCTGTTTTTATTCCACAAAAAAAAGAAAAAAAACATGTATGTGTGTATGTATGTCTGTATGTTCTGAATAGACGTCTAAACGAATGAAACTTTGCCACAATATATATGTTGGTTCTGGGCAGAGTATAGGCTGTATCTCGGTGACATTGGTATACTGGGCCTGGCATCTTCCATACAACCCAAAATGTAAAAACACATTATATCAGAAATTGGTATAGCAAATTTAATGAAATTTTGGTCAGCGTTATATTTATCCATTCTAAACAGTCTCGCCAAAATTTGGCGGGATTGAACCACTGGGCGTGGCACACCCATAGAAGGCACAATTTCAAGATGGTGTATGTCAACAGTTAATGTGGTAATATCAAGATAGTTCACACAAGGGTAATAACCACCCCAAGTTCTTTAAGCTCACCACACAACAATTTACCACACTAAAACTCACCACACCAAAATTCACCACACTAAAACTCACCACACTAAAATTTACCACACCAAAATTAACCAAAAGAAGACATATCAGACTTTATATCTGTAATAAGATTTGATTAAATTTTTTTTTTTTTAAATTATGTGCTCACCATCATGTATACTCATTCGATGTATACTCATTCATTCAGATACTACCATTTCCCATTAAATTATTATTGCTTTAATTATAAAAAATATATCACTACATTTTATTTTATAGTTTTATATTATTTACTAAAATTATGGTGGTACAATTAAATTATTATTGCTTCAAGTATAAAAAATATATCACTAGATTTTTTTTTTTTAGTTAACTTAAAATTATTTACTAAATAATTAATTTTCAGTTAACCGTTACAGTTTCATGGCTTGTCAAACACAAAAATGTTGACTTTTTCTTACTATAGTAAATTTTGTCGAAATTTTTCTAATTTTATTCTAAAGCCTGAATCACACGATTGACTAAACAATCAACTTTTGAATCAAATTGCAAAACAATTTATATATCAATTGCCTAATTTTCCATACAAAAATTGGACAATTACACGATTGATATAAAATTATTTGAAAAATTGATTCAAAATTTAATTGTTTTTTCAATCGTGTGATTCAGGCTTAACTATCATTTTTGTATTATTGCACAAACAATTATCTTTAAAATAATATGGAACACTTATTTTTTTAGAAATCATATTATTAGTAAATAGTAAAAGTATACACACATAGCCTAAAAAATAATATATTTTGATTGAAATCAAAAAATAAAATTATATAAATGCTTAATTTCTTTGAAGAAAGATAGATTTTATTCAAGAATATAGTCAATAAAGTCTACTTTTAGAAAATGTGGTTTAATAAAAATATTGACGAGTTTAAACATCATTATTTTTGGTTTACTAAAATCTTAAAATATTTTAGTCTAAAGTTTCGCGAAAATTGGATTTTGAATTGTAGGGCCCTATTATGATTAGCGAAGCGAATGGTTTTGGCGAAGCGAACGTTAAATCACAGCTACATTCGCCAGACTTCATTCGCCAAAAAACGGGTAAATTCTAGCGAACGTAAAAAAACATGCAACACTCAACCGAATTTCATTCGCTTCAAGTGTCAAAATCAAGCGAATCAACAGTTCATGTACGAATCGGCGAACGTACTCTAATATATCATATTTAAGGATTTTCTTTTGATTTTTTATTTTTTTTTTTTGCTTCTAAATTATTTGTTTATTGGGATTCCCCTGATTTTTAATTTTTTTATCCTTTAGTTTTTGTGATCTTTGTCTATAATTTTAAGATTTTTTTACGCTAACTAAAAAAAATGTAAAATTTGTTTCCCACACATTTTATTTTAATTTTAATCACATTTTAAATTAATAATAAAAGCGTCTCGAAATGTTTCGACTGCTGCTGATGATACAGCTTGGTACGTGCTGCAGTTCTTCTTTCCGTGTTCCACTAGTTCGTGTTGACGCACTCTGCGCTTAATAGGCGACAACGCCGCCACATTCCCAGTAGATTCAATAATTTCGGCCGTCGGATGAAAGCCATACTTGGAGGATGGCATTTCAATGACCAGCGCAAGCGGCGCCTTCAGAATGCCGAATGCATAATCGACAATGGAGCCGGTGATGCAGTATTGTTATCTTCGCAGTTCTGCCGCTATGGTGTGTGCGTCCAGTCTGCCGTTTGATGACATCACGGCCTGCTCTGGCCAGCATTTGCAGATAGGGCCATGCTTCAGGCGTTTTTATCGGAACATTGTCACTTTTATAGCCTATTTTGAAAACAAGACAATTTATTACAGCTGTTTTGAAACTCTAGGGTTTCTTTAAATGAAAATAAAAAAAGTATTGCTCAAAAGAAAAAAGTACTTTTTTAGTAAAAAGTATTTAGTTTGATGTACAAATAAGACCACTATTAAAATATAAAAACAGAATTAAACATACATTTTAAATGGTTTAAAGGTCTACTTTAATAATTTCTGAACTTTCATAGACAAAGAACAAACAAAAAAAATGGAAAATATAAATGTTTTGAATATAGTTACTGTTGTTTTAAACCATCACTAATTTAAAATGGATTTATATAAAAAGAAATAGATATTAACAGAAAAAATTATCAGTTCTAAAAAAAAAGGCAGTACTAAAAGTACGCAACATTATACTTTTTTTTCAACACTGAAACTATTAATTTGACATTGAATTATGTAAGTGTTGCTCACTTTTAAAAACAAACAAATTAGTACATTCGCCAACTATATTACCAAATTGCATTTGCTTCGCCAAGACGTTCGCTTCGCCAAAACCATTCGCTTCGCTAATCATAATAGGGCCCGTAATATCTCTTCAACTATTAAAGTTATCTGATGGATTTTTTTTGTTTGCTAAATATTTTTATACACGTTAATCTGCGTAAGGACAACTTAAGGATATAATACTCATACAATTTTTGAAATAAAACATTTTATCGCTTTTTTTACTACCTTGAACCATAATGGTGGACAAATTATGTAAAACTTTTACAAATTTTTTTTTTTGTGAAAACAAAAACTAATAGTTTAAGCAAAAAATGACATTTAACTTATTATTAACAAAAAAAACACAAAAAATATTAACCAGTGATATTTTATAAAATCTGCCAACGACATTTTATTTACTTTGATCTTAAAATACTCGGGAGGAGGGATATCCGAAATATTTTCTTGAATAATTTGGGGTGTGCATCCACTTTTGGGTTGAGATTGATTTAGGCTAGGACTCCATAATTTTACTATGTCCTAATAATACGATATCTAAAAATATAAGTATAATATATCTTTTTAAAAATAATTGTATGTGTAATAATACAAAAATGTTATTCGAAACTCGTTAGAATAAAATTAGAAAATTGTTGACATTTAAAATTGCTATAATAAAAAACAGACAACATTTTATGTATTTGGCAAGCCATGCAACTGTAACGGTTTACTAAAAAATCATAAATTTTAAAAATCATTATTTTGTAAAACTGCGTTATACAGCTTGCCAATACACAACAAGATAATGTCATGTCAAATATAGACGAAATTAGTATTCAAATATTTTTAATATATTTCAACCAAAATATTTTTTTTTGTATTGAAAATATTATTACGATAAAAAAAATTATCAATGGTATTGTTTTCATGGAATTTTCACTAAACAAGCTTGTTATACGCAATTTTAACTTATTGGCGTCATTTGAACGTGAGAAAAAAATATTTTTTTTAAAGAAAAACTTAAAAAAAAATAAACGTTGATTTCTCGCTCTAAATTTTGTTAGTGTTGGTGTATTATTGATGTAGTTTTGTGATAGTTAAAAAATAAATTTATAAATTATGTGCTGGCCACCAAAAACGGTTTTAAAACGGTTTTCTTATTATGTTTGTATTAGAGAAAACCACTAGTAAAAATAATTCATTACCTTGAAAATGAGATCAAATTGTTAAATATTGAACTTATGGTTCACGTGCCACAGTAATCTCATTGAATGCAAATGTTGAATTTCAACCAAATTTTTTAATTTATTAAGGGGTAGAGTAGAACTACCAGAAACCAATTTTTTTTGAAAACATAAAACACCTGTAAAATATTTTTCGACATAGAACATGAGTGCAAAATTTCAACGAAATCAAAAGTAGTAAATCTTAAAAGTGCCCGGTTTGACGTGGTAAGTCCGATATGACGTTATATATGAGTTCATATCCAGTTATATATAGTTATATATAATTGGATAGAGACAAATTACGGATCTGATTATATCTGATCTCAAATCATATATGATTATATCTAAACATTTGTTCACGGGTAGAAAACAAACAAAAAATTTTACATTCTAGTGAAAAATTCTTCTGTAGGCTTTCTTAGGGCCAGTTTTTCAGTTCTAGTTGAACTTCGTTTGTAGTTTAAACATTGTTTAAAGACAGAATGGAATTTTTCAGTGAACATCATTTGTCGTTTAATCATAGTTTAAACGTCCGATGGTTGAAGGGTTAAACTTCGTTTAAACTTTCAATAGAATATTGAGAAAATTATCTCACAACACTTTTGCTATTTTCAGTTCCTCCGTCCGATCGCAATTTGATCTTTATTTTTAGATTTTTGCACTTTTTTCCTCACGTTCACTATAGTTGCTCATTATTTTGCTAGTATTTCATATTATAATCATAAAAATTTTCTGAAACATTTATTTTACATGCTTGCATATTTGTACCACACGTCTAAGAAAAATAGTTTTATATTATTATCTATTGAGAGGACTATAATCTTGCGTACACGCAGAGAAATAGTTTTATATTATTATCTATTGAGAGGACTATAATCTTGCGTACACGCAGAGAAATAATATGGTTGCGACATGATCGCGATAATTATGCTATGGTCTTTACAATCCTACATGGTTGTCACAATCAAAGTATAGTCTTTTCAATTTTATTTCAACAATATTAAGGTCGCTAAAATCATATTATAGTATGCAATTTATTATAATATAATTGTATATAATATGATATTTCTGAAAAACCAAAATATCCATAGACGAAATAAAATATGAAATATGAAAAGAACCATGTTATGATTACGATAAAGACTGCCGCGAGCAAAGTATGGTCATACCAATCATTCTATGATATTGACTGATCATAGTATAGTAATTTATTATTTACAACCATATAATTCTCACTTACTGGAATTTTTAATCTCTCTTACTCACTTAAAAGTTGGCTATGGCGGTGAGCAGTCCATTTTTTTGTCTTAGTGACAAAGTGTTTTTATATTTAAAACCACATCAATATTAAAAAATAAATATATCCGAAAGTGAAAACGTTAATTACTTTATTATAAATATGCAGACATAATAGTTTAAAAAAATGTCAATAAATTACATTAAGTACTCGGTGTTACATTCCATAGTCGTATACTCGCGTGGACACGTTTTCATGAAAAGTTCTTTAACGAAAGTTTTGCTGCGCGCGGCTGTACTGTGCGCGCAAGTTCTTGTGTGTGATAAAACTATTAAATGAATTCTTATGAAAGTATAAAGCATAAAGCGTTTTTGTGCTGTCCGGCCACATCTTCGCGCACTGTACAGCTTCACTGTGTTTAATGCAGCATGCTAATGGTCACTGAGGACCATGGTATGGTTGTAGAAATTCGTACTATTGTCACTGAGGATCATATTATCCTGAGTACTGAGTACTCAATATTGTCACTGAGGATCATATTAGACAAATTATATGATTTCCTACAACCATAACTCCCAATCATAGTATGATGCCCTTCAAAATTGATCACCACAACCATGTTTTTTCTCTGCGTGTATCATGAATTTCAAATGGCTATTTGAGATTTTCGTGATAATTTATCAAAAAAACAAAAAAAAAATATTATACAAAAGTAGACATGGAAAAAAGCTTCCAAATGCTCTCAGAAATCTTATTACAGATATAAGGTCTGATATGTCTTTTTTTAACGGTGTTAAACATCTTGCATACGTTTGCCTCACGTCCTTTTTTTTTAAACGTTTTTACTAGGTTGCTTTCTTGTCTGTCTGTTCGGTACAAATATTTATTTCATATTTTTTATTATTTTAAATTAAAAGGTGTAAAAAAAGTACTGGAGAATATTAACGGTAAAGAAAGCCGTGATATTAAATTCATTAATTTTATTTAGTTATTAAAATGGTTTATGTTGCTTTATGTATTACACACTAAAGGTACTTTAAATTGTGAAAAACAATCGCGGGATATTTTTATTGATTTTGATCGAGGCAAAAAAAAAATACCGAACAAAATGGACAAATTCAGTGATATTAATTTTAAGGAATAAAATGCGTTCCTATTGCTATAATGCATGTGAAAAGTAAAATAAATATAATCGATCAATGAGATCATTGATTAGAAATGAAAAAAAAAAATATGTGGTGTATATTTTCTTCATCATCTGTAGACAATTACCTAAAAATTCTAAAAAATTAAGTGGTCGATCATCTAAAAATTTTACTGTATCTCAAGAACGAACTAAGTTTATAATGTCACTAAAACAAAACCATTCGGCTGAAGAATTAGTGTATGCTCCTAAATCAACTCTTTACGATAACGGCTGCACTAACTTCGCCAACCAGGCCAAAGAGGCATACATTCAAACTCGACTAGGTGCAAAATCTACGAATGCGTATATAAAACCGAAAAATGCAATAAATATAAATGCAAAAAATAAATGGTATCCAAAAGGAGTAATAGCCAGCGAGAAATATATTGAACTATACGACTATATTACTGTTTAATATGAATGGTATGAGTGGCAGTTCATCAATCACGACCATATTTATAATGGGCATATGCAACTATAATACATATTATAGTTACACAAATCATATATGGACCACGAGTAGATTTCAGATTGAAAATTAACAAGATTGGTCTTTCTCCGCGCACACCCACCTTATATCTGAAATGAAAAATTAATATATCTTTTGTCTGGAATGAGATAGTATGTTCATATTCATATGAGGCGTTTGAGTCTTAGTAATATTCATTTTCCGAAAAATGAGTTAGTTGCAGAAACGGAATCTACATATTCAATTTTAGCTATGAACTGAATTTGAAGTGTCTACGTGCATTTCAATGGCCACAAATTAAATGCTAAATTCGCTCCGATTGCAAAACAGCAATTTTGTTAAAATACATAGTGGTGTCATTTATTCAATACACAAACCTAAAAATTAATTTATTGTGTTAGCAATAAATGCCATAGGAATGTTGTGGATATGTTGCTTTAATAAAACTTAAAAAGATAAATTGTGTTACAGTATTATGGCTATCAAAAGAATGTTAATTTTGTTTTCCACTCTACGTTATTACAGTAATTTTGTTTTGGTTGGTGTAATAATTAAACATAATAATATTAATAATATAATAATAGTTTGGCGCTACCAAGCGCGGATTCAAGGGGGGAAGAAGAGGGGAAAACATCACAAAATGAAAAAAAAATGTATAGTCCTTAAGAAAACTGATGAAATTTCACATAAGAAACTTATGCCCTATCACGTCAGGTTTACGAGATATATGACCATAAAGGTCCTATAGTGACCGCAATATTATCGTTGGTTTATTGAGAGAACTGTAGTAGTTATGGATTTGTTGTCTGAGAACCAAATGTAGACACTATCCAAGGCTTCATATCTGTAGTACATATTAAATTTCTATCTCGTCCTTCTAATACCAATATTAATGATTTTCAAAGGATCAATCTACATAATCGACTAATTTCATATTAAGGAGTTGCAAATGTCTCATATTGTCCATGGATAAAATACTCAGCATAAAAAAACATAAAAAGTTGCCAAATATGTCAAAGCCGTACGAGCTATAGTTTCTCTAATACTGAGCACTGCAAAGATTTTTTTATTTTATATAAAACTGCAAAATACTAAAATTGTTCGTAGCTTAAAATCGAATGATCCTTTCTCGGTGCCAAGGATTTGACTTTATATTTAATATCCTGAATGTGTGCAAAATTTTATCACACTATAAAATAATGTTCTACCACGTCAGGATTTCGAGGTATTGACCCCCCAATATCTGGTAAATCCTTAATTTTCATAGAAACATTTCTGGAAAACGGTATTACATATTGATTTCTTGACTGAAAACCAAATGTAGGCATTGTAGGGTATCAAATGAATGGAAATTCTTCAGCGTTGAAAGTTTGTAGTTATTTTTATGATTCGTATACCCTGGTGACCTATATACCACTTTGAATGGTAACCACACATATGTGTAGTGTATTTATAGTCGGCTTAGACCGACTATAATTTGGATAATCCTTAATATCATAATAACAACTACTTTAAAAATTTTTATTTGGCTCCACTTGAATAAGGCAAGATCAAATTAATGATGAAAACACAGTAAACAAAGGAATATTGTAAACTTTAGTACAACACATTTAAGAGTGGATATTTTTATTATTTTAAAACTCCATTCTTCAAATTTACTTAAAAGTTGTCTACAAACTGAAATCTTGCCTGTATTAATTTAAAAAAAGAAAGTATTATTTGTCATCAGCTTCGCTATTATTGTTAACTAACCATTAAAAAGCATTTTCACTCGCGTTTAACACACTCTAGAACAGTGGTTCCCAACCTTTTTGGTGTCGCGACCCCCTTGTTAACTTCATATGTCTCTTGCGACCCCTTAGAATTTATAAAATAAAGATGTTTTTTTTTACACTGTTCTACACATTGAGGATGGTTGTTGGATTTACCCCCACGTCGACATTTTGCAATAAATGGTGATAAAGTAGCAAAAAAAGGACGTTTTTGGTATTTTATACGGGAATTTCTCGACATGCCACAGATTCAACTTTATCACCAAATAAAATATAAACCACGCTCTACGGATAATTGTCAAAAAAAAAAAACTGTGTCCAGATATTAGTTTTTGCAAATAATCAAACAGAAATTTCTGTTACCTAAAAAGTGTTTCGAACATAATTTAACACTTTAATTTATCTCTTATTTTTTTTTTTCTTAAAATATGTTTTGTTGTCAAATTTTCAAAAATTGTTTTAAACTTTATCTTACCGAAATTTGTTTTCTAAATATTTTTTAAAAATTGATTATGATACATTTGATTAAAATGCAGAGAAATACACGCAGCGATATACAATTTAATACAGAAACATTGTAGGTTCATTGTAGGCTAGGCTAGGCATTATGAAGAAACTTCTGGTGTGTATTTTACTCGGCAGTCTTAATAGGGGGGCATTTCACAGAAAACGTTACCAAGGTGTGATATATTAAAGTAAAACCTATTGATTCCGTTTAATGATTTTTAGAATAAGAAATACTTATAATTTCATATTCTGTGATCAGAATTTATCAAAATTCATGGCAAATGTGTTTTTTTCTCAATTTAAGTCAAATTATTTTTTTAAAAAAATGTTTGTACAAAATTTAGGCAATATATGAAACACTGTAGTTTCGTTTTTTTGATTTGTAACGCCCGTCACAAAAAAATGGGAAAAGTTATTTTGCGAACTACAACTGGGAAATTTTGTAAAAGTAAAGATTTTTATCGTATCTTTACCATTCAAAGTGATATATGGGTCACCAGGGTATACGAATCCTGAAAATAACTACAAACATTCAATCGCTGAAGAATTTCCATTCATTTGATACCCATATTTACAAATGGGTAGGTGTACCGAATTTCGATTTTTTTTTTGTGAACCACAAGTCTTTTCGCCGGAAAACATTATTATCATGTATTTGAGCATGACATCAATATATATTTGACCAAAAAAGTTTACCTAAGCACGTATACGTAAGAATTGATCATTTTATGTACATTTTATATGAGGTATTTGAACATAAGTGGTCGGATCATAGGTCACAATGGACCGATCTCGCCAATTTTTTCGCACATAGAGCGTAGGTATATTAGTAATCTAAGTTATAAGTTTCATTTATCTAGCTCTTCAATTTTAAAAGTAGTAGGGATTTCAACAGACGGACAGACAGACAGACGGACAGACAGACGGACAGACGGACATCGCTAAATCGACTCTGGAGGTCATGCTGATCAAGAATATATATACTTTTCCATACCGGAGATGCTTCCTTCTGGGTGTTACAAACGGCGTACCAAACTGAATATACCCTTTCACTCTTAGTGTAGGGTATAAAAACTGGAAAATTATATATTTGTTAATATATGCATCAATAATCAATTATATTATTATTTGACCATTAGAAAAAGTAGAAAATATTTCAAAATATTCAATACGGAAATATAAAAAAAAGGAAATTCAAAACCTTAAAAATAAATCATTAAAAATCACAAAAAAATCATTATTTTCGAAATGCGAGAAATATTTATATAAGCTGCGATCGAAACGGATTACAAATGATACAGAGTACTTATTTAAAAGAATGGTAATATACTTACTTATTTAAAAGAATGGTAGCCGCGGTAGCTCAGTGGTTAGTGCGTTGGACTGCGAGTCAAAAGGTCCCCGGTTCAAGCCTGGACTGGGGCTAACAACATCTTTTCGTAGAAACATTATTCTATACCGCGCTACCTCTCATCAGTAAATGGCACACCTACGAGAGTAAAACATTGCCTATCAAAAAGCTCTCACCCGCCGTTCGGATTCGGCAATAAACTGTAGGTCCCACCACTTTGAGTATAAATATAACACGCACAGTTCAAAATGGTGAGAGAGCTCGGCCGAAGTTCTGTACAGGACTGTAGCGCCAAACTATTATTATTATTATTATATAATACATATTTTTTTCAAAACAAAATGTTCGGTTTTCCACATAAATTATATGTCGACGATGTGCCTTAAAATAACGATTTACCATTCCTACCACTAAAATTTGCTCTTTTTCATCCGCCTGTTTTATAGGTATTACAACGGTAAGTGTTCGAGGGAAATACATGGCCTGATTCCACCAGGTCGTATGTTTTCTCGTTCTACTCGGGCATCAAACCAAGCCCACCCCTTCGTAGTCTACTCGGCTCTCAACAGAACCACGCATTATAGAGAGAATTCGTTCTTCAGTCGCACGACACGTTTGTGGAACAATCTCCCTGCGTCCGTTTTTCCCGACATTTTCGATATTGGAAAGTTCAAAACAAACATTCACCGACAATACTCCATCTTTCCCCCCTCCCTTTAACCTATCATCCCTTCTTACGATCAACACTGTGCATTGCATGTATAGGGGGCATCCCTTGAGCGTTGGTTAATTTGTAAAAAAAAAAATGGAATTCTTAATTTGAATTTTCATATATATGTGTACAGGGTTCGTACAGGTAACACCCGTCACAAAATGTGTAACACCCGTCACAAGTTTTGTTACTTTATAAGTCAGTGATCAAAGTAACCATTGCAGAATTTTGTTATAGAGGGGAGAACTCTCATTATTAATGAAATATTTGAGATATACCTTATCTCCATAGTCCGATTAGTTAAGCTAAAATTTTATACTTTGTGGAGTAAACTCTGTTTTTTGAAAAAGTACGTGTAACGCCCGTTACAGCATTTAAGTTCAAATTTTTAGAAAGGTATAGGAGGTATTGCAAAACTTTTTTATACATGCATAGAGGACCATAAGATCTATCCTCTGCATCCTAAAAATATATCTATCCTTTTTTTATTTATCAAATGAGAAGGTTTTTAATCGTACGAATGTAACGCCCGTCACAATGGAATGCCCCTAGGGTTAAAAAAATGTTTTACATACCCGCCTTTAACGAATGCTTCTGAGCGACTGAACTGAAACTTTTGAAAATTTTACATAATAAAATAATAAAACGAAATTGGGAAATATATTCTACATATTTGGTATGAAAATAAATTTCGTTTTGTTCAGAATTATGTTTTAAATTGAGAAAATTACAAATAAAATTGAAATATTTCAATTTAAATTGAGATTATTCCAAATGGAATTGGGATTTTACAATTAATATTGCAAAAATTCTGAATAAAATTCAGATTTTACCATTCAAAATTTGAAAAATTCCAAATAAAATCAATTATTAAATTTGAAATTGAAAAATTCCAAATTGCATGAAAATAAGAAGTTAACAACAAATTAGATATTGAGATTTTCCTTTTGAAATTTGTAACAAATGAAATGGAATTAACACAGAAATTTAATATTATTTAAATATTTTTTACACGCCGACAGTACATACATAAATCATTTAATAACGAGGAACATAAATGGCAAACGGATTCGATTTTATATTCAAAATCGGAACACTTTTCAAATGTATATGTGGGACCGAAATCGCTATTATAAAAGGTCTTGATATCAGAATCGGAACCGTTACCCCTAATCGGTTTTGTCATTGAAATTATTTGTAATTTTCAAATGTGATAAATAACTCTCTCTTACTTTTTAGGTGACACAAATTTCGTAGTGGGCAAATTCGCAGCAAGAATCAGGCGAATTAAATCTACCAGAAATGAGAGGTTTCACTCCATATTACTATTTTTAAAACCTTTACAATTTAATGCTTCATATTGATAAATTTAAAATGTTATTTAATTAAATTTTTTGTAAGTAAATTATTTAAAAATGTAATTTGAATATCCCTTGGCGACCCACCGGTTGGAAACCCGTGCTCTAGAAAGGTTTTCTAATTAAAAAAGTTCAATTTTTTTATCTCTTGTTTATATTATCCTTGTTATTCTTATCCATGATGCCCATTACGATTTTATTTTATGTTGGTCATCAGTGGAATTTATCAAACATTTTATTTTAACTGTGGAAATTACATTGATTGCATTCAAATTCAACGGATTTAGGTATTTATAAATTTGTTTAAAGCCACATGAGGTTTTGATTTTCATCTGCGTAATGTTAACTTATTTTATAAGAAACCAAATAATGTTTTTGATCGAAGATTAAATTTGACCAATGTTAAAAAGCGCTGTAATGAAGCAAAAGACTACTCAATTTTCTGTTGAACTTTTTTCATTTTAGAGATTTTAAAGAGATCCTTGTTGAAAAGTCTTATAAGGTACCCAAGATATATCACTATATTTTATTTTTTACTTGTCAAAAGAGTAATGCCAAATCTATGTCAAAATGATAAAAGTCAAACTAGGATTAAGTATAAATAGAAAGTTTTTATAATAATAAATCCTTTTGTAAATTATCAGCTAACTAATCGGCACCTTCTATTTATTAAACCAAATCAACGGCCAAAAAGATTATGCTTGCCTTGCCGCTTTTTAGTGCCGGAAACCCAATCCTTAGGTCAGTGGCGTTTATAAGTGCCGGCAATTAAATTAGTCAGGACCTGAAACATTTTAATTTTTATTTAACGTCCGCCCCAAAGATCCATCATTACATGGCGATCCTGCCAAATTTGGCGAAAAATTGTATGCCTTCTGAGATGACAATTGAGCAGTACGTGCCAGGCGCACTAGCAAGCGACGTCCCGCGCTACACAGCTGCACCAATTTATAAACAATAACGCAGCCGCGGTAGCTCAGTGGTTAGTGCGTTGGACTGCGAGCTGAAAGGTCGTCGGTTCAAGTCTGGACTGGGGCTAACAACATCTTTTCATAGAAACATTTTTCTATACCGCACTACCTCTCGGCAGTATATACGAGAGTAAAACATTGTCTATGAAAAGCTCTCACCCGTCGTTCGGATTCGGCAATAAACTGTAGGTCCCGCCATTTTGAGTACAAATATAACACGCACAGCTCAAAATGGTGAGAGAGCTCGGCCTAAGTTCTTATAGGACTGTAGTGCCAAACTATAATTACAACGCAGCTGATCACGCAAATACAGCGACAAAAAACAAGACGAAAAACAAGCAGAAACAACCCAGCAACAAAACAATTAAATAAACATGAAAAAAAAAAAAAAATTAATAAAAAGCACATTTATTTTTTAATAAGCATATAAATTATATTTGAGTAACCAATACACAATAAATAAAATTCACAATGAAAACACTGAAAAATACATAAATTCAAATTTTTATAAACAAAAACTCAACACTAAAGAAAAACATAACAATAACATAAAGTTAAACGCGTGGCTCAGACAATTATAGCGAAACGCGGCGAATTGAAAAGCACAGGGTGCACACAAAAATAAATAAAAATTATTTTTAAATAAAAACAATATGAAAACAAAAGGAATATATAAAATAAAATATAAAATAAATGTTCAAAAAATAAATATTAAAAAAAAAATATAAATATATTTTCAAAAAAAAAATCTTAATATAATAAAAAAATATTTTTTTATCTAAAAAAAAAATATATATATATATAAAAATAAAAACATGGACAATTCAAGTCCACTAAATTTAATTTGCAGAATATGCAATTATGAAATTAAAGAGAATGAACTCATAGCAACTACATTATATACCCACAATTACCATTTAAATTGTTTCGATGATTATAATAATCATCGCATCATTAGAATCGCAAATTTGTCTCACTTGTAATGAATACATAATGGTGTGGTTCAGCGAGAGCGAAAAAGAATAAAATAAAAACAATAATAAAAAATAAATAAAAAAACAAAACAAAAAAATATGTATATATATAAAAAGAAACTAATAATTACAATATGAAAACAAAAATTAAAAATGTACATAGATCTCTTTGCATTATATAAAATCAAATATAAAATAAAATATAAAATGAATGAATATTTGTTAGAGTTAAAGAAACTCGAGAATAATTTAAAACAGAGCAAGGATAGACTTTATAGAAATGAATACATAAAGAAAAAATTAGAAAGATTAAAAATTTTAGAGGAAAATTTAAATAAGATCAGTGGAAAAATAGATAAAAAAGATTATATAGCGCATAAAGCTGATATTTTAAAACTGCTAAGTGTTTTAAAAGAAAAAATAAAAAGTCTACGCATAAGAGAAGATTAAAAATTAGTTAAAATTGAAACTGGGTGTGATTTAGATTTATCCGCCGTTTTGCAAGAAAATGGCAAAAAATGGCTCACTTCGATATATCTATGGTAGGTAAAAACCTACAAATTTATAAAGGCGCATTTAAATATTTAGATGATTTTATCATACAGGCGGAGCTATTGCATGATATATTGGTTGCACGCTGCAAAAAAAAGAGAGCGCTTTTTTTGCAGCGGAAAAAAACATAATTTTGCAGGCATTAACATGAATGTTTGGAATTTTATGTAAACATAATATATAATTGACTGATTTGTAAACAGGGTTGTATTGAGACTTGAACAATGTTGTAATGAGCTCTAACTTACATTATAATATCCCGGAAACATTTTTATGTTGCCCCTTAAAATGGAGTATGTTCTAATGGAAACATAATAATTACTACATCCAAATAAAATAAATATTTGAACCGAAACATAAATATGTTCAAAATAAAACATGATTTTGAACGACCTGAATATAAATATGTTTCCAGTAAAACATATCAGTTGTTTCAGTTCAAAAAGTAGTATGTTTGTATCGAAACATATTTAATTATTTTTGGAAAAAACATCCTGAAAATAAAATAAAATGTTGTTTTTTTTTATTATATTTTTATTAAAAATCTTTAAACATGCACAGTGGGAATTTATAATAATTGAATTCATATACAAATTTTTAAATGCATAAATAAATAATTGCTTTAAAACTGAAAGTACAAGTGACAGCAGATGCTAAACTAGACGATCCAGGCTCGCTTTATATTTGTTACAGTTACAGTTGATCTCAGTACAGCACATAGCGTAGTAAAAAACATGCCGAGTTCTGTTTGAAAATCGAAACACTGATTTTTATTTGTGGTTTTTTCACATTAGTTTCAGAAATTATATACTGCACTATTAAATTAGATTATAATACTCTCTTACTTTTTGTAACAAAATCTGTAGATTTATTTAATTTACAAATAACAAAATTATTACCGATGCGAACACGTTTTCTCAACGAACAACAAAAGACACGTACGCAGAAAATGCCGATCACCGAGTGCTCAACGAGTGCCAACTTCGTATACAAGAAGAATGTTGCAAGAATACACTTATTTAAATCCAATTTCTTTATTGTTTGTTTTTAAACATCAATATGTTCAAACGATGGCAAAAGATACGTAGGTAGAAAATGATGCACAACGTTGCCAACTTCGTCAGTCGATAAATTATCGAATTAAGACGAGCGTTGCGAACATACGTTTTATTTAGATTTGCTTAGCATTTTCTGTGTTTCGAAACATAGTTTTAACCAAGTAAATTGCCAAGAAATAGTTTATTCAAATGCATTTATGGTAAATTTGACAGATTCTGCTGGACAATATAATAATGTTTACATCTGAACAAAAATAAATTCAATTTCGATTATAATTTAATTACACTTCATTCCTAATACATGTATGGTAATTTCGTATTACTTTTTAATTACATTCAAACACATTTTTTCTATCCGTGTGATGATAAACCATTATTCATTAAGTTCGCTTACAATTTTAAACTAACAGCTCAAGTACGTAGCATTTTGGGTCATTCTAATAGACCTACAACATTTTCAGATTTAAAAAAAAATGTTGGAAGACGCATATCCAAATCCAAAAACTTTGCAACAAGTTTTAACAGATTTAGGTACAATAAAACAAAGCAATAAAAATATTTCAGATTTTAGGGAGAAAATCGTAGAGCTTTCAGAGCAATTTAGCGCATTTGAAATAAAAGCATTATCGAGTCCTACACAAGAAGTAAAAGAAGCAGTGTATAAAGATAGTATGGTTTTAAACGTTTTTATGAAAGGAGTAAATATTGAATTCCAACCGCTTTTGCTTGCAAATGTACCGAACACATTTAAAGAAGCGGTCGAAAGATGCATGACAGCTGAAAGAAGTTTGGGTTTAGAAAATAAAAATATTTTTCAAATACGTAACAGAGGAGAGAGATTTAATAATGTAAAATTTTAGAGGAGATACAGGTTCATTTCATGGATTTAATAGTAGGAAATTTAATAACAATAATTTCAGGTATCAGAATAACAATTATAAAAAAATTTACAATTGCGTTCAATATAAATAACCTAACTCTTGGTTTTTTTTTACCAATGATTTCAAAAAAAATTATATACAACAAATATTATTATACCAGCAATGTCAGAATCAATTGTCTCTCTTGATATTAAAACAAATGAAGAGAGTATAGTATTAAGTGAAGAAATATCGAAAGTCGTATTTTTAGGAAACAGTTTAATACCATCAAAAGGAGTAGCACATGTAAAAGTATTAAACAACACTGATATTGATTTAATTTTAAAGAGTCTTGAAGTAAAATACAACATTTGAAAAATTATAATATTTATTCTTACAATAAAATAGATACAAAAAATGAGAATAGGCTAGGCTACATACTCTATTGGAGAATTAAGACATAGGTAGTAGCAATCCAGTTGCAAAAAATTCATTAATCAATATTTTTAAAGAATATCAGGATATTTTTCATCTCTTTGGAAAGAAACTTTGTGTAAACTCGTTTTTTATTTAACACCCGTTTATATAAACAAAAGAGTTGAGAAAGTTAGGACACATGGGTAAGTTCAGTCACATAAGGGTGACTTTTATAGTCGATCGGGCCCGACTATGGAATACCCTACACCTTTGGTAGGGATATTAATAATTTCAAAAAATTATATGAAGGTATAACAAACTAATAAAAATAATTGGGCGGACCACGCCTATATTTAAAATTTTATAAGGCTAATATTTCATAGATTTGATTTTAATAATTTACGCTTCAAATTCCCACTATGAAAACCCGGGAAATAATGAAAAAAAAGGTGGGCGGATCACACATATTTTTGTATGAATTTTAACAATATGTTTTAAATTTTATAACTATATCTTGAATACTTTTAGAGTTATTAGTTCCTAAAGAGTTATATAAAAGTGACTTGTATGGGAGATGAGCGTGTCCGTTGATCGATTTGGCACATTCTCAAACTCAGTTCCTAATTTCATCGCATTCTGAGCAGTATTTCTCAAGTTTTTCTGTATTCGGACAGCAAGACGGACAAACAGAAATACGGACATGGCTAAACGGACTCGGGTAGTGATGCTGATCAAGAATATATATACTTTTCCATACCGGACACGCCTCTTAAGGGACGTTACAATATATGCTCAAAGTTAATATACCCTGTACCTCATAGGTGTAGGGTATAATTATAGAATACCGCAAACGCAAATGAAAGAGATAAATGAGCAAGTCAATCAATTAATAGTCGACGACATTATTGAGCATTCGGTAAGTCCGTACAATTCACCATTGCTCGTAGTATCCAAGAAATCAATTACTGATGAAAAGAAATGGCGTTTAGTCGTAGATTTCCGAAAGTTAAACGATAAAATCGTTAACGATAAATTTCCTTTAACAAGTGTAACGATCCGTCTCTGTCTGCGAGGCTTAATAATAAAGGAGCGTACTCTGCCTTTGTTTTACGGCTGTGCTCAGGGAAAATAAGGGGGGTTACGATTTTGCTCCTACTCTAAGATTAAATCGGGCCACACAATTAAATAGTTCAACGCAGAGTTTGGTGCATTGAAAACTTTACGAAACGAAATAAATATATCAGAATGTCATTTTATAATTTCTAAATCAGAGTCTGGCCGAAAACAAAAGAGAGATATAGTCGGAGGAAAATTGATGGTGTATTTCCTCCTATTATGTACCCACCCAACCTACTAAAAGCATTGATATGTATTATATTAAACCGAATTGACAGCTGGTGTACTGTTCTCTTCACTGTACTGTTCTCTTCACTAGGAAAAGAATAATGACAGGATTATCTCTACCAGTACTTAAGGGAGTAGTGACTTTGTCTAACGAAGTAAAATATCTGGGCTTAACTCTAGATAGTAAACTACTTTGGACAAAACATGTTGAAAATAAAATTTCGCGAGCCTTGAATGCCTTCTGGCAATGCAGAGGAATTTTTGGGAAGACATGGGGACTATCGCCGAGCAAAACCTTATGGATTTACACGGCAATGATAAGACCGATGATATCAGATGCATCGGTAGTCTGGTGGAACAAGCTGTCGCGAAAGTGCGTGACAACTAGTCTTGCCAAGATTCAGATAACCTTGTGGCTGGGTGTTACGGCTGCCTTTTCCACTACACCTGGTCCAGCATTGAATGCAATCTTAAACCTAACAATCTTAATCTTAAACCTAACTTGACATTTTCATCAGATGCGAAGCCATGAAAGGCTGCTGGAGACTAAAACGAGATGGTTTCTGGTTTAATGTTACCTGGAATATATCTGACATTGCACTTGACACTCCATTAGATACATGTCTACTGGAGATGCCCTCTGATGCAATGATAACAGAAATATTACCAAGACGAAATTTTGAGATTTGCCAACCTGACAGGCTAACGCCTGACTGTGAGCCGGACGCATTTTCACAGACGGCTCCCGAACCGATCAGGGATCTGGTGCCGGATGACCGCAGACTCCACTTCGCCTTAGGCGACAATGCCTCGGTATTTCAAGCCGAAGTTTATGCTATACTTATGGCTATGGACTACATTGCGGACAATAGATGGCAGAACAGAGCTATATCAGTTTGCAGCGATAGTCAGGCTGCTCTTATGGCTTTGAACAACCCGGTCATCACATTCAAAATTGCACGTCAATGCAGATCACGTCTCAATTGTGTTGGTAAATACAATACACTGAAACAGATTTGGGTGCCGGGTCATAAAGGAGTTTCGGGCAATGAAACATCTGATGAACTAGCACGTGCTGGATCTGAGGATAATTCATTTGAACCAGAATCTGTGCTTGGACTACCTGCATCTACGGGAAAATTCGTCATCAGCTCTTGGGTCGCCTCTGCACACAAGAGCAGATGGCTGAATGAGACGAAATGCAGATTCTCCAAGCTCATGACACCGACGATAACCAAAAGATCGGCCACGTTTCTACTTTCCTTACGTAGAAAGGAGAGCAGAAAACTGACGAGACTTCTAACAGGATACAACGCATGTGAAAAACACATGAACGCAATCGGCCTGACCGAAAGCGCCTTATATTCTGCCTGCTACGAAGAAACTGTCACCACAGAGCACTATCTCTGTGACTGTCTAGCATTTTCTAGAATTAGAAGGCAGATTTTTGGCACAGACGTGATGAGAGAGGATCAGATTCACTCTTTATCACACAATAGCCTTCTTAGATTCAATAATGAATCTAAGAAGTATCATTAAAAACCAGGGAACTGTGTCACAGCACAATGTCTGAGGGCTGTGGCCCTATTTTTATCCCCCAAAAAAAAATAAAAAAGGTTAGAATCAATTGTGCCTCTTGATATTAAAACAAATGAAGAGAGTATAGTATTAAGTGAAGAAATATCGAAAGTCGTATTTTTAGGAAACAGTTTAATACCATCAAAAGGAGTAGCACATGTAAAAGTATTAAACACCACTGATACTGATTTAATTTTAAAGAGTCTTGAAGTAAAATACAACATTTGAAAAATTATAATATTTATTCTTACAATAAAATAGATACAAAAAATGAGAATAGGCTAGGCTACATACTCTATTGGAGAATTAAGACATAGGTAGTAGCAATCCAGATGCAAAAAATTCATTAATCAATATTTTTAAAGAATATCAGGATATTTTTCATCTCTTTGGAAAGAAACTTTGTGTAAACTAGTTTTTTATTTAACACCCGTTTATATAAAAAAACGAGTTGGGAAAGTTAGGACACATGGGTAAGTTCAGTCACATAAGGGTGACTTTTATAGTAGATCGGGCCCGACTATGGAATACCCTACACTTTTGGTAGGGATATTAATAATTTCAAAAAATTATATGAAGGTATAACAAACTAATAAAAATAATTGGGCGGACCACGCCTATATTTAAAATTTTATAAGGCTAATATTTCATAGATTTGATTTTAATAATTTACGCTTCAAATTCCCACTATGAAAACCCGGAAAATAATGAAAAAAAAGGTGGGCGGATCACACATATTTTTGTATGAATTTTAACAATATGTTTTAAATTTTATAACTATATCTTGAATACTTTTAGAGTTATTAGTTCCTAAAGAGTTATATAAAAGTGACTTGTATGGGAGATGAGCGTGTCCGTTGACCGATTTGGCTCATTCTCAAACTCAGTTCCTAGGAAAAGTCAGTGTTAATTTCATCGCATTCTGAGCAGTATTTCTCAAGTTTTAGATCTATTAATCTGTTCAAAATATCATAATCAACTATTCTAAAATTAAAATAGAGCTGATCTTCCGTCACTAGGTCAGGAATTACTTCATCCGCTTGGTAAACTATACCAAGAGGAGGATGGTAGTTATCAATATTAGAAGGAGAGTAATTGGCATTTGAAACTATTATTTTTGATGAATCTGTCGTGAAAACTAAATCCAATTGTTTGTGTTGGTGATTTTTTATACAACTAACTTGTTGTAAATCGGAACAGATTGCGTCAACAAAAAGTTGATCAAGTCGAGAGGAGATATTAGAAGCATTAAAAAAAGTTTCATCGTCAGATAGCGACCAAGATATATTAGGCAGATTAAAGTCACCCACCAAAATAATATCATCGCTGGGATTCAGATTACTTATAACAAATTCAATGGATTCATGAAGTGAGTCATAAATCTCTATTGGACTGTTCGGAGGAATATAAGCATTGAGTATGTATAAAAATGCTTTATTATAACAAACTTTATCACAAATAAGTTAAAGATTGTTGTTATTATACTTGGGAATCTCGCAAACATTACTAGAATTAGTTTTATTTATTGCGAGAAGGACTCCTCCTCTGACAACACTATCAATAGTACTGAATCTATCCTTACGAAAAATTTCAAAGTTATTATCGAGCAGCTCAGCATTTATATAACTTAGGTTTAGCCAGGTTTCAGTGAGTGCTATTATATCTAAATTAATACTCTGTGAACGTAAAAATAGTTCACGTGTCTTAGAGCGCAATCCCCTTACATATGACTGCGGTAGGGTTTGTGTATAAATTCTTTTACTAGAACATTTTGAGGCCAAAAGTCCGAGTTACAAACTTTATCAAACCACTCGGAATCAAGTGTTAATTTGAAAGACGAGTGGGAATTATGTTTGCTTGTAAATTTATGGTATTTTATATAGGCGGTATTTGGTAAGTTAGAATTTTTTAAATAGGCTAACAAATCATCAGAACTATTAGCAGGGTCAATTTTGGAGACAAATATATGTTTAACTGTTAGAACTGCTCTAAGTGTATTTATGTTTGTAACGGGAGGTACCGAACGTAAAGTAGTGGTAGTTGTGCTGGTATTAGTAGAAGAAGTGAGTACAGGAGTGCAAGAAATATTGTTGTTGCTGGGAATAAAACAGGAAGTGTTAGAAAGGGATACTGTGGTGTTAGGAAGAGAATCTGTGGGAGAGTATGTGAAGAAATACTAGTATTATTAGGTGAGCTAATTGTACTTTGAGTATGGTTAGATGGACTACTATTGATACGTTTAGATGATGGAGGTGGGGAACTAGATACCGGGAACTAGATACCGTTTTCGTTTATTATTTTTGTTATTTGTTTTATTCCTGTTGATAACACTAATTATAGGTGGTGAAACAATGATAGGAAAGTCAGTGTTAGTTTCTGCATCATGCATTTCGACATTAATAGATCCACTACCATTATTGAAAAATGTATTATAGTTTTTATATTCGGTAGATATTTCATTGAATTTGTTGGTAAGCAACTTAAAATCATTTTCAATAGAATTGATTTTATTTGATAATTTATTTTTAAAATCGCACACAGGTCTACACCTAGAACATAACCAAATCAAACCTAAAACCTCTGAATTTAAGTGTATAGTAGAACTTTCGTTGATACCAACACATTTAGCATGGAATTGTTGACCGCAAGGACCGAAACCACTAAACATGGATCCCAATACTGAGGTGACTATGCAATGCTCATTTAAGGAGCAATTTGTCATATTAGATGTCAAAAAGGACATTGCTAATTAAAATGAAAAAGTAAAATCGACCAGTTGGGAAGGTTAGATCACATGGGAAATTTTAAAGTAGGTGTAATTATGATAGTTAGGATTATCAAAATTATAGTCGGTCTAAGCCGACTATAAATACCCTACACATATGTGTGGTTACCATTCAAAGTGATATATAGGTCACCAGGGTATACGAATCCTGAAAATAACTACAAACTTTCAATCGCTGAAGAATTTCCATTCATTTGATACCCATATTTACAAATGGGTAGGTGTACCGAATTTCGATTTTTTTTTTTTTGTGAACCACAAGTCTTTTTGCCGGAAAACATTATTATAATGTATTTGAGCATGATATCAATATATATTTGACCAAAAAAGTTTACCTAAGCTCGTATACATAAAAATTGATCTTTATATGTACATTTTATATGAGGTATTTGAACATAAGTGGTCGGATCATAGGTCACAATGGACCGATCTCGCCAATTTTTTCGCACATACAGCGTAGGTATATTAGTAATCTAAGTTATAAGCTTCATTTATCTAGCTCTTCTATTTTAAAAGTAGTAGTGATTTCAACAGACAGACAGACAGACAGACGGACAGACAGACGGACAGACGGACATCGCTAAATCGACTCAGGAGGTCATGCTGATCAAGAATATATAAACTTTTCCATACCGGAGATGCTTCCTTCTGGGTGTTACAAACGGCGTACCAAACTGAATATACCCTTTCACTCTTAGTGTAGGGTATAAAAAGTAATCGGTTTGTGGCGCAATCACGCACAATATTACAGGTACCCGATAGTTACTTTTTTATACAACACTATAGAAGCATACGTCAAATACGCACTATTGAAATTGTAAGCAGTTGCGCTCTTGTGAATGAAGCAAAAAACGGAGACGAAAAATATAACACTAACAAAAACTACAGGTGAACTTTGTACTAAGCACTAGAAATCACTGCATTAATATTATTTATATTAGTTACTAATATTATTAAGTTAAAACTAAACAAATTAGCAGATTTATAAGAATAACAATTATGTTATGTAACCAAACCAGAATTTATTTCTAATAAAAAACACAGTTTTTACACAAGCATTAACAGATCTAGCACTAGAAAAGATAACTTCACTTGAACACAGCAAGAACACAACTGGAATAAATACTATTGTTTTAATAGTTTCCTCCTATAATAATAAACGTGTCATAAAAAATATAAACACGAATATAAACTTTCGTTTTGTACGTCATTCTGCGTGGTTGTGTTTGCTCAAAATGGTCGCATGCTTTTTTTGTAATAATCCACATAATTAAACGCGATATTGGTAAAGGCTTAATATATTTAATATAAATTCATTATATTTAACCATTTTCTCTTTATTACAGATAATAAATAATGAATCGAACTTCTATTGTGGCAACTGAAGCGAACATTGAATGTGCTATAATCTTTTGCAACGAGAGGTGTCCATTTATGTGTGTGATTTTTTAAAAGTGGATTTCAGTTTCGACATTTAATTAAAATCAATCATACAATAAATTAACTAAAATCCACTTTTGTTTTAATAAATTATTATTTAAATTATTTAATTATTTAAATATATAATTCGAATATAAAGGGTTTTTCAACAGGGACGCTACAAAAGTAGAGCGACAGGGACAGCAAACGACGCCATATTTCTTGCCGCTCTTTTGACATTTGTCGTCAGTAAGGTTTGCCATTTCATGTCACTGAAGCCGCTTGACCACCAGAAGCGTCGTATGTTCGATAATTTCAACACTGGCGTAATAAAGGGTTTTTGAACAGGGACGCTACAAAAGTAGAGCAACAGGGACAGCAAACGACGCCATATTTCTTGCCGCTCTTTTGACATTTCTCTTCAGTAAGGTTTGCCATTTCATGCCACTGAAGTCGCTTGACCACCAGAAGCGTCGTATGTTCGTGAATTGGGCTGGGCCGTACCTCTTCCGTGATGATCAAGACCGGCACGTTACTGTGTTACCGTTCAATGATAACCGAATATTTTTGGCTCCAATTGGATGATATGGACTTGTGGTTCCAACAGGACGGCGCCACAAGCCACACAGCGAATGCCACAATCAATTTATTGGAAACCAAGTTTGAAGAACCGAGGCGGCAATCGACCATTTCGTGAGATAACACGAAATGGTCGATTGCCGCCTCGGTCGTGCGATTTGACGCCGTTAGACTATTTCCTGTGGGGATACGTCAAGTCTATGGCCTATGCCAACAAGCCAGCGACGATTTATGAACTTCGTACAAATATCGAACGTGAAATTGCAGCAGTATCGGCTGATTTATGCTTGAAAACCGTCGAAAATTGGGTTCAGCGTCTGGACTTCTGCAAGCGTGCCCGTGGTGGCCATGCAAAAGAAATCGAGTTCCATACATAATGGCATCAAACGTACTTTTACAGGAATAAAGAATTTCATTGATATCCAAAACCGTTTTTGTTTTATTTAAAAAAAAAACTTTTGTACCGCTAAAAAAAACCCTTTACTATAAAAGTAATAATACCTATCATCAAATATTTATAGGTTTTGCTTATTGTAATTAAAGGAGCACATTATAAAATTTATGGTACAACAAATATTGTACTAACAGTTGCAATATTACTGAATTAATGGGACGCATCCTATTGACCAATTTTAATAGTATAAATTATTGTTTTTCTATTGAAAAACCAATAATTTACCATGATTTTTTTCTGGGTGTATAAGAAAGGAAAGATGAACAACAATGCAGATGCATTGTCAAGGATAGTACTTAATAGCGAATCATTAAAAGAAATGATTCCCACCGGAAATGAAACTAGGAATGATGTAATTTTAGCAGTAACTAGAAATATGCAAAAGAAATTGCATTCAGACAGAAATGACAATAACAAAATTAAGGAGTGCACATCCGAGCAAAAGCTTGATCAACTTTTCATATGGAATTGTACATCCATAGCAGATTAGAAAACTAAGGTTTTTACCACATGGTTCTGGAAGATGTAGCATCCCAAACCAAATATTTTTTGTACACAAACCAACTCTACAAGCCCTTCACAAACCACAAATCTGAAAGTTTGTGTGTATATAACACCGTGCTACAAAAATAGAAAAAATGTTCACACTGAAAAAATCAACCTGTACGTGAAACTACACAGAGAAAAGTAAACAACGGATTTTTCAATTATAAACGTTGCATATTTATACAATATACATACTTAAAAACAATAATGATAAACAGTAAAAAATTTATTATTGACAATGTAACAACATAAAATATGTCAGTTAGTTTTTTTTCACAAATAAAACATTTTCTTTCTGGGCGAGCGAGTAAGTTGTCATAATTTTATGTATTTTTTAAATTAAATTTATTTTGTTTGCAGAATGCAGTTTACAAATATGTGCCGTACACAACTTATTCATTAGGTTTCCGCAAAAAAGTGTGACTACCATTTACATGCATACCCAACGAATTCTTCGCCTGGAACTTTAAATTGTTACGAGCGCATTTTCACTCTGCCAAATATTTTGGGAAACAATTGCTGCTCTTGGAGCTATGTGTATCTCGGTTGGTGGCAACTTGGAAGTGACGAAGCGGAAGTGGGTCACTAATATCATTAATATGTATTTACTCAATATGTTCAAAATTTAATATATATTTGCAATGTATAAAAAGTTTTATTCATAGACAACACATGCATTTTAAATTTAATTGTGTATTTAATTTATATTTTGACTACGTTTTACGTATGTAGTTATTTTTTATTACGTACATAATTATTACAATATACATAATTAATTGTTTCTAATTACATTGTCATTTTTTTAATTATGTACATAATTATTAATACATCAAACAACTTTGGCGCTAAACAAGATTGTTTTAATTATGTTTGTGTTTGATATTTTTCTCTGTGTAGTTATTAATCTGAGAATTTGTGCGGAAACAGTTTTTTAGATCAATTCGTTTACGGTTTACGGCAATTGAAATGCAAGTGCATATCATATTTTCATATTATAAAAATATATACATTTTGGTCGAACATTTGAAAAAGGTTGGATTTCATAACTGAGACACTAAATATATTCTAAATTCTTATGTTATTTAAATATTGTTACTTCATTGGATGAAAATGTTTATTTGAAAATTTTCTTTGTAATTTTTTTTTTTTGTTTTCGTCAAATAGTTGGAATTAATTATATAAATAATTATAATTTTTAAATTTCGCAACGCATTTACAAGTTTTAGACTGAATCAAAATATCCCATAAAATATATTTAAATTTAAAAAAATCTATCTTTGTTATTTAACCTTGCAATTCATGGGTGTTAGTAGCTCTTTCTGCGCTCTTTGTGTCCCAAACAAATAAATGTTGTACAAAAACATTCAAAAGATATTTAAAACAGCATTTCGCTGAACAACGGTCTAAACATTTGGTCTGAACATTCAATGTGTTTTTATTCTTTTCTTTTAATACTTGTGTGGGTGTTCATACTTAGTAAATAAAAACACTATCGTTTCCAAAACAATATAATTATTTACTTAATATCAATGCGTCAGATGTATCGGCGCAGATTGCGCTTATATTTACGAATTATAAAATGTATTATTAGCGAGCGACCAGCTCGTGGCGAGGTTTGATGATGTGGTTTGAAATTTCAATGTGAAAACGAAACAAAAGTAAACGTCAAATAATTAGTGTTTGCTTTGTTATTTGCATGTGCAGTGTGGAGTGGAGTGTTGCCGTATATGCGGTGTGTAAGATGTGTGACTACTATTTTCATTACGCACAATTACAACGCACACTCACGCCACACTTGTATAGTGTGACGACACCATTTTTGTATGCAAAATGGCATCGCACAATAATGCATAAGAAATATAATAATAACACGACGACGGTTTAAACGCCGTAAACCTAAAATGCCGTACGACGAAAAACACTGCCACAACATTAAACGCAGCCGCAATGATGAACAAACACCACAACGTTGGAAAACGCAGCCAACTTCACCGCTCGTCAGTGATTGCGAAGAAGAAGATCCCAGTATAAAAGCGAGCGCGCAAGGCAATTGGGTCTCTCAAGAACTTAGGGCCTCGCGCGATTGTTTGTTTTACGTCAAACGATCGCTAAGTTGGCCAAAGGGATTGCGGGTAGCATTAGGAGAACCGCTTAGTGCCTTGCGTGACTTGCATATGTTTTCTTATTTTCTTCGATCACTTGCAGCGGTAAATCGAATACAAAAACACTCGCAACTCCAAAGAAAAAATAAAATAGTTGAACTGTTTGTTTTTTTGGCTTCGCTTACGTCGATCGACTTTTGTGCAGCAAGCTTATGCACTGAAATTTAATATTTTTCTGTCAAAATGTATTATGTATATTTTTTAAGTATAATATTTTTTTATTTGTAAAATCATGAAATGTTTATCATTAGTTAAATTATTTGTGTATTTAATATATATTGTTACGAAAACATGTATTTTGTCCTATTATGCAAAAAATGAATAAGTGTAAATGAAACGCAAGACGATTCAGCGTACTGAAGCCATGTGTTAGAAAGAGACGGATGCGCATATGATTGACGCTGATGATAAAATGAAAAGATTGGAAAACAATGCTAATGAGAAATAACAAGGTTTTTACATACAAGAAGAGTTTAGTTTGCTACGAGGTTATAATCGCCGGTGTACGATGTAACAGCAGCGTTTCGCATTTTTAAACTTAAATTTAAAAACACGGCTGTAAGTAATCGATGGAACAATGAAGACAGCGTTGCCGCACTTATCGTAGCGCTAAAAGGCGACGCTGCCGAAGTATTACAGACCAGCATATTATTTATGTTCCTGAAAGTGATAGAAATAGTTGTTTAGATGTTATGGATGCACTGCAACGCAAATATGGCAGTGATCACCTGAAACAGATATACAGAATGGGGCTAAAGGACAGAATGCAACGAAATGGCGAAACTTTACATGCGTATGCAGCGGATGTCGAAAGGCTTGCGAATTTGTCATATGCATATTCATCGAGTGATTTCATAGAAAAGTACATGATTGATGCGTATTTTGACGGCATAAGTGATCAGGAGACAAAACGTGCAAAAGTGATTTTTACCGAAACGGTCAGCACTAACACAGGAGACAGCAAAGTGCCGCCCAGCTCCAACAGTCCGTAAACTAGATATTGAGAATTAGGACTTACTGCAAGTAATTTCCCAAGCGTTAAAAACTGGATCTAAGCAGGTCTAAACACAATTTAAAGGTAAATGCTACAACTTTAATACATATGGGCACATAGGAATTGATTGCCGTTAAAAACGCAAACGCTCATTAGATCAATCCACATTGGAACCCAGATATGAACAACGACAAGACAATGTCGAAAATAACAACAATTTAAAATAATTTTTAAAATAAAACGAGTCAGTATTGCGGGGCACGATCTGACTACCATACCCGATTGACCTAGAATATCCATTTCACAAATTGCTCGAAATCCAAATAGTTTAACTGTCGTTGATTGTACAGCATTGATTGTAAAGCATATGTGGTAACATTGGATACGGGAGCTTCCCATTCAGTTATAAGAAGTAACCTTGTTAAGGACGAAGTAGAGCCTCTTGTAGGAATAAGATTGCAAACATCAGAGGAAAGATTACCAAGAAAATCATGATTATTATTACGACAGTTAAGAATGATTTTATAGCTGCGGAAATAGTAGACGAAATAATACTTGGCATGGACTTCATGATAAGGAACGGTTTCACACAAAATATAACAAGAAAAATTTTGAGTTATGCCAACACGGATATCCAACTAAACATTGATTGTGACCAGAGCCCGAAAATTAAACAAGTTATCGCTCATAAAAATAGAAAAATACCAACTAATTCAGAAGCAATTGTTTGGGAAAAATTAAATAGAGATTGTGGGATAAGGAAGTAACATAGTTGTATGAAGAATAAGTATTAAGGCGGAGAGAGACAGAATTGTACCTATAAGAGTTCTCATTCTAGAAAAATCATCAAAATTAATCAAAAGGGGAATAGTGATAGGCCAGAGTCAAGAGGCATCAACGATTAATGCGAGTCAAATCCTTTAAAGGACTATGTCAGACCGCAAATAGACAAGGTATCGACTTACAATTTTATAAATGAATAGACAAAGAATTTGACAACCAAAGAAAAGAGTGAAGTGCAAAACTTAATTGAATAATATCGGTATATATTTCCTGAAAAGGGGCAGCAGGATGGGAGAACTTCCATCGTAAAACATCGAATAGACACTGGTGACTCTAAACCAATTCGTCAAGTACCGAGATGAGTACTCTTGCCAAACGGGACGAAGTGTCAAATTTAGTCGAAGAGTTGGGCAAAACTGGTGTGGTGGAACCATCAGAGAGCACATGGAGCTCACCAGTGGTGTTGGTTAAAAAGAGGGATGGTACTACTCGGTTTTGCGTTGATTACCGAAAGTTAAATGATGTAACCAAAAAAGATAGCTATCCTAGAATCGACGATACCTTGGATACACTGTCTAATGCAAAATGATTTTCTACGTTGGACTTGCAAAGCGGTTACTGGCAAGTAGAAATCGATAAGAACGATCAAGAGAAGCCTGCATTGAGTACTGGAGAAGTGACATTGGCAATTTTTGTTAATGCCATTTGGGCTATGTAATGCCACAGCAACATTCGTGCGGTTAATGGAGCAAGTATTGAAAGATTTATAATGGAAAACTTGCCTGTTATATTTTGACGACATAATAGTCATAGCCAAGGATTTCAACGAACATCTATCTAAGAAGTCTAGAGGAAGAATTTCTTCGATTGGAAAGGGCGGGGCTACAACTTAGCTCAATGAAATGCTCACTTTTAAATAAAGAAGTCAAGTATCTGGGTCATCGAGTTACCACAAAAGGTGTACATACCGACGAGAATAAAATAGTTGCGGTATAGGAGTGGTCCAGATCACAGAACCTACATGACCTTCAAAGCTCCTTGGGATTATGTACTTACTACAGACGATTTGTGTCAATGTTGTAAGTAGTCTTCACGAGTTAACAAGAAAAAACCGAGATTTAAAATAAGGCGATGATCAAGAAAATGCGTTTTTGAAATTGAAAGAACTACTGTGCTCGGCACTAATTCTTGCGTATCTAATTCCAGGTGAAAAATTTGTACCTTACACGAAGTTCTCTCTGGACAAGATAAAGTGATCGCATACTACAGTAAAAAATTGTCCAAGCCAGAGCGAAATTACTGTGTCACCAGAAAGGAGCTTCTTGCTGTAATCGAGAGTTTGAAAAATTTCCACAAATATCTGTACGGTCAAAAGTTTCACTTAAGAACCAATCATGCCGTACTCAGATGGTTACTTCAGTTCAAAGACCCAGAAAGCCATATTGCGCGTTGGGTAGAACGATTACAGAGCTACGATTTCACAATCGAACATAGTAAGGGAGAACATCATAGAAATGCAGATGTTCTATCACGGCGACCGTGTAAACCAGAATTTAGACATTGCTTAAAAGCAGAAGGAAAGGAAGCAATACTTGACATTCGCTTGCTGAATATTTTACCTGAAGAAAAATGAACTATGGAACAAATTCAAATTGATCAAAAGACTGATCCCGTTCTCACAAAAATCATGATATTCAACGAACAGCAAAGAAAACCATTTTGGCAAGTGACAGCAGCCGACAGCCCAGTAACTAAAATCCTCTGGGCACAGTGAAAAGGCTTAAAGGTACAAGATGGTTGCTTATGTCGTGTATGGAAAAGTGAAGATGGCACCTCCCTTCTAAGTTTGATTGTTGTCCCGAAGTCAAAAATTATAAGAGATATTAGAGGAATTCCATGGTGTATAAAGTGAAGGTCATTTAAGCATAAATAAAACGGTCGAAAAGGTAAAGAAACAGTTTTATTGCGTTGAATGTCAAAAGTCAGTCGCCGATGAGATTCGCTGTTGTCCGCAATGTGTACCAGCAAAATGATCAACCGTCTGAAGTCGCGGCAGGATGCATCAGTACAACGTTCACAATTTTCGAGCAAGATGAAGGCCAGATACGACTTACGGCCAAATTCACAGGGATTTACTGAAGGTAAACTTCTTTTTCCTTATAACCCACAAAGAAAGAAAGAATTATCCCCCAAGTTACAAACACACTAGGTTAAGGTTATAAAAATGATTAACGACGTGGTATACCGGACCCAGAATAAAACAGGTGTTAGACGAAAATTGAAAGTGGTACATTTAGAAAATTTGGCGCCGTATAGAGAGAGAGAGGAGATTAACATCTGTTCGGGTCGAACAGATTTAGGCGGAGGGCATTGTTACGAAAATATGTAATTTGTCCCATTGTGCAAGCAATTAATAATTGAAAATGAGACTCAAGAACACTCAGCGTACTGAAGTAATGTGTTAGAAAGAGACGGAAGCGCACTGAGGCAGTGTGCAAATAACAAGATGCATTCTCGAAAATGTAGGAGGTTCTCGAAGCATGTGGAACCGTGTCGTAACTTATCAATCTGAATCATGCAGTATATAAGGGCGCCGCATCTCGTGCACAGCACTTCAGTTGTGATTTGACAGTGAATTAGTACATCTCGTGAAAGAATGTTGTACTGATAAATTGTAGTAATACAGCAGTTGTTATAAGGGATTTTTATTAAGTTGTTATTTAAAAAAAGTTAATTAATACTAGTTGAAATAATACAAGTTAAAACCAAATATAAGTGCGTTTTTCATTTTGCATACAATCCAGAGATACGAACTTGTAGATCAGTTGTCCGTAGATGGAATTTTTGCAACAATACTTTAAAAACAAAAATATATTTTTTATACATAATAATTTGAACAGTGTACCTGGAATTTCTTTCCTTTTTATAATGTAAACAAGTTTTCTATCAAAATATGATGCATAAAAAATATGTAGAATTGTTCTCAAAAAAAAAAATAATACAGATTGGTTGAAAAATGAGAATGTAATTAAAATAATTCATTTTCGGTCTTTTTCGAAAGGTATTTAACGATTTTTCATGGTGGCCCAACCTACGGTCCATTTTTTTTTTTTGCATTTTTTGTTTGTTGGTCTGAAAGTAAGTACCCATATGTAACCATAAAAGTTTATTCTATAAAAGATAGCCCATTAACGCACTTTAAATTGGTATATATTATTCCACTTACTTGTTTGTATATAAAAAGTTATAGACAACCTACGGACCTTTCCCCTACATTTTATAAGAGGTCTTTACAACTTTTTTTATGATCCAGTATTTACTAAAAGATAAAAAAACTGAATCTGCGAATGTTGTATAACAAGATGATTTAAGTTATTAATGTAAACTGAAATTTCTAGTATAAAAATGAATTATAAAATAGTTTTTGTATGATTTTGTATTAAAAACATTAATTTTCAATGTTTGTACAAAATTTAATTACCATACAAATTATTGCTGGCATCTCAAAAATCTCATTACAATTTTTATACCCTACACCTATAAGGTACAGGGTATATTAAGTTTGTGCAGATATCCACAACGTTGGAAAACGCAGCCAACTTCACCGCTCGTCAGTGATTGCGAAGAAGAAGATCCCAGTATAAAAGCGAGCGCGCAAGGCAATTGGGTCTCTCAAGAACTTAGGGCCTCGCGCGATTGTTTGTTTTACGTCAAACGATCGCTAAGTTGGCCAAAGGGATTGCGGGTAGCATTAGGAGAACCGCTTAGTGCCTTGCGTGACTTGCATATGTTTTCTTATTTTCTTCGATCACTTGCAGCGGTAAATCGAATACAAAAACACTCGCAACTCCAAAGAAAAAATAAAATAGTTGAACTGTTTGTTTTTTTGGCTTCGCTTACGTCGATCGACTTTTGTGCAGCAAGCTTATGCACTGAAATTTAATATTTTTCTGTCAAAATGTATTATGTATATTTTTTAAGTATAATATTTTTTTATTTGTAAAATCATGAAATGTTTATCATTAGTTAAATTATTTGTGTATTTAATATATATTGTTACGAAAACATGTATTTTGTCCTATTATGCAAAAAATGAATAAGTGTAAATGAAACGCAAGACGATTCAGCGTACTGAAGCCATGTGTTAGAAAGAGACGGATGCGCATATGATTGACGCTGATGATAAAATGAAAAGATTGGAAAACAATGCTAATGAGAAATAACAAGGTTTTTACATACAAGAAGAGTTTAGTTTGCTACGAGGTTATAATCGCCGGTGTACGATGTAACAGCAGCGTTTCGCATTTTTAAACTTAAATTTAAAAACACGGCTGTAAGTAATCGATGGAACAATGAAGACAGCGTTGCCGCACTTATCGTAGCGCTAAAAGGCGACGCTGCCGAAGTATTACAGACCAGCATATTATTTATGTTCCTGAAAGTGATAGAAATAGTTGTTTAGATGTTATGGATGCACTGCAACGCAAATATGGCAGTGATCACCTGAAACAGATATACAGAATGGGGCTAAAGGACAGAATGCAACGAAATGGCGAAACTTTACATGCGTATGCAGCGGATGTCGAAAGGCTTGCGAATTTGTCATATGCATATTCATCGAGTGATTTCATAGAAAAGTACATGATTGATGCGTATTTTGACGGCATAAGTGATCAGGAGACAAAACGTGCAAAAGTGATTTTTACCGAAACGGTCAGCACTAACACAGGAGACAGCAAAGTGCCGCCCAGCTCCAACAGTCCGTAAACTAGATATTGAGAATTAGGACTTACTGCAAGTAATTTCCCAAGCGTTAAAAACTGGATTAAACACAATTTAAAGGTAAATGCTACAACTTTAATACATATGGGCACATAGGAATTGATTGTCGTTAAAAACGCAAACGCTCATTAGATCAATCCACATTGGAACCCAGATATGAACAACGACAAGACAATGTCGAAAATAACAACAATTTAAAATAATTTTTAAAATAAAACGAGTCAGTATTGCGGGGCACGATCTGACTACCATACCCGATTGACCTAGAATATCCATTTCACTAATTGCTCGAAATCCAAATAGTTTAACTGTCGTTGATTGTACAGCATTGATTGTAAAGCATATGTGGTAACATTGGATACGGGAGCTTCCCATTCAGTTATAAGAAGTAACCTTGTTAAGGACGAAGTAGAGCCTCTTGTAGGAATAAGATTGCAAACATCAGAGGAAAGATTACCAAGAAAATCATGATTATTATTACGACAGTTAAGAATGATTTTATAGCTGCGGAAATAGTAGACGAAATAATACTTGGCATGGACTTCATGATAAGGAACGGTTTCACACAAAATATAACAAGAAAAATTTTGAGTTATGCCAACACGGATATCCAACTAAACATTGATTGTGACCAGAGCCCGAAAATTAAACAAGTTATCGCTCATAAAAATAGAAAAATACCAACTAATTCAGAAGCAATTGTTTGGGAAAAATTAAATAGAGATTGTGGGATAAGGAAGTAACATAGTTGTATGAAGAATAAGTATTAAGGCGGAGAGAGACAGAATTGTACCTATAAGAGTTCTCATTCTAGAAAAATCATCAAAATTAATCAAAAGGGGAATAGTGATAGGCCAGAGTCAAGAGGCATCAACGATTAATGCGAGTCAAATCCTTTAAAGGACTATGTCAGACCGCAAATAGACAAGGTATCGACTTACAATTTTATAAATGAATAGACAAAGAATTTGACAACCAAAGAAAAGAGTGAAGTGCAAAACTTAATTGAATAATATCGGTATATATTTCCTGAAAAGGGGCAACAGGATGGGAGAACTTCCATCGTAAAACATCGAATAGACACTGGTGACTCTAAACCAATTCGTCAAGTACCGAGATGAGTACTCTTGCCAAACGGGACGAAGTGTCAAATTTAGTCGAAGAGTTGGGCAAAACTGGTGTGGTGGAACCATCAGAGAGCCTATGGAGCTCACCAGTGGTGTTGGTTAAAAAAAGGGATGGTACTACTCGGTTTTGCGTTGATTACCGAAAGTTAAATGATGTAACCAAAAAAGATAGCTATCCTAGAATCGACGATACCTTGGATACACTGTCTAATGCAAAATGATTTTCTACGTTGGACTTGCAAAGCGGTTACTGGCAAGTAGAAATCGATAAGAACGATCAAGAGAAGCCTGCATTGAGTACTGGAGAAGTGACATTGGCAATTGTTGTTAATGCCATTTGGGCTATGTAATGCCACAGCAACATTCGTGCGGTTAATGGAGCAAGTATTGAAAGATTTATAATGGAAAACTTGCCTGTTATATTTTGACGACATAATAGTCATAGCCAAGGATTTCAACGAACATCTATCTAAGAAGTCTAGAGGAAGAATTTCTTCGATTGGAAAGGGCGGGGCTACAACTTAGCTCAATGAAATGCTCACTTTTAAATAAAGAAGTCAAGTATCTGGGTCATCGAGTTACCACAAAAGGTGTACATACCGACGAGAATAAAATAGTTGCGGTATAGGAGTGGTCCAGATCACAGAACCTACATGACCTTCAAAGCTCCTTGGGATTATGTACTTACTACAGACGATTTGTGTCAATGTTGTAAGTAGTCTTCACGAGTTAACAAGAAAAAACCGAGATTTAAAATGAGGCGATGATCAAGAAAATGCGTTTTGGAAATTGAAAGAACTACTGTGCTCGGCACTAATTCTTGCGTATCTAATTCCAGGTGAAAAATTTGTACCTTACACGAAGTTCTCTCTGGACAAGAAAAAGTGATCGCATACTACAGTAAAAAATTGTCCAAGCCAGAGCGAAATTACTGTGTCACCAGAAAGGAGCTTCTTGCTGTAATCGAGAGTTTGAAAAATTTCCACAAATATCTGTACGGTCAAAAGTTTCACTTAAGAACCAATCATGCCGCACTCAGATGGTTACTTCAGTTCAAAGACCCAGAAAGCCATATTGCGCGTTGGATAGAACGATTACAGAGCTACGATTTCACAATCGAACATAGTAAGGGAGAACATCATAGAAATGCAGATGTTCTATCACGGCGACCGTGTAAACCAGAATTTAGACATTACTTAAAAGCAGAAGGAAAGGAAGCAATACTTGACATTCGCTTGCTGAATATTTTACCTGAAGAAAAATGAACTATGGAACAAATTCAAATTGATCAAAAGACTGATCCCGTTCTCACAAAAATCATGATATTCAACGAACAGCAAAGAAAACCATTTTGGCAAGTGACAGCAGCCGACAGCCCAGTAACTAAAATCCTCTGGGCACAGTGGAAAGGCTTAAAGGTACAAGATGGTTGCTTATGTCGTGTATGGAAAAGTGAAGATGGCACCTCCCTTCTAAGTTTGATTGTTGTCCCGAAGTCAAAAATTATAAGAGATATTAGAGGAATTCCATGGTGTATAAAGTGAAGGTCATTTAAGCATAAATAAAACGGTCGAAAAGGTAAAGAAACAGTTTTATTGCGTTGAATGTCAAAAGTCAGTCGCCGATGAGATTCGCTGTTGTCCGCAATGTGTACCAGCAAAATGATCAACCGTCTGAAGTCGCGGCAGGATGCATCAGTACAACGTTCACAATTTTCGAGCAAGATGAAGGCCAGATACGACTTACGGCCAAATTCACAGGGATTTACTGAAGGTAAACTTCTTTTTCCTTATAACCCACAAAGAAAGAAAGAATTATCCCCCAAGTTACAAACACACAAGGTTAAGGTTATAAAAATGATTAACGACGTGGTATACCGGACCCAGAATAAAACAGGTGTTAGACGAAAATTGAAAGTGGTACATTTAGAAAATTTGGCGCCGTATAGAGAGAGAGAGGAGATTAACATCTGTTCGGGTCGAACAGATTTAGGCGGAGGGCATTGTTACGAAAATATGTAATTTGTCCCATTGTGCAAGCAATTAATAATTGAAAATGAGACTCAAGAACACTCAGCGTACTGAAGTAATGTGTTAGAAAGAGACGGAAGCGCACTGAGGCAGTGTGCAAATAACAAGATGCATTCTCGAAAATGTAGGAGGTTCTCGAAGCATGTGGAACCGTGTCGTAACTTATCAATCTGATTCATGCAGTATATAAGGGCGCCGCATCTCGTGCACAGCACTTCAGTTGTGATTTGACAGTGAATTAGTACATCTCGTGAAAGAATGTTGTACTGATAAATTGTAGTAATACAGCAGTTGTTATAAGGGATTTTTATTAAGTTGTTATTTAAAAAAAGTTAATTAATACTAGTTGAAATAATACAAGTTAAAACCAAATATAAGTGCGTTTTTCATTTTGCATACAATCCAGAGATACGAACTTGTAGATCAGTTGTCCGTAGATGGAATTTTTGCAACAATACTTTAAAAACAAAAATATATTTTTAATACATAATAATTTGAACAGTGTACCTGGAATTTCTTTCCTTTTTATAATGTAAACAAGTTTTCTATCAAAATATGATGCATAAAAAATATGTAGAATTGTTCTCAAAAAAAAAAAATAATACAGATTGGTTGAAAAATGAGAATGTAATTAAAATAATTCATTTTCGGTCTTTTTCGAAAGGTATTTAACGATTTTTCATGGTGGCCCAACCTACGGTCCATTTTTTTTTTTTGCATTTTTTGTTTGTTGTTCTGAAAGTAAGTACCCATATGTAACCATAAAAGTTTATTCTATAAAAGATAGCCCATTAACGCACTTTAAATTGGTATATATTATTCCACTTACTTGTTTGTATATAAAAAGTTATAGACAACCTACGGACCTTTCCCCTACATTTTATAAGAGGTTTACAACTTTTTTTATGATCCAGTATTTACTAAAAGATAAAAAAACTGAATCTGCGAATGTTGTATAACAAGATGATTTAAGTTATTAATGTAAACTGAAATTTCTAGTATAAAAATGAATTATAAAATAGTTTTTGTATGATTTTGTATTAAAAACATTAATTTTCAATGTTTGTACAAAATTTAATTACCATACAAATTATTGCTGGCATCTCAAAAATCTCATTACAATTTTTATACCCTACACCTATAAGGTACAGGGTATATTAAGTTTGTGCAGATATTGTAACGCCCCTTAGGAGGCGTGTCCGGTATGGAAAAGTATATATATTCTTGATCAGCATCACTACCCGAGTCCGTTTAGCCATGTCCGTCTGTCTGTCTGTCCGTCTTGCTGTCCGAATACAGAATAACTTGAGAAATACTGATCAGAATGCGATGAAATTTCGTCTCAATATATTTTACCCAAAAGTAGGAACTGAGTTTGAGCCAAATCGGTCAACGGACACGCCCACCTCCCATACAAGTCACTTTTATATAACTCGTTAGGAACTAATAACTCGAAAAGTATTCAAGGTATAGTTATAAAGTTTAAAACGTATTGTTAGAATTCACCTTAAAATATGTGGTCCAAAAATGGGCGTGATCCGCCCACTTTTTTTTTCATTATTTCCCGGGTTTTCATAGTGGAAATTTGAACCGTAAATTATTAAAATCAAATCTATGAAATATTATCCTTACAAAATTTTTGAATATAGGAGTGGTCTGCCCATTTACATTTTTCCAATTTTTTGTATTCGTTTTTTATACTTTTATATCGATTTTTAAATTATGGGGATATAAGATGTAAATTTCTGATATGTGAATAATATTCTGAGGGTGGGGAGGTTCAGTATAATTAAAAACTTTAAAATTAAGATATACAATTAAATATCTCACCAATGGTGTAGGGTATTCCATAGTCGGGCCCGACCGACTATAAAAGTCCGCCCCATATGACAGAACTTACCCATGTGACCTAACTTTCCCAACTCGTTTGAATTAACTTAAATAAAAATAGCTTTTTTTTTCTTTACAACGAACAAATCATCCAGCTGGAAATTGAACTCATGTGTTTCTAATTTCCATTTTACGAATGTTTTGCAATATATTTTTTACTTATATTAATGAAACATCGCACTTTTTTCGGTATAGGGAACTTTTGTATACGTTAACAATAAATTATGAAAAATATAACATCTAAAATATATTGCTATAGAAAATTAAGACTTAACTAACTTCAATTTGAATTAATTTTTATAAAAAAATTTTGAAAAATTTTCGAGATCTACTAGAGATTCGAGACCGAGGTCGAGATGACTTTCCAAATTTGAGACGAGATTCGAGAACGAGATAATTTTTTCCAAACGAGATCACATTTCCAAAAATCTCTATCGAACGCATCACTTACCAAGACTATATGGATTGTCCAAAATATGTAAACCCGGCCTACCAATGAGACCAATTTCATCGTCTGTGGAAATTCCAGGCTACAATTTATCAATGTAGCAGAAATTCTTAATAATATCCGCTCAGACAAATACAACATAAAGAACTCGTTCATACTCAAGGAAAAACTAAAATACGTAATTTTGGATGAAGACGAACATCACTACGTACAAATTTTGTTTAAAAGTTAACAATTACTTCAAATTCGATGAAACATTATATTACCAAATATGTGGAATGCAGATGGGAAATCTCCTTTCCCCCACAATAGCTGACATAATTCTTGATAACCTATTTGATACTGCGATGGAAAAATTGGACATAAAACTGAAATGTACTTTTAAGTATGTGGACGATATTTTCACAATAATCAAAGAAAAAATATTAAATATATTAAATAGATACCACGAAAAACTACAATTTACTATAGAAGTAGAAAATAACGGCAGCATACTGTTTCTAGACACCAAGCTATACAGACAAGATAATGAAATAATTATAAATTAGTACTCAAAAGATATAGCCTCCGGACGAATGATAAACTACAACTCAACACAACCACATGGACAGAAGGTAAATACAGCTAAAAAATGTATAAAGTGACAAATTAAAAAAAAAATATTAAAAAAATAAGAAATACACTACTAATAAAAGACTACCCGAATGCTATAATAAATCACCTAATAAACTTCATAACAAAATAATACAATAAATAATAACAACATTAAAACATTCTACAACGTAACATAAATTCCAAAACTCACAGAAAACAAAAATCAACATACAGCAATTAACAATGAGAGAGAGAACAATCGTTCACTCACAAATCATACCAAACACTCAGCAGAATATTTTCAAAGATAAGAGACAAAACTGACAAACAACAACAACATAGAGACGAGAGTGGTTGCAACGAGAGTGGTTGCAAACGAAAAGACAAAAATAAATGCATATTAGTTTATATAGGGACAACAAAGAGAGCACTTGGAGTACGAACGTACATCATCAAAAGGAAGACAACAACAGCATTAGCGCAACATATTCTGGAGACAGGTCACACAGCTGATTTTGACAACATAAAAATACTAGACAAAGGAAGGAGAGAAAATACAAGATACACTTTAGAGAGTCTGCGAATACAAAAAAAAAACTACAAACAACGATGAACACCACAGAAGACAAAGATAACACCAACGCATAACACCAATGCATATATTCAGTAGCGATATAAAACCGAAAATGATACGGACTTTGATATTTTTATGTAATTTATTTTTTGACAAATTCTTGACAATGTTTTATATTTAATAGTCTAATGTTGTGTTAGCTGGACATTATTTATTTTAAACTTGACTTGAAGGTGTTAAAGCAGGCCAAGTGCCTGGAACCTCAGTGTACTCTGCCCAATCCTTAAGAAAGGGGATCCCACTATCTGCGCCAACTACCGTGGGATCAGCCTACTCAATATCGCATACAAGGTTCTATCGAGCGTATTATGTGAAAGACTGAAGCCCACCGTCAACAGACTGATTGGACCTTATCAGTGCGGCTTCAGACCTGGAAAGTCCACCATTGACCAGATTTTCACATTGCGCCTAATCCAGGAAAATACCCTAGAAAAACAGATCGACACCTACCACCTATTAGTCGACTATAAAGCCGCCTTCGACACTCCGATAAGTGAACGATTACACGGCGCAATGTCTGAGTTCGGTATACCTGTGAAACTTATAAGGCTTTGCAGGATGACCCTGAGCAACACACGTTGCTCAGTGGGAATAGGCAAAGACCTCTCCGAGCCATTTCATACCGAACGATGTTTCAGACAGGGTGACTCCCTAACGTGCGACTTTTTATACCCTACACTAAGAGTGAAAGGGTATATTCAGTTTGGTACGCCGTTTGTAACACACAGAAGGAAGCATCTCCGGTATGGAAAAGTATATATATTCTTGATCAGCATGACCTCCTGAGTCGATTTAGCGATGTCCGTCTGTCCGTCTGTCTGTCCGTCTGTCCGTCTGTCTGTCTGTCTGTCTGTCTGTTGAAATCCCTACTACTTTTAAAATTGAAGAGCTAGATAAATGAAACTTATAACTTAGATTACTAATATACCTACGCTGTATGTGCGAAAAAATTGGCGAGATTGGTCTATTGTGACCTATGATCCGACCACTTATGTTCAAATACCTCATATAAAATGTACATATAAAGATCAATTTTTATGTATACGTGCTTAGGTAAACTTTTTTGGTCAAATATATATTGATATCATGCTCAAATACATGATAATAATGTTTTCCGGCGAAAAGACTTGTGGTTCACAAAAAAAAAATCGAAATTCGGTACACCTACCCATTTGTAAATATGGGTATCAAATGAATGGAAATTCTTCAGCGATTGAATGTTAGTAGTTATTTTCAGGATTCGTATACCCTGGTGACCTATATATCACTTTGAATGGTAACCACACATATGTGTAGGGTATTTATAGTCGGCTTAGACCGACTATAATTTTGATAATCCTAACTATCATAATTACACCTACTTTAAAATTTCCCATGTGATCTAACCTTCCCAACTGGTTTAACTTATTGATGGAGAAAATAGTTCGAGCTGCCGAACTCCGTCAAAGCGGCACTATCCTCAACAAAAGTGTCATGCTGCTCGCATATGCCGACGATATTGATATCATTGGCAGGAGCACACGAGCAGTCAGCGCAGCATTCTCCACATTGGAGAATGAGTCGCGTCGAATGGGTCTAGCGGTGAACGAGGACAAGACGAAGTTCCTTGTGTCAACAAGCAAAAAAGAGTCCGTGCGTCTTGGACAAAAAGCTGATTTTGACACCCACAAGTTCGACATTGTAAAGGATTTCGTCTATCTGGGATCCAGCGTAAACAGCAACAATGACGTCAGCCTGGAGATCAAACGGAGAATAACTATTGCCAACAGGTGCTACTTTGGGCTCAGTAGGCAATTGAGAAGCAGATCCCTCTCTCGCCGTTCAAAAATAACGCTCTACAAGTCACTCATCATGCCCGTCCTACTTTATGGTGCAGAAACATGGACGCTGGCCTCCACCGATGAGAGAGTACTGGGAGCGTTCGAGAGAAAGATTCTCCGTAAAATCTTTGGCTCTATCTGCTTTGCTAACGCATATCGAATCAGCTGTATGAGTTATTCGACGACATTGACATAGTCAAGCGCATCAGGATACAGCGGCTTCGCGGGCTAGGTCATGTCAAACGAATGGATAAAAACACTCCAGCCAAGAAGGTGCTTGAATCGAAACTCTAAGGTGAACAGCGTAGAAGAGGGCGTCTAAATCTGCGTTGGAAAGACCAAGTTGAGGACAACCTGGCAACGCTTGGTATTTCTAACTGGCGTCAGTGCGCGCAAAGCAGATCCGAAAGGCGCGGCTTCATCTCAGCGGCCAAAACCGACCCACGGTTGTAAGGGCCATTTGAGTAAGTAAGTAATTTAAATAACAAATTAAAGAATAACCACTTATATCAACTGCTGAATTACTACAATTTATCTTTACAATGTTCACTCACGAGACGCACTAGTTCACTATTAAATCACAACTGAAGTGCTGTACCTCAGATGCGGCTCCCTTATATACTGCATGCATCAATTCGACACGTTTCGACAAGCTTCGACTTATTTCGAGAACCTTCTACTCGTTTCGTGAATGACGCATGCTATTGGCATCTCATTCGCACTCATGTGTTTTAATGCGCTGATCTTCCATTTCTTTCTCGCACACTGCCTCAGTGCGCTGAATGATCTTCCGCCTCGTTCTAACACATTGCTTAGTGCGCTGAATTGTCTTGCGTCTCATTAATTATTGTTTATATTTGCACTATGGGGCAAATTACATCTTTTCGTAACAATATACGTTTTTGATGATGAAGTTGAAAGCATAACTAAATATGCAATCATTGCCATCATCGCCATTTTTGACAACAAACTTAGAGGATAATCAAGCTCCATATGGGTATATCTTGGCATATACCAAATGGGAATAATATGCGCGCCACCAAACGCATAAACTAATTTCGTGTTGAAATGATGATAAAGAATGAATAAAAATAATATATATATATATATATATATATATATATATATATATATATATATATATATATATATATATCTTAGGGTGATTCAAAATTGGATTGAATTTTTATTTTCACACGAAATCGCTCACCACACGATCAGAGAAGTTGAAAAAGACACACACGTGCCTTTTTGGCCAGAATTGATTGGAGTTTAGAGGTCGCGCACTTGGATTTTCTGTTTTTGGCGATCTGAAAAAGGCTTCATGGGAAAAGTTGAATATCTCCCAAAGTTTAAGGAATAAATTCACAAAATTTTGGGAAAAGAGCTCTAATATAATGTAGTTTCTAAAACTGTTGCTAACATTTTTTAACATCGACTTATTAATACAAAAACTTAATAAATATTATTTAACGACGGGCCTAGGTAAAATATAGCGATAAATATCGTTTACATTCAGAAATTTGTATAAAACGCAAGTTTTCAGAGATTGATTTATTTATACCTTTAGTATTTGGAGTAAATTTAATATATCGTGTAAAGAAAACATCTGAAAATGTTCACAAAAAAATTATAAAACACATAATTGGTAAAGTTGAACCGAAGTTATAGGTGATTATATTGTCAAAAAATGCATAATTTTTATAAATTTTTAATTTAAATATAATTACTCAACAGTGCAAAAATAAAATTCTATAATAGTGAAATGCTTTATTTTTTACGTATTTATCAAAAAAATGTTATGGTAGGGAAACAATCGAGTCGATTATCCAATAACACTACTTAACAAAACGAGAAATAAAACAAAACGGAAACTATCAACAACCCCAGTGGAAATTTGCCCGATGCGCCATCGGGAAATTATCGGATTTTCGTCCGGTAACCCCTATTAGATAAAACATAATCATTGCCTTGACATGTCCTTGTCATGCCCACCATAACAGGGTTTACATTATCTAAACAGTCAATGGTCCCGATCATTACTACATTAGTTGTCCCTCCTAAGGAAATTTCAATCGAGTAATGATCGGGATTTAATGAGAAAAGCCCTAAATATGTTTTTTTTTAAACGAAAAACTGAAAATAGAAATATTTCACCATTATTATGAACATATTTTTTAAGAAATATTTACAGTGAACGGTCATTTATCATCATATGTACGTATAATGATCACACATACCTTCTTATCTTAAATTTTAAAACATAATTTTTCGTTTTCCAAATGTAAAAATGATGATATAAAATGATAGTAAATATTATCATGGGAATAATAATTTTATCAATAAATCATAATATATGTTTAACATTGCTAGCCTTGATAAAATAATACAGGCAATTCACATTGAGATTAATCAAACTGTTAAAAATTTGAATCCTTCACGGATAAAAAAGATTTGTTTAAATTTAAATATGTTTGAATGTAATTAAAAAGTAATACGAAATTACCATACATGTATTAGGAATGAAGTGTAATTAAATTATAATCGAAATTGAATTTATTTTTGTTCACGTGTAAACATTTTTATATTGTCCAGCAGAATATGTCAAATTTACCATAAATATGTTACAATACCAACATAAAATTTTAATTGCATTTGAATAAACTATTTCTTGACAATTTACTGGAAAACTATGTTTCGAAACACAGAAAATGCTAATCAAATCTAAATACAACGTATGTTTGCAACGCTCGTCTTAATTCGATAATTTATCGACTGACGAAGTTGGCAACGTTGTGCAGCATTTTCTACCTACGCCATCTTTTGCCATAGTTTGAACATATTGATGTTTAAAAACAAACAATAAAGAAATTGGATTTAAATAAATGTATTCTTCCAACATTCTTCTTGTATACGAAATTGGCACTCGTTGAGCACTCGGTGATCGGCATTTTCTGCGTACGTGTCTTTTGTTGTTCGTTGAGAAAACGTGTTCGCGTCGGTAATAATTTTGTTATTTGTAAATTAAATATATAAATTGTGGTAACAGAGTATAATAACTTGCAGAATATAATTTCTGAAACTAATGTGAAAAAAACTACAGATAATAATCTGTATTTCGATTTTCAAACAGAGTTTGGCATGAATCCGTGAATTTCTCGCCTACGCTATGTGCTGTACTGAGATCAACTGTAACTGTATATAAAGCGAGCCTGGATCGTCAGGTTTAGCGTCTGCTGGTGCAATTGTGGATTTATTGATGCTGTCACTTATACTTGCAGTTTTAAACGAGTTATTTATTTATGCATTTAAAAACTTGTATGTGAATTCAATTCTTAAAAATTCCCACTGTGCATGTTTAAAGATGTTTAATAAAAATATATAAAAAATAACATTTTATTTTTATTTTATTTTCAGGATTTATTTCCAAAAATATTTAAATATGTTTCTATGCAAACATACAACTTTTTGAACTGAAACAACTGATATGTTTCACTGGAAACATATTTATATTCAGGTCGTTCAAAATCATGTTTTATTTTGAACATATTTATGTTTCGGTTCAAATATTTATTTTATTTGGATGTAGTAATTATAATGTTTCTATTAGAACATACTCCATTTTAAGGGGCAACATCAAAATGTTTCCGGGATATTATAATGTAAGTCAGAGCTCATTACAACACTGTTCAAGTCCCAATACAACCCTGTTTACAAATGATTTATCAGTCAATAATATATTATGTTTACATAAAATGTTAATGCCTGCAAAATTATGATTGGGAGAGCCCTTTTTTTGCAGCGTGTTCGTTTTAAAATCTTTTTAAAATCCATATTTAAACTGCACATTGATATATCTGCTTCGAATCGGACGTAAGATAACCACCCGATTGACTGAAACACACATTTGAGCAATCGAAATTTACATTTTAAATATAAACAACCAGTTGGGAAGGTTAGATCACATGGGAAATTTTAAAGTAGGTGTAATTATGATAGTTAGGATTATCAAAATTATAGTCGGTCTAAGCCGACTATAAATACCCTACACATATGTGTGGTTGCCATTCAAAGTGATATATAGGTCACCAGGGTATACGAATCCTGAAAATAACTACAAACATTCAATCGCTGAAGAATTTCCATTCATTTGATACCCATATTTACAAATGGGTCGGTGTACCGAATTTCGATTTTTTTTTTTGTGAACCACAAGTCTTTTTGCCGGAAAACTGAATATACCCTTTCACTCTTAGTGTAGGGTATAAACAAATGAATTAATTCGTGTGTTTATAATCTTAATGACACATTAACTTAAACATGATTTAAACTAAACACACAAATGTAAGTTTCGTTTTTTTTTTATTGAAAACTGCCTTGTGTTACAATCAAGTATAAAAAGCCAAAAGCATTTTGTTAAAACGTACGATTTGGAATTGCTGTAGTTATTAAAAACTACAATAGTTATTAAAAACTACGTAAAATATATTTAATAGTAGTATTCAAAGTACTCAAACTGCAGATTACCCTGTTTCTGCAGTAAGCCCTGACACAACAGAAAACACCTGTTTTTATTATTTCGCCACATAAAATTTCACATTAAAGAAAGTTGTGATTTTGCGAAACATTTTGAAGTGATAAATAATAGTTTGGCGATATATCTTTGATAATCCCAGGACGAGCCCATTCTCAACATTTCAGTTCAAAGACCAAATCGAACGACGCAGTGAGAGAGGCTTTTAAAAGACACTTTATGTTGTTGCCATTGTCTGCCGAGAAGAGGTCCAGTATTGAAAAAAAATATATCCGCATCAGTACTCAGCACCGAAACTTCCGAGGATGGAATAAGGTAAGTCGAAGGTACTAGATGCACACAGACTTCTACAAATGTTCGATGTTTTATAGGGACATGTGCGATCAGTTCTTCAACATCAACAAACTGACGAGTAAAAATGTGGAACGCAAAGTGCTACATCCGGCAATGTAAGTGTGAACAAATATATATATATAGAAATTACTTAACTAAAACACTTTCGGCGCAGATAGTCGACAGCAAAAAACTGCAGAAAGCCTAGGCTAAGCTGCAGCAAAATTAGGGGAAGCTACAGGACATTTGCAAGGGTGCCGGTTAAGCTGTAGAGCGCCACCGCTTCACAGGTGACGAGCAACAACAACTTGGATAATAAAATTGAATAATTTGATTTGGCCTTTGGTGACAAGTAGGTCACACACGTTTTAATTTATTAAAATATTTTAAAATATGTATTTTAATTTTGTTGTCGTTTGGAAGTCGCTATGGACTGATCGGCGGCTATGGTCTGTGTAAAACGACGTTGTTGCGAATGATCTCCGAGCGACAGCTGGCCATACCATCGCACATCTCTGTATTGCACGTTACGAGGTAGTTGGCGATTTTGACTTTGAGCGCATGCACTCAGTGCTGAGCTGACCAATGTCTATGCAAAGCTGCTAAAAATTGAGGCCAACAAGGCGGTGACGCGCGCCTCTGTGATATTGCTAACGGTTCTCACGTTCTAGCAATGTTGTGGGATAGTTTTACCGATAATTGCAGATTCTACTGTCACAGGCACCTGCAACTACCTTGCACCAACTCGTGAATAGTCAAGTTAGTATGCGGCAGAGCCGCCATCGAGTTAAATCTCTCTGTCAGCGTGGAGATATTGTAATAATTAAACTTGCTTTTCACCATATCATTTTGCGTCAGTTTCATGTTCGTAAATTTCACAAATGTGTTGATTTAGTCAATAGCAAGGTTTAAAAAATTGCTAAAATGTTTGTATTTCGAATTCGTTTAACATTGGTTAATGTACATTTTAATTTAGGATAGTTTCTGCGGCGTAATAATAATGTAAATAAAACAATAATGTGAATATGACACAATATGACAGTGATAACCAAACTTAGACTGATTAATTTATTTTTGATGTCGTAATTTTCATATGTAAATCAAAAAATGAATCATTGATTTGATTTCATTGATATATTCCTTTAAATCTTATATACCATTTTTTATATATTTTAATATGTAATATTTTTAAAATTCTTTTATTAAATACACTGTGCGTTAGAAGGACATCGTGCCCATGATTTGTACCTCGTTTGGGCCTCGTCAGAACCCGATCATCTCAAATAATGACATGATCAGTTCATGAGCATGGCCCTAACCAAATTTCTACCAGGGAATACATATTTTAAAATGTAGTAAATATAGAAAAAAAAATAAAGAAAAATAATGTGAATATGACACAAAATGACAGTGATAACCAAACTTAAGCTTTATTTTTGATGTTGTAATTTTCATATGTAAATCAAAAAATGAATCGTTGATTGGATTTCATTGATATATTCCTATAAATCTTATATACCATTTTTTATATATTTAAATATGTAATATTTTTAAAATTCTTTAATTAAATACACTGTACTACATTTGATACTGAATTTTATTTCATAGGGTATTTGTAGGGTTTTTATAATGAAAACATTTTAATGCTCGGGCTTGGATAAGGCAATGGTCAGGTAAATAATGAAATGGGGAATTACCCGATCAGCGCATGATCTTGGCCTGAGGTGAGTACATGATCAGGGCACTGCGTTACAAGGACATCGTGCCCATGATTTGTATGACCATTGCTGACAATATACGGCTTCAATTTTTAGAGACTGTTGTCTTGAGGTAATTGTTGTCCGCTTTGTATTAGTTTCAATTCATCAGCGTATCTTTCTTTCTGGGCGAATTGAACAAATGTATTTTCCGCGATTTCCAGTTCAATTCGAAACGTTGAATTTGTTCCTTTTTACAGAGTTGAATAAAGCGATGAACCCAAGCGACGGTTCTCTTCAGTCCTATATAAGAAGAAAAGCGCTTAACATCTAAAATACTATTTGTAGGAATGACTAAAGTAACTTTAACACGAACTTCTTCATCATCCTTTTCCAGGTCATTTGTATTCGAAGCGATAGCTGGCCAAAAATCTTCTTTTTTTTGCAAAAATGCAGGTCCTCGGTACCAGCGCGACGTTGGGTTGGGTTTAGAGACACTCGATAAAACGCACCGAGTTATGTTGACTGTGTGCAATTCCAATTTGGCTTTCATCAGGCGTCTTCCCAACACTGCAGCTTGTAATTCAAGGCGTGGTACCGACAATAGCTTGATTTAGCGCAAATAAGGGAAACGTTGATGCCAATTTCTGCACTATATGACCTCTAGTATGCTACGGCAGCGAAAGCTTCTTCGCTGGCATCTACAAACACATGCGATTGCAAATCATGTGGAGTTGAAGAACAATGTTGAAAATAGAGTCGGGGAAAATGAAATGATGAAACATTGTTTACTTGCACTACCATATTTCTGCGACTTCGTATGGTAGAGGGTCATCCCGTCGCACGCTTCTTATCCACACTTCGCGTAACTGTGTTTTTCCAATGACAGTAAAGTGGCTGAACAATCCAAGAGGGTCGAATATAGACATCACAATACTCATAAGTTTCCTCTTCGTTGGTTTACGGCCAGTGTTGATAACGCTCTTGTCAACATAATTGAATTTCAAATGAAATACAAAGCTGTCGGTCTGAGGCTGCCAAAACATACCAAGATTTTTTCAGACGATAGACATTCTTTAGTATTAATCGCCATATCAGCTTCAGAACCATCAAGCGCTTCAATAACTTCCGGAGAATTCGAAGAAAACTTTCGCAGATCAAAACACCATAATTGCTTCTGGAACCGACGCGAAACTGCCAACAAAATCATCTACATAGTGGTAGTCTATGATGGACTGAACTGCTCGTGGATATTCCTCCATGTACACTAGAGCATTTGTTGTTTTGACGTAGTGATCTTGTGTTATCGCCGTCACGCCATAGAAAACGTTAAGCACATCTATTTTCCGGCTGGATCAGCACCTGGTGGAACATCTCCTTGATGTCTCCGCACACAGCAATGGGACCTTCGCGAAAGTGGAACAGGATTACTGGCAGTGCACTATAGTCCTGTGGTCTTTTCAGTAACTGTGAGTTGACCGATATTCCTCCAATCTTCGCGCCAGTGTCGAAAACTAATCGTACCTTCCCTGGCTTGTTCGGATATAGACTGGGAAGTGGGGGCAAATACCACGTCTTTGATCATATTTTGGCTGCTTCATTTGAACTCAACTTTCGAGCGTAATTTTTATCTACATAACTATCGATGTTTGCCTTATATGATTCTGCAAACTGCTTATCACGTGCCATCTTCCTCTCCACTCCAACTAAACGCTGTCTCGCCATATCAAAACTCGTAGGAAGCTTTACGTGATCGCTTTTCCATAATAACCCCGTTTGGAATCTTGTTGTTGCCTTCAGGATTTGCCTTGCGCGACGATCAACATCACATTCAATCGGAGGCGACGCTCTTACACCAAACGCTTCAGTGTTGAAGAAATTGGATACTGCTGACGAGTCTACGAATAAGCACGTATATGTTGACGTGAGTCCCTCTTTAGTTGGTCCAAAAATAACCCATCCTAATTCGGTGTTGGCGGCATATGGTTCATTTTGGTTGAAACGCATGGACTCAAATAGCAGACCCAAATGGCAGTGGTCAAGTCCGATTAGAAACTTAGGAGTGGCACGACGACTGCGTTGAAATTGCTTTTGAAGAAATTTCATTTTGTGGTATTTCGCTTATAAGGACTGCGTCGAATAAAATTGTCCGTTACATATCTTCCCATAATGTGCTATTGCAAAATTCAAATTAAAATCATCATAGTAGCTCTGAATTAAATGGCAGAAAATAATTTGTGTCAGTTATAGTCAATACAAAATTTATTTAACGCGAAAATGGCAAACGAAGTGAAAGTGCGAGAAAATATAAATAAAATTTTTCAAAAACGACCTAGTTGGTCTTTTAAAAAAATTGCCAAGGAGGTAGGGGCTAACCCTAAGACCATTTCTCGCGTTATCAACCGCTTTAAGGAAGACCTGAGTATTGATCGGAAGAAAGGTTCTGGTAAAAAAAAGGCCCACATGATCGTGAAATGTTGTGAATATTTTAAAGAAAGATCCAAGCATATCCGGAAGGAAATTGCCGAGAAAGGCGGATTGCTCAGAATCTTTCGTGCGCAGGACTAAGAAAGAAGCTGGGCTGAAGACGTACAAGGTCCAAAAAGTTCCGGATAGAAATGCCGTCAAGAATGAAACCGCAAAACAACGAGCTAAAAAGCTGAACCAAGATTTTTTTAAAAAATTCGATTGCTGCAAGGTCCAAAAAGTTCCGGATAGAAATGCCGTCAAGAATGAAACCGCAAAACAACTAGCTAAAAAGCTGAACCAAGATTTTTTTAAAAAATTCGATTGCCGCAATGGACGACGAAACTTATGTTTTAGCGGACTTTTCTCAGCTACCTGGGCAGGAATTTTATGCAGCCGATTCTCGAGGAAATGTCGCTGAAAAATTCAGATAAAAAAAAATGACAAAATTCCCAAAGAAATTTCTTGTTTGGCAGACAATTTTCAGTTGTGGAAAAAGGAGCAGCTCATTCGTGACATCGGGTACAATTAATAGCGAAATATATGTGAAGGAATGCTTGCAAAATAGATTGCTTCCATTTTTACGCCAACATGAAGTGTCCAAATTTTTTTGGCCTGACCTCGCTTCATGTCACTACAGCAAAACGGCAAAAAAAGAGTGGATCCAACAAAATGCAGTGATTTTGGTGCCTAGAGAAGCCAATCCACCAAACTGTCCAGAACTCAGGCCGATTGAGAGATACTGTGCTTTAGTAAAACGGGAGATGAAGACATCAAAAAAAGTGGCCAAAGACCTTCAAGACTTAAAAAAAAAGTGGTCTTCAGCAGCTGTGAGGGTGTCGGACACTACCATTAAATTAAAATTTAATAATTTCTGGTTTTTTATATTTTTTTTTTTTAAATCTAAAAATAATTTGCAAAATAAAATATTTTATTCTATAAAAATTCGATTACTAAATTTCTAGATTTTTTCATTTTTGTAGCGGATAATTTTATTCGACGCAGTCCTTATGCATGCTTTGCGTAAGTAGATTCAAGTTTTCGAAACCAAAAACACTGCTTAATTTATGGTGTTTCTTCATTTTTAAACCGCTGACCTTTAAATCCACGACTAGGGCTGGCTCATGCGCAGAACGACCTCCGAGCCATTGTATATCTAATTTTTGTTTTCGGCCTTCCAATCCAAGTTCTTCAATCATAGTTTAGTCGACCATTGTGATAGACGAACCTTTGTCCAATAATGCGTATGTGTTTACCTTTTTCGAAGGTTCATATAAAGTAACAGGCAAGACTCGAAAAAGTAACTTATTGGTTCTCGCTTCAACAGACGAACAGCTGAGAACCGGCCTACTATCTTCCGATGCAATTGTTTGTTGAGGTGCCACCGATGTGTTGTTTGTATGTGAGTAATAATGCAGCAACTTATGATGCATTTGTTCACATCCATTGACATTGCACGGTTTTCGGCGACGACAGGTACGAGTTGAATGTCCGGTAGCCATGCAACTGAAACAAAGATGATGGCGTTTAACAATGATCCACGGTGGCATCAGTAATGCGGTGACAATCAACAATCGTGTGTGCTCCATCACAAATGATGCAGTTAGTTTTTTTGGACTGCTTGTTGGTATTTGCATGCAACACCGGGCGACGTTTGTGTTCTTTTGAAGTACTATCTTAAACCAAGCAAATATATCTTGCGGATTCTGTCAACCAGTCACTAAAATCCTTGACAGTTGGATACGGCATAATTGACGCGGCACATCTAGCCCACTCAATACGTTTGCTAATTGGTAATTTGTCAACCAATTCTTCCAACAACGTGGGATTCGCTAGATGCTGCGTCCCGTAAACGGATTGTAGAAAAACTGCAAGGTTTTTTAGTTATTATTGTAAATGGCACAAGTTTCGGAAGTTGATTTTCCGGGATTGGAGCAATATCACGAACTTTCTTGAGCTGACTTCGGATCAGCAGTTCTGGACGACCATAAGAAAATGAAAGCTATTCAATAACTTCATTAATGTTATTGAGATGAATTAATAGAGACTTCATGGCTTCTTTTGCTTCACCCTTTAGACATCTATTCAATCGTAAATTATTTTCCAAGTGTGAATAGTTGTATGCTGCCGTAGTTTCTATAAATGCCGAATTAAAACTAGACAGTCATCTGGTTTTCCGGAGAATTCTAGTAAATCCTGAAGTTTTCGCGGCATCAACAGGATGTTATGATGTGAATTCTGAGCACTTGAACTGTTGACTTCAGAATGCATGTAGTTGTATGCTGGCGAATGCACTGAGGTAGACGGTGGAGCAGCACGGTTGTCGCCGAATAAAATTTTCGAATTTGGTCCAGGAAGCATATAATTGCTGGTCGATGATTGAACAGCAGCAGCAGTTGGAAAGACAGTGCGACTGTTTTAAAAAAAGTTTGCGAACTTGGTCCAGGAAGCACATAGTTGCTGGCCGAAAATTGAAAAGCAGCAGCGACTGTTGTAAAACACTGATTATGTATTTGCATGTGCTGGAAATGGCTGCAGCGCTAGATGTAGCATGTTGGTGGATGATGCATTCGCTGACTGCTGATACCAATTCGTTGCTTGTGTCGCCTGTGAAGCAGGAGCGTGTATATTTAATGGCGCAATCGTATTCCTCATAGCTGCCACATTATCGTCCGGATGAACTATGATGGCGTTGGTGCAAGAAGCAACTGTTCCGGAAGAACATGCCTCTGTTGAGCTTGAACTTGCAACGTTCATAGCGCTGGCAAAGTTAATGTTGCTTGCAATGTTAGCAACTGGATATGATTTTTGCCTGGAACAAAGAATGCAGCATGGGATGCCGCATCCAAAACTTCGGAATTAGTTTCCGGAATGCTGGACGTAACTTTGTGGTTAGTGCGTTGGACTGCGAACCGAAAGGTCCCCGGTTCAAGCCTTGCCAGGGACTAACAACATCTTTTCATAGACACATCTTTCTATACCGCGCTACCTCTCGTCAGTAAATGGCAAACCTACGAGAGTAAAACTATTGCCTATGAAAAGCTCTCACCCGCCGTTCGGATTCGGCAATTAACTGTAGGTCCCACCACTTTGAGTACAAATATAACACGCACATCTCAAAATGGTGAGAGAGCTCGGCCGAAGTTCTATACAGGACTGTAACGCCAAACTATTATTATATTATGCTGGACGTGTGAGACCTTCCATAATTCGCAGTCGTTTAATGCGCAGTGTCGCAGACAATTAATATTATTCTTTCCAATGTATCTTGATCTTGCAAATAGATTCAGACAATCAAAGACAAATTGCGAAATGTGCAGGCGTCGATATGCACAATATCGCAGACAAATCGGCTTGAGCTGTGAAAAAAAGTGTTCCGGTTACGAAATGTTGCTTTTTAAAATTCACGATAATGTGGAATTTATTTCTAAAATGATTTACATGTTTTTAAAGATATTATAAAAAATAATAAAAATAACTTACCACAGTTTCTCCTTTTTGTAACTTTCGATTTCAAATGAAAATTCCAAATTACATCTACGAACAGAAGAAATCTGGGCAACTTTTATAAATTCATTTTAAATTAAACAAGTAAAAAACATTAAAGTAAAAAAAACAATTCAAACAATAACCATATATCGCTTTCTTATTTATCATTAGATCCGAAATTCTAAAAAAATCATCCAAAAGTTATCAATAAAATAAAAAAAATCTAGTTTTTTTGTATATTAAAATTAGTTTTCGTGATACTATTAAATCAACAGTACATACATTTTATTGCAATTTTAATTTTACAAGACATCGAGATTTTCTAACAAGTAATCCAATGTATATCTAACATTATACAATTGTTACATTAACATCATTATGAATTAAACATATAATCAATGTTTAGTTAACAATTTTTACTATTAATAATTAATATTATGAATAATAATAATAATTAAATTCATGTACCTTTTAACATGGTACATGAATTTAATTATTATTAATTAACAATATAAGGAGATCCGTATGAAATGTCGAAATAGATGACAATTTTTTTTAATAGATATACATATATATATATTTAAACCCACTGAAGGGAAATAAAGAACACTGAATTAACTAAACCTGAAATCAAACCAACTCTTCTAATTTATTTCTGTAACGAAACCTGGACACAACCGACGAGCATACCTCGGCTCTGAAACTTCGTTACAGATGGCGCCCGAGCAGGGACTCTAATCAGTTTGGAAAAATAATGAATAGCTGAAATGGACACTTCGAGTCCTCAAAATATTATTTGCAAGATTTGCAACAACGAAATCAAGGAAAATGAATTCATCGTAACAACATTGTGTAGCCATAACTTCCACCTGGATTGCTTTAATGATTATTACCAAGAATCTCAAAATTGTTCCATTTGCAACGAGATGTTTGGTTCAGCGAAAGTGGAAAAGAACAATATTAAAGGGAAAAAAATATATAAGAATTATAAGAGACTGTGAATAGTAACATAAAATAATAGAAAAGGAAAAAAAATATCAAGATGGTAAAGACTTCTTGAATTAAGGATCTTCGCAAGGATGAACTTATTACTTACGCCGAAGAGTTCGGATTCGAAGACACAGGCACCGTCGACGAACTATAAAAACGCTTTTCGACATTTGCGAAAAACGATGAACTGAAGCCCGAAATTATAGCTCGATTTTAAGAGTTTGAAGCGCTACACCCAAGGAGTAGGTCACAAAGCCCACTCCCCATAGCACAACAGCTTCAGTTACCACCAACTTCGCTAACATCAATATCAGCCGCGACGCAGCAGCAGTTAAGTGTCCCTACGTTTTCGACTTGGTCTAACCGTTTCTTGGTGTTCACAGTTCAATCAACAGAACAGGCGCGTCCACAGATCACCACAGTGGGAATTCAAAATACAACAGCCAACGATTACACATCAGCCAACGACGATGCATCAGCCAACGATGATGCAACAGCCAACTATAATGCATCAGCCAACGATGATGCCTGCAACAAATGATACGTTCATACGAGACAAGTACATGCAGTATGTTATGGACAAGGTAAGGAGATGGTCGGTAAAGTATGAGGGTGGCCGAGATCCAATAGCGTTTATCGAACGCGTAGAAGAACTGGACCGGATGTATAACGATCCATCGACCAGCTGCCACTTTACATGCCCGAGTTGCTGCGCTATAATGCATTGATATGGTATCGTACCTGCAATCGACAATGGGTTGAATGGAGAACCTTCAAGAAAGACCTACTAAAATTCTTCCTACCACCTCACTACTTTGAAGGTATAGAAGATGAGACCTACAAGAACGATAACGACAAAAGGAGTCGTTTAGTGACTACGTTGTTGCTATTCTAAACGTGATGCGGCACGCAGATTATGACGATACGCAGCAGCTGGACCGAATATATCGCAACAGTCTGCAGGACTTTCGATTGTACATTCGGCGAAGAGATTTTTCCAGTCTGCAGGAGTTAACCGAGATGACAAAAGAATACGAGGTACTTCGCGACGAAAAGGAGCCCACCCGAGTAGCCCCACAGCCAAGGCGAGAAGAGCGATACTTTCAAGTTCGCGAACATCGAATAGCAGTAGCGCAAAATTGTCAAAGGAACGATAATCCATTCGCGCCAATAAATCCGCGGATGGCGTGTCGTCGATGTGGTAGTAGTGGACACATGTTACGTGGTTGTAGAAATCCACAGGTGATGTTCTGCTGGGAGTGTGGACGGCGCAATGTCCACACGTTTGATTGTTGTCGTCGTCAGGAAAACTCCAGCGGTACGCGTCAGAGACGAGAGGTAAAGGGCGGACCGACAAGTAGGGCGCGGAATTAATCAAACCTTTTGCAGTAAAATATGGTCGCATCTTCGCTGCGATATACCTGGGAGGCGAAGAAACAGAAGCGATAATAGACACAGGTGCAGCAAGAAGTTTCGTAAGCGAGCGGTTCGCTACGAAAATCACAGACATGGCAAGGACGCGTATGATACGCAAAACAGTAAGGATGGCCGACGGAGCAGTATAGCACGTCAATAAGGAGATGGAAGTAGAAGTCACATTAGAAGAAACAACAGCCCGGATGAGCGCGCTAGAAACAACGAAGATAAGAGGGTAAATTCAGTAAACAGGTACCACGAATTTAGTGTCGCTTGTACAGAACAAAAACATAAAGGGCATTCAAGAGCACAGATAGGCACTCAGATGAAAGTTCGATGCAAAGGAAACACGCTGAGCAAAGATAGAGACCAGCGTGTACAAGCATTTTTGAAGCATGAGTTGAAAGGATTTGACGAATTAAAAGGAGTCACGGACATAGCGGTGCACAAGATTGTGATGCGTCATGATCGCCCATAAAGCAGCGGTACTACCCGAAAAATCCGGAAATGCAGGCCATAATAAACGAAGAAATAGACGAATTGATGAATAAAGGCTGTATAGAACCGATACGTAGTCCTCACAGTGCACCGATCGTCTTGGTGAAGAAAAAGACAGGACAATGGAGGCTCTGCGTCGACCATCGTCAACTTAACGCACGGTCAGTCCCCGACGCTTACCCTCTACCGCGCATTCAGCATATTTTAGACCGTCTGCGCGACGCAAAATTCATCAGCAGTTTAGACTTGAAGAACGGTTATTAACAAATACCCATGGAGGAGAGCAGCAAACAGTACACGGCGTTTACCGTACCTGGACGTGGTCTCTTCCAGTGGCGTGTGATGCCATTTGGTCTACATTCGGCCCCAGCAACGTTCCAACGAGCCCTTAATCAGGTAATTGGCCCAGAGATGGAACCGCATGCATTCGCCTATTTAGACGACATTATTGTGACAGGACACACGTTCGAAGAGCATCTTGAGAATCTAAAGGAAGTATTTAGACGACTCAGGAAGGCAAACCTGAGACTCAATCCCGAAAAGTGTGAATTTTTCCGAAGTGAGTTAAAATACCTTGGTCACGTGGTGAGCGATCAAGAAATACACACCGATCCAGACAAGATAGCGGCGATTAAAGAGCTACAGCCACCAAAAAATGTACGAGAACTACGACGATGTCTGGGTATTGCGTCATGGTACCGAATAGAGATGGGCACGTGAGTGAGTTTTGACTCACACTCACTCACGCTCACGAAAGAATTTTTTTAATCACGCACACTCAATCACGGTCTTTTTTTCTCTACTCACACTCACTCACAATCACGTGAGTAAAATTAAGATTCAATCACAATCACGCGTGATTCACGTGAATCACGCTGAATCACGTGTTTTTTTTTTTTCAAAATGCATAAAAATACATATTTCATTTATATGTGTTGGTGAGATTGGTCGACCGTGCGTGGCACCTCTAATACAACCTACATCTTTAAACGCAATAATGATGCTAGGGAGTTTAATAAAATATATCTTAATTTTTAACGGAGACGGAAATTTGAAAGACCTTCGATGTGCTGTTCATATAAAAACCAAAAAATTTCCTCGATAATATTCTCCGGTAAAGAATTCGTGTAAAATATTTGAGAATTGTCCCTGGAAAAATGTTCTCTGGAAAAAAATTATCAATAAAAGAACAGTCCGAGGTAGAATTTACCAGGGATGAATTGACTTTGTGAACAACTTTTTTTGAAGCGATTTTTTGGTTACTACATTTATAACTCGAATAAAAATTGTACTCTACACGAACCTCTGGAACAAACTAAACTTAATAAACAAAAGATTTTTTATTTTATGAAGTATTTGACTAACTCACACTCACTCACGAAAAAATTTTACTCACTCACGGTATTTTTTGGTCTACTTACACTCACTCACAATCACGTGATCAAAATTAAGATTCAATCACAATCACGCGTGATTCACGTGAATCACGCCGAATCACGCTCACCTCCCATCTCCAGTACCGACGCTTCGTACCAGAATTTGCGGACGTCGTCCACCCTCTAACATCACTATTACGCAAGGGTAAACATTGGAAGTGGGAAGGCGCAAAGCAAGAAGTATTCGAAGCACTTAAGACGAGACTGACGGAAGCACCTATTCTGGCGTTCCCAGACTTTAACCAACGTTTCACCTTGCAGACAGATGCTAGCGACTACGAGTTTTCGCTTACGCTAGCAGGCGTCTGAGTAAAGCCGAGTTAAATTACTCCGCCACAGAAAAGGAGTGTTTAGCGATTATTTGGGCAATACGCAGGATGCGCCATTACTACGCATTCACGATAATAACTGATCATCTATCGCTGAAGTGGTTAAACAGCATAGAAAGTCCGTCAAGCCGGATAGCGCGATGGGCGTTAGAACAGCAGCAACACACATTAGATATTCAAGCTAAATGTGGTAGCTGAAGCGCTCTCGCGGCAACCATTAGCAACTCTTGGCACGATTATCGATGAAGGCGAGAAACGATGTGCATGGCTAGAACAACGCATAGCAGAAGTGAAGGCAAAACCAGAAAAATACGCTGATTATGTGTTTGAGGAAGGTAATTTGTACCGTCACATACCGAGGCCGAATGGTGACGACCCAGCAAACATTTGGAGTCTTTTAAGACTCCTAAATGTGTTATATTTTTGAGTGTTACCCTCATATATAAGCACTTAAAAGAGTCCAAAAAGGCTCCCGACTCCTGGGTAAAGAGCCACATTTTATGAGCCCAAAAACCCTAATATTTCTGACACTTTTATTACTCCTAAAACACTCATATTTGAGCTCTAAACAGAGCCCATAAAAGCCCCCAACCCCTGGGTAGAAGGCACCATTTTATGAGCCCAAAAACCTTCATATTTCTGACACTTTTATTACTCTTAAAACACTCATATATGAGCACTGAAAAGATCCTAAAAAGGCTACATAAACTTGGGTAGTGCACACGCTTTAAAGAGCGCAAAAACCCGCGTATTTTTGAGAATTTCCAGAAACCACAATTGCTTTTTTTGGAGTTTTTCTTTCTTCAGTAGTATATAATGTGTCTGAGATTAATCCAACATAGTAAATGTTCATGTTAATCTTAGTCCAGTCATCCGTGAGAAAATGCATTCATTTCAAAAAATCCATTTAATATGTAGATTTGTCTGTTGAATTTACACTAATATTTTATTATTTTTCATTTGATTTCAAATTCAAAACGAAAAGAATATCAAATTTATTTAATCAGTTGGCTCCTAAAGCCAGCATAAATAAGATACTTATATGACTCCCTTTTCTGAGTGCTAATAAAATACTCTTAAATTTGATGATTTTATGAGTTTGATTTGAGGGGCTCCTAAAGCGCTCATAAATGGGACTCTTTTACGAGTCAAATTTTGGAGCGTTCCTAAAACATTCTAAAATATTGAACTTTTATGAGTCTATATTTTGAACGCTAAGAAACAATTTTTGAAGCTTTTAGGAGTCTAATTTATGAGGGCTCCTAAATAACTCCTAAATATGAATCTTTTATGAGTAATATTTTTGAGAGCTCCGAAAACAGTCTTAAATGAGATTCTTTTAAGAGTAATTTTTCAGAGGGCTTATAAAACACTCAAAAATTGGTCTCCTTTATGACTCCAATTTCAGAGCGCTACTAAATTTCTTAATGGGGATGATTGCGCGCCGTGGAAACTATGTGTGTCGAGTTACCAGAGGGATAGAGGACTCAGAAAAAATCACGACGGGCCGACCGCAGGGCATCTTGGGGTGAGAAAGACGATCGCTCGCATAGCCAACATGTACTACTGGCCTGGATTGTTCCGCCAGGTGAGTAAATACGTACGGCGTTGTGAGACGTGCCAAAAGTACAAAGCAAGCCAACAACAACCTGTAGGAAAAATGTTGACAAAGATAGCAGAGGAGTCCTGGGCCATGCTATGTGCAGACTTCGTTGGGCCATTGCCAAGATCAAAGCATGGCAACACCATGAATGTTCGATAAGTTTTCGAAGTGGACCGAAATGGTACCGCTAAAGCTACCAGCGAAACATTCTACAAAGCCTTCAGAGAAAGAATACTGGCGAGATTTGGAGTGCCGAAGGTTTTAATTACCGACAACAGGACACAATTTACAAGCCGAATGTTTCGAATGTTTTTGGATGATATGGGAGTGAAACATCAATTTACGGCGCCACACACTCCGCAAGAAAATCCGACTGGAAGAGCAAACAGAACAGTCAAGACGATTGCGCAGTTCACAGGGGAAAATCAAAGACTCTGGGATGAATTTCTACCAGAGCTGACACTAGCGGTAAATACGAGTGTATCCGAAACCACGAACAGTCCGGCGTATTTGATACAAGGACGCGAGCCCCGTCTTCCAAAAGCATTATATGACGAGTGCACGTTTGGCACTGGTCATGATCAGCAGACACCTGACGAAAGAAGTAAGCGATTACGAGAGGTATTTACCATTGTACAACGAAACATGGAGCGTGCTGCGCAGGACCAGGCTAGATATTGTAACGAAAATTCAGTCTACGGAAAACTGTTCTACGAGTTCGTATCGCTGGATTGTGTACAAAATAAAAACGCACTTATATTTCAACTAGTATTAATTAACTTTATTAAATTAAATAACAACTCAAAGAATAATCACTTAAATCAACTGCTTAATTACTACAATTTATCTCTACAATGTTCAATCACGAGACGCACTAGTTCACTATTAAATCACAACTGAAGTACAGTGCCTCAGATGCGCGGCCTTATATACTGCAGGCATCAGTTCGACACGTTTCGACAAACTTCGACTTGTTTCGAGAACCTTCTACTCGTTTCGTGAATGACGCGTGCTATTGGCATCTCATTCGCACTCATGTGTTTTAATGTGCTGATCTTCCATCCATCTCACACTGCCTCAGTACGCTGTATGATCTTCCGTCTCTTTCTAACACATTGCTTAGTGCGCTGAATTGTCTTGCGTCTCATTTATTATTGTTGAATGCTTGCACAGTGGGGCAAATTATAACTTTTCGTAACACTGAACACCACCTAAATCTGTTCGTCCCGAACAGATGTTAATCCTCTCTCTCTCTATACGGCGCCAACCTTTCTAAATGTACTACTTTCATTTTTCGTCTAACGCCCGCAGTATTCTGAATCCGATACACTACATCATTAATTCTTTTAATTATCTTATATGGTCCTTCCCAGTGTGTTCGTAACTTAGGGGATAAGCCTTTCTTCCTTTGTGGGTTATAGAGCAAAACAAGTTCTCCTTCCGTAAATCCCTCTGAATTTGTGCGCAAGTCGTACCTGGCCTTCATCTTATCACTCGCAAATTGTTTACGCTGCCTTACAAACTGATACACTTCGTTCATTTCCTCACTTTTCCCTTCCCTTTCCCTTTTCTTCACTTTCACTCGCACCAAACTTTAAATCCGCAGGTAATCTTAAGTCTGTTCCAAAAACAATTTTAGATGGTGAAGCTGCTGTGGTATCATGAACCGCCGTCCGATAAGCCATGAGGAATAATGGTATGTGTGTATCCCAATCTTTTTGATTTTTATCAACCACTTTTCTGAGATACTCTTCCAAAGTCCGATTGAATCTCTCTACCATGCCATCAGATTGCGGGTGCAATGGCGTTGTTCGTGTTTTGTGTATGTTGAGGACTTTGCATACTTCTTTAAATACAGCAGACTCAAAATTTCTTCCTTGATCTGAATGCAATTCTAACGGTACTCCAAAACGGCTTACCCAATTGTTAACTAACGCATCCGCAACTGTTCTGGCTTCTTGATTTGGCATGGGATACACTTCAGGCCACTTGCTGAAGTAGTCAATGACGACAAGCACATACTTATTACCCGCATCACTGATTGGAAATGGTCCGGCGACATCCATGGCGATACGTTCGAATAGTGCTCCCACGTTGTACTAATGCATCCCGCCACGACTTCCGAACGTTGGTCCTTTTGCTGGTACAACTGCGATCCAATGGGCAACTGACTCTTGGCATCCAACCCAATAAAAACGTTTCTTTACCTTCTCGACCGTTTTATTTATGGCCAAGTGTCCTCCACTCGATCCACCATGGTATTCCGCTAATATCTCTTTTGTTTTTCACTTAGGAAAAACAATCAAACTTCGAGCGGACATGACATCTTCACTTTCCTATACACGATATAGGCAACCGTCTTGTAGCTTTAAGCTCTGCTACTGTGCCCAGTACGACTTAGTTATTGGGCTGTCGGAAGCTATCTCTTCCCATGATGGTTTTCTTTGCTCTTCCTTGAACATCATGATTTTTGTGAGGTCGGGATCGCTCTTTTGATCAATTTGTTCCGGAGTCCATTTTTCATCGGGCAAAACATTTAGCAAACGAAGGTCAATTATGTTTTCTTTTCCTTCCGCTCTTGAACAATGTCTGCATTCTAGTTTACATGGGCGTCGTGACAGAGCATCTGTATTTCCATGGTTTCCTCCTTTACGATGTTCGATTGAGAAATCGTAGCTCTGCAATCGCTCTATCCAACGCGCAATTTGGCCTTCCGGATCTTTGAACTGAAGTAACCATCGTAGTGCTGCCGTGATCGGTTCTCAAGTGAAACTGTTGTCCGTAAAGATACTTATAAAAATTGTTCACACTTTCAATTACAGCAAGAAGCTCCCTCCTGGTGACACAGTAATTTCGCTCGGGCTTGGACAATGTTTTACTGTAGTATGCGATCACTTTTTCTTTTCCATTGATCACTTGAGAGAAAACTCCGCCGATTCCGTATCCACTCGCATCCGTATCAAGTATAAATTTCTCACCTGGAATTGGATACGCAAGAATTGGTTCCGAGCACAGCAGATCTTTTAATTTCAAAAACGCCCTTTCTTGATCATCGCCCCATTGAAATGCGCGGTTCTTTCTTGTCAACTCGTGAAACCGCTAGCAACATTGGCAAAACCTGGAACAAATCGCCTGTAGTATGTACATAGCCCCAAGAAACTTCGTAGGTCATGTAGTTTTTGCGGTCTGGGCCACTCCTTCATTGCAACTATTTTATTTTCATCGGTATGCACTCCTTCCGTGGTAACTCGATGGCCCAGATACTTGACATCTTTCTTGAAAAGTGAGCATTTCTTTGAGCTAAGTTGTAGACCCGCATTTTTCAATCGAAGGAATACTTCCTCTAGATTTCTTAGATGTTCGTTGAAATCCTTGCCCATAACAATTATGTCATCAAGGTATACTAGGCATGTTTTCCAGTGTAAACCTTTTAATACGTGCTCCATTAACCGCTCGATTGTTGCTGGGGCATTACATAGTCCAAACGGCAATACCAAAAATTGCCATAGTCCATCTCCAGTACTGAATGCGGTCTTCTTTCGATCTTTCTTATCGATTTCTACTTGCCAGTAACCAACGTGGAAAACCACTTAGCATTAGATAGTGTCATCGATTCTTGGCAATGGATAACTATCTTTCTTTGTGACATCATTAAGTTTTCGGTAATCAACGCAGAACCGAGAGCTACCGTCCTTCTTTTTCACCAATACTACTGGTGAACTCCATGGGCTCTCAGATGGTTACACCAGGCCATTTGCGTGCATTTCTTCAACCAAATGTGATACTTCGTCTCTTTTCGCGGTACTCGTGGTACCCTTCTTGGTGCTAGACGAATTGGGTTAGAATCTCCAGTGTCTAATCGATGTTTTACAATGGCAGTTCTGCCATCCTTTTGGCCCTTTTCAGCAAATATACACCGATATTTGTCAATTAGCTGTTGCACTTGACTCTTTTCATTGGCAGTCAAATCCTTCGTCCACTCATTTATAAACCTGTGAGTAGATTGTTTGTCTATTTGCGATGTGCTGTAGTTCCTTGATGGATTTGACTCACAATTTATAATCGCTGATGCCTCTTGACACTGGCCTATCACTGTTCCTTTTTTAATTAATTTGAACAAGTTTTCCTTGTTGAGAACTCTTATTGGAACAACTTTGTCTTTTGTCGCTTCTACTAATGTTCTTCCGACAACAATATTACTTCTGCTCAATTGCTCATCATTCGCTTCTATAACCCACAACTTGCTTATCCCACAATCTCCATTTAATTTCGCCAAAAACAATTGCTTCTGAATTAGGTGGTATTTTTATGAGCAATAACTTGTTTAATTTTCAGGGTCTGGTCACAATCAATGTTTATTTGGATCTCCGTGTTGGCATAACTCAAAATTTTCCTTGTTAAATCTAGTGTGAAACCGTTTCTTATCATGAAGTCCATGCCAAGTATTATTTCGTCTACTATTTCCGCCACTATAAAATCATGCTTAACTGTCGCAGTGCCAATAGTGATTTCCTTGGTAATTTTTTCTCTGATTGGAGCCTCTTCACCTGTCGCTGTTTGCAATCTTATTCCGATAAGCGGCTCTATTTCGTCCCTAACAAGGTTACTTCTTATAATAGAGTGTGAAGCTCCCGTATCCAATGTTACCATATATGCTACACAATCAATTAGCCCGTTGACAGTTAAACTATTTGACTTTTGAGCAATTTGTGAAATGGAGATTCTGGGGCAATCGGTTATGGGAGTCAGATCGTGCCCCGCAGATCAGACTCGTTTTAGTTTAAAGCTTGATTGAAATTTATGCTATTTTGGACATGATCCTGTCTTTCTTCATGTCTGGGTTCATCTGCAGATTGATTTATTGAGCGTTTGCGTTTTTTACGACAGTCACGTGCCATATGCCCATATGTATCACAGTTGTAGCATTTACCTTTAAATTGGGTGTCTCGGTTTGCAGCTGTGTGTTCGGTCTTAACGCCCGCTTTAACTACTTGGCACACTACTTGAAATAAATCATCGTTCTCCACATCAATTCTACGCGCCTTTGGAGCTGATCGGCACAACGCATTTGCTGTCTCCTGTGTTAGAGCGATGGTAACCGTTTCCGTAAATGTTACCTTGGGCGCAATCACTGTTGCACTTTTTGTCTCCTGATCGCGTATGCCATCAACAAACGTTTCGATTTTGCACTTTTCTATGAAATCACTTGCTGAATTTGAATACGACAAATGTGCAAGCCTCTCGACGTCCGCTGCATACGGCTGCAATGTTTCATCATTTCTTTGCATTCGACACATAGTTCCTTTCTGTAGATCTGCTTCATGTGATCACTGCCATATTTCCGTTGCAGTGCAGCCATAATCGCTGTGTAACTATTTCTATCGCTTTCTGGAACAGTCTGCAATACTTCGGCTGCTCCACCTTTCAGGGTCACAATAAGCGCTGCTACGCTATCTTCATTGTTCCATCGATTACTTACAGCCGTTGTCTCAAATTCGAGCTTGAAAATGTTGAACGCTGTGGTTCCATCGTAAATCGGTTCCAGCTTCGAACCACTAAGAACATGCTGTGTATGTCCACTTAGCTGTAACGCACCGAAATCTTCTTGCATTTTCTGGAACTTTTTGTCGATGCCATTTTCCAATTTTTCAAATTTTCCTTCCATGTCATTTACATGTGCCTCAAGTTCGTTTACTTTGCCATGGAGTGTATTAGAAACTTCCAGAAGTTGCTTCGAATGTTCCTGCACCTTTTCCTCCATTATTATTTGATGATTGTTGGAATTTTCTAGAAGCTCTGCTTTGAGCTGATTGGAATTTTCTTGAAGTTGTTTTGAATTTTCTAGAAGTTCTGCTTTTAGTTGATTTGAATTTTCTTGAAGTTTCTGTTCCATTCTGGTCGAATTTTCTTGGAGCTGTTTTGAATTTTCTAGAAGTTTCTGTTCCATTTTGCTGGAATTTTCTTGAAGCTGTTGTTGTATTGCTCCGAGCAACTGGCTCATATCAAAACTTTGGGACTGTACTTTTTGCCCGTGTCCACATTTTTCGATGACGCTGTTCGAGCTTCTACTTCAAACTCGTGCTCTGCGAGGTCAATGCCTTGGTTCTCTAATTCTTCCATTAGACGCTTTTGTAGCTCTACTTTCGTACCAGCAGTTGCAAGATTACGAATCGACAGCTCCTTCTTTAGCTGGTCGACTTTAAGTTGATCGAATTTAACCATTTTGTATCACAATCCCACTTCTGACACCAATGTTACGAAAATACAGTCTAAGGAAAACTGTTCTACGAGTTCGTATCGCTGGATTGTGTAGAAAATAAAAGCGCACTTATATTTGGTTTTAACTAGTATTAATTCAACTAGTATTAATTAACTTTATTAATTTAAATAACAACTCAAAGAATAATCACTTAAATCAACGGCTTAATTACTACAATTTATCTTTACAATGTTCAATCACGAGACGCACTAGTTCACTATTAAATCACAACTGAAGTACAGTGCCTCAGATGCGCGGCCTTATATACTGCAGGCATCAGTTCGACACGTTTCGACAAGCTTCGGCTTGTTTCGAGAATCTTCTACTCGTTTCGTGAATGACGCATGGTATTGGCATCTCATTCGCACTCATGTGTTTTAATGTGCTGATCTTCCATCTCTTTCTCGCACACTGCCTCAGTGCGCTGAATGATCTTCCGTCTCTTTCTAACACATTGCTTAGTGTGCTTGCGTCTCATTTATTATTGTTGAATGCTTGCACAGTGGGGCAAATTACATCTTTTCGTATCAATATTATAACCTGCGTCGACGACAATAGACACCTAAAATAGGCCAACAGGTGTTAGTCAAACAGCATAATTTGTCCAAAGCTGTTGACAACTTTGCAGCAAAACTAGCCGCCGAATACGATGGACCATTCCAGGTGATAAATTTCGTATCACCGGCAATCGTGCAGCTTAAAAGAACCGGAAGCAGAAAAATAAAAACGGCGCACGTGAACGAGCTAAAATTATTTCACACCGCAGAAGCTGACAGCGCAAAATCGACAACGTTAGATCAAAACGTTGAAAATACCGCACAAATACCGAGACACGCACCATTGCAGCAACATTTCGCTCCAGCACGATGGTTTTTACACAAATGGCATAACTTCACACGATAAAAATACAGTAAATAAACATTACGACAAAATATGTTACAGAAATGAACAGTACGGCGAAATCACCGAAAACAAGAAACAGGGATCAAACCGCACCCGTACTCGAGTATGGCGAAACAAAACTATTCCACGCTACGCAGATGTTCTTTCATACGCAGATGTTCTTTCATACGCAGATGTTCTTTCATACGCAGATGTTCTTTCATAGAAGTTGAAAAGAAAATGCAAGTCAAGATGAAAGTTACGATGAAATTAACGTAAAAATATATTGTACAAAATATATTGAAGCGCGAAAAGTATAAGGAGTGTCATCAATCAATTGAAGGCGGTAGGTACAAAAACGCCAACAAATATGGTTGCCAACGAATCAGTCAGAATACGCAATTATAATTATATTTTATCATATAAAATATAGATCGACCACGTATGTAACAATTTTTAACCGAAGTAAGGGGAGGATGTGAGGACACAAATTTGTGTACCTCAAATTTGATCCCACAAATGCTTATTAAATATATTTTTAGTAATTTAATTATATAAACTAATTATATATTTTATTTATTGCTAATATATTTAACAGAAAAATATACTAACTTTGGTTTGCGATTATTGAACCAACATTTTTAAATAACCACATAACTTTAGATCATATAAAATATAATAAAGTTATTGATTATCTTGATGAAAATATTATATGTCAAATTTCTAGTATAATCCGTAATTCACCACGTAACTATAAATATGGTATCATTAAAAAAAAAATCTTCTATCTATTTACAAAAAGACAGACGAAGAGAAAATTAATAATATGATGAACGAGTTATTCCTTGGTGACTACAAGCCAAGTCAATTATTTCGCAAAATGCAAAATTTGACATCGGATCAAGTGTCTGACGAGTTCCTTCTTACACTCTGGCTCAAAAAATTATCACAGCACATGGAATCTCATTTAAGGGGCCTGTCGAAAATCACAGAAAAAACGCTCCTTTTACTAATTGCTGATGGAATGGCAGAATCTCCAAGGGACATTATCCACGATATTAAAACACATGAAAATCAAAATTTAGAAGTAATTGAAAAACTTGATGTACTTATTGATGCAGTAAGTAAATACACAAATTCTCAATATATAAAACCCTCCAAAAAAGAGTTTCCAAAAAGTGAAAATATTTTTTTTTCATCGAAAATTTGGAGATAATGCTTCAAAATGTATAATGCCATGTAAATTCCAAACACAATTTCTAGAAAAAAAAACGCTTCAGCCCATCGTAAAAGGCGAATAACAAAATTGAGGGCTTACAATGTCGTCGTCATATTTATGACAAATTTACAAACATTTCATTTTTGATTGATACCGTCGCTGAAATTTCAGTTTTGCCAAATTCACTGTTCAAAATTAAGAGTCCACAAAAACATACTCTTTACGCAGCAAATGGCACTTAAATTAGTACATATGGTAATACATTTCTTAAAGTCAATCTTCGATTTGACAAATGCATTTTTAAGTGGTTTTTTACAATTGCTGATATTAATAAAGCAATTCTTGGCGCTGAATTTTTGGAATTTTTTGGTTTCATAGTCGATATTAACAAGTGCCTTCATGACAATAAAAATACTATTGGTTCAATTCTATTGGTTCAATTGCATATTTGATTGATGAAATATCAATAAAAACGGTGAATGCCCAAACCCCATATTATGACATATTGTCAGAATTTCAAGACGTTACAAATTCTTCACTTAAACTTTCATTCCATGGCACCACAGTCGAGCATGAAATCATAACAATTAGACCACCAATCCATTGCAAATTTTGTAGACTTAATGCCGCCAAACTAACGGCTGCCAAAAAAGAATTCGATTCCCTCTTAGAACTAGATATCATTCGAAGATCAAAAAGCAATTGGTCTAGTCCACTGCAAATGGTGCAAAAATCAAATGGCCAATGGCGACCCTGCGGCGATTATAGGTTCTTAAACGCAAATACAACCCCTGATCGCTATTCACTAAACCTAAAGGATTTTACCGCAAATCTATATGGTGCATCTATTTTTTCCAAACTCGATCTCGTCAAAGCGTTTTGCAACGTTTTGTGGACCAACTCATCATATGTGGATTTGATTTCGTGTCTGCCTATTATATTGATGATTTTCTCATATATATATATATATATATATATATATATATATATATATATATACATATATATATATATATATATATATATATATATATATATATATATATATATATATACATATATATATATATATATATATATATATATATATATATATATATGAAATCAAACCAACTCTTCTTATTTATTTCTGTAACGAAACCTGGACACAACCGACGCGCATACTCCGGCTCTGAAACTTCGTTACAAATATTTGGCCGAATCACAATACGTCGAAAAATATTTTAAAGCTAGAAAATGTAGAAATGTAGAAACTGTAAATACAAAAAAAAATGTATGAGATTTATGAGGCATTTTTTTGCCGAAATATCAAAATGTTGAAATACAAATTATAAATCCTATATGAGCAAGTCCACATCAAATCTCCCAGGATTTGCAACTCACCCTCTTCGATTTCAATGAAATTTTGACAACTGGTCAAGGGTATCGGGATCTGCATTCACCATTTTTTTTTATATTTTCCGACCACTATTTCCAGATATATAACTTTTTCCAGGGATACAGTCCAAAGTAAAAAAATTTTCAAAGATAACTTTTGTATGGTGGTTCCTATTGAACTATATCTTAATGCTAGAAACTTCGTTAAGGTTTCCTTTAAAAACTAACAAAACAGTCCTTTTGAAAATTTCTTCTTAACATGAAGACATGGCTAATGATCGTTATCCTTGAACTTCAAATTGCATGACCTTAAAAAAAGAATTAAAAAAAAAAAAACAAAATTTTTTTTGATTTATTATTTATAAGTGTTGAAGATAAATTCCAAGGTGGTATTTTGACGGCAGCATATTTAAAAATCTCCGCATGAATCCTAGTAGCTAAAAATAAGAATTCGCAGCGGAGATTCTGATTTTCTCTACAATGGGACTCAGAATTATGGTGTCTACGTTGTTTTTTTTATATCTTTGGTCTTTTTTTAATCTTCGTGTTTTATTATATTTACTTGAAATATATATTTTTTTGTGTTACGTTGCAGTTTTTTCGACATTTTCTATAAAATTTTCGGAAAAAAATGATTTCGTCATATTAATTTTCGACATTTTTAGTTTTCGACATTTTTTTTCGACATGTTAGTTTTCAACATTTTTTTTTCAACATTTTTGTTTTCGACATTTTCAGATTTCGTAATTTTTATTTTCTACATTTTTGTCTTCGGTTTTTTAATTTCGATATTTTAAATTTCGACTTATCGTACCAGACCCCAATATAAGCCAATAGTCAAAAAATAATGTCCAACTTAAATTTATATGGAAGATTTGTCAAAAAGCCGACTATATGTTAAATCTATACATTATTTATTGATTATTGGTAGCGCTGTTTGAAAAAAAAATATAACATGAAATCTGTTTAATTTTTGTTTAAATTTAAATTTTTCCGTAGTCAAAACGGCTTAAAATTAGAAATTTTAATAAATATGTTACGTAATAGGAAAAAAAAATTAGTATGCATTCAAAATAAGCATCTACGATTTATGTTATATTGAAGTTTGATATATCTCCATACGAATATTTTTTCTCGTTTCTTGAGTAAAGTGTTACTGAATTTATAAATATAGAATAATCGACTCATGTAATAAAAATAAATGTAAATAAAATAAAATAAATAAACAAATGTAATACAATATATTTTATTAAATCGGTAATAAATAAAACATTTCATTATATATTTTATCTGTTGAGTACATATTTATACCCTACACTAAGAGTGAAGGGTATATTCAGTTTGGTACGCCGTTTGTAACACCCTGAAAAAAGCATCTCCGGTATGGAAAAGTATATATATTCTTGATCAGCATGATCTCCTGAGTCGATTTACCGATGTCCGATGTCCGCTGTCATTCTGTCAGTCTGTCCGTCTGTCCTTCTGTCTGCCTGTTGAAGTCACGATTACAGAAAAAGTGGAAGAGCTAGAGCGATTAGATTACTAGAGAGATTACTTATATATCTAAGCTGTCTGAATAAGAAAATTGGCATAATCGGTCTATTGTGACCTGAGAACCGACCACCACTTATGTTCAAATACCTCAAATAAAATATACATCTACGAATCAATTTTACTGTATACGTGCTTAGGTAAACTTTTTCGTCAAATATATATTGACATTATGCTCAAATAAATGAAAAAATGTTTTCCCACGAAATGACTTGTGGTTCCCAAAAAAAAATCGAAATTCGGTACATTTACCCATTTGTAAATATGGGTATCAAATGAAAGAAATTTCTTCAAGGATGGAAAGTTTGTAGTTATTTTCAGGATTCGAATACCCTGGTGACTTATATACCACTTTGAATGGTAACCACACATATGTGTAGGGTATTTATAGTCGGCTTAGACCGACTATAATAATAATCGACTCATTGATAATCCCAACTTTGATAATCCCAACTATCATAATAACACCTACTTTAAAATTTCCCATGTGATCTAACCTTCCCAACTGGTTTTAAATTAAAAATGTATGAAATTTTAATTTTCAACTATATAATCACCTATAACTACGGTATACCTTTGCCGATTATTTGTTTTAAATTTTTTTGTGTGAAAAGATTACGACGGTTTCTTTCGACTTTATTTAAAATTTTTTAAATCATACTCCCAATACTAAAGTTATAAATAATTCAATATCTGAAAACGTGCGTTTTATACGAATTTCTCAATGTAAATGATCTGTACAACTACATTTTACCTGAGCCCGCGACTAAATTATATTTATTACATACATTGGATATCTAAGAAACAATTATTGGGTGTAGCGGATACAAAATGATTAGCTGAATTTTTTTATTAACTGAAATGAATTCATGAATTTAAAATTAGTTTTTGTATTAATAAGTCGATGTTAAAAATGTTAGCAACAGTGTTAGAAAATATATTATATTAGAGCACTTTTTCCAAAATTTCGTGAATTTACTTTTTATACTTTGGGAGATATTCAACTTTTCCCATGAAGCCAACTTACGTTTTGCGGATCGCCAAAAACAGAAAATCCAAGAGCGCGACCTCTAAACATCAATCGATTTTGGAAAAAAAGGCACGTGTGTGTCTTTTTCAACTTCTCTGATCGTATGGTGAGCAATTTCGTGGGAAAATAAAAATTCGATCCAATTTTGAATCACCCTATTATATATATGAAGCCCTTCTACTTATTAAATATGTACTGTAAAAACTTATTGTTGATCATGTTATAGAATTGTTTGTTTTTATGTTCTGATTATTATATTATTTATTCAATAAACTTATTTGAATTTGATTAAATCATTTCTTGATTATTTAATTTAAATGTAATAAAGAAACGCATTAACTGGTGACCCCTTCGGTTTAGAATGGTCAAAACAATAAAGTTTAATGTTTCGACATCAGGAGGAAAAGCAGATCGCGTGGTTCGTTAAGAAGCTATTTTGGGAATGCAAAATCCCAATATTAATATAAAGGATATGGACCTTACTGATGTACTGGACACCATAACAACTACGTCGCAGGCTGCTAACGCTTCTGAAACTTTTAATTTAACAATAATTTTATCTTCACTGCAACAATCTATTCAAGATCTTTAAGAAAAAAAAAAAAAAACTATTGAAGACCTTTCGGAAACTTCGGAGCTTACAAAACTCAAATCATTAAAATTGTTAAGTATAGCACCTTTTTGGAGGGAGGAACCAGAACTTTGGTTTGCGATTATTGAACAAAAATTTTTAAATAACCACATAACTTAAGATCATATAAAATATAATAAAGTTATTGATTATCTTGATGAAAATATTATATGTCAAATTTTTAGTATAATCCGTAACTCACCACGTAACTAAAAATATGGTATCATTAAAAAAAGTCTTCTATCTATTTACAAAAAGACAGACGAAGAGAAAATTAATAATATGATGAACGAGTTATTCCTTGGTGACTACAAGCCAAGTCAATTATTTCGCAAAATGCAAAATTTGACATCGGATCAAGTGTCTGACGAGTTCCTTCTTACACTCTGGCTCAAAAAATTATCACAGCACATGGAATCTCATTTAAGGGGCCTGTCGAAAATCACAGAAAAAACGCTCCTTTTACTAATTGCTGATGGAATGGCAGAATCTCCAAGGGACATTATCCACGATATTAAAACACATGAAAATCAAAATTTAGAAGTAATTGAAAAACTTGATGTACTTATTGATGCAGTAAGTAAATACACAAATTCTCAATATACAAATCCCTCCAAAAAAAACGCTTCAGCCCATCGTAAAAGGCGAATAACAAAATTGAGGGCTTACAATGTCGTCGTCATATTTATGACAAATTTACAAACATTTCATTTTTGATTGATACCGTCGCTGAAATTTCAGTTTTGCCAAATTCACTGTTCAAAATTAAGAGTCCACAAAAACATACTCTTTACGCAGCAAATGGCACTTAAATTAGTACATATGGTAATACATTTCTTAAAGTCAATCTTCGATTTGACAAATGCATTTTTAAGTGGTTTTTTACAATTGCTGATATTAATAAAGCAATTCTTGGCGCTGAATTTTTGGAATTTTTTGGTTTCATAGTCGATATTAACAAGTGCCTTCATGACAATAAAAATACTATTGGTTCAATTCTATTGGTTCAATTGCATATTTGATTGATGAAATATCAATAAAAACGGTGAATGCCCAAACCCCATATTATGACATATTGTCAGAATTTCAAGACGTTACAAATTCTTCACTTAAACTTTCATTCCATGGCACCACAGTCGAGCATGAAATCATAACAATTAGACCACCAATCCATTGCAAATTTTGTAGACTTAATGCCGTCAAACTAACGGCTGCCAAAAAAGAATTCGATTCCCTCTTAGAACTAGATATCATTCGAAGATCAAAAAGCAATTGGTCTAGTCCACTGCAAATGGTGCAAAAATCAAATGGCCAATGGCGACCCTGCGGCGATTATAGGTTCTTAAACGCAAATACAACCCCTGATCGCTATTCACTAAACCTAAAGGATTTTACCGCAAATCTATATGGTGCATCTATTTTTTCCAAACTCGATCTCGTCAAAGCGTTTTGCAACGTTTTGTGGACCAACTCATCATATGTGGATTTGATTTCGTGTCTGCCTATTATATTGATGATTTTCTCATATATATATATATATATATATATATATATATATATATATATACATATATATATATATATATATATATATATATATATATATATATATATATATATATATATATGAAATATATATATATGAAATCAAACCAACTCTTCTTATTTATTTCTGTAACGAAACCTGGACACAACCGACGCGCATACTCCGGCTCTGAAACTTCGTTACAAATATTTGGCCGAATCACAATACGTCGAAAAATATTTTAAAGCTAGAAAATGTAGAAAAAACTTAGAAACTGTAAATACAAAAAAAAATGTATGAGATTTATGAGGCATTTTTTTGCCGAAATATCAACATGTTGAAATACAAATTATAAATCCTATATGAGCAAGTCCACATCAAATCTCCCAGGATTTGCAACTCACCCTCTTCGATTTCAATGAAATTTTGACAACTGGTCAAGGGTATCGGGATCTGCATTCACCATTTTTTTTTATATTTTCCGACCACTATTTCCAGATATATAACTTTTTCCAGGGATACAGTCCAAAGTAAAAAAATTTTCAAAGATAACTTTTGTATGGTGGTTCCTATTGAAATATATCTTAATGCTAGAAACTTCGTTAAGGTTTCCTTTAAAAACTAACAAAACAGTCCTTTTGAAAATTTGTTCTTAACATGAAGACATGGCTAATGATCGTTATCCTTGAACTTCAAATTGCATGACCTTAAAAAAAGAATTAAAAAAAAAAAACAAAATTTTTTTTGATTTATTATTTATAAGTGTTGAAGATAAATTCCAAGGTGGTATTTTGACGGCAGCATATTTAAAAATCTCCGCATGAATCCTAGTAGCTAAAAATAAGAATTCGCAGCGGAGATTCTGATTTTCTCTACAATGGGACTCAGAATTATGGTGTCTACGTTGTTTTTTTTATATCTTTGGTCTTTTTTTAATCTTCGTGTTTTATTGTATTTACTTGAAATATATATTTTTTTGTGTTACGTTGCAGTTTTTTCGACATTTTCTATAAAATTTTCGGAAAAAAATAATTTCGTCATATTAATTTTCGACATTTTTAGTTTTCGACATTTTTTTTCGACATGTTAGTTTTCAACATTTTTTTTCAACATTTTTGTTTTCGACATTTTCAGATTTCGTAATTTTTATTTTCTACATTTTTGTCTTCGGTTTTTTAATTTCGATATTTTAAATTTCGACTTATCGTACCAGACCCCAATATAAGCCAATAGTCAAAAAATAATGTCCAACTTAAATTTATATGGAAGATTTGTCAAAAAGCCGACTATATGTTAAATCTATACATTATTTATTGATTATTGGTAGCGCTGTTTGAAAAAAAAATATAACATGAAATCTGTTTAATTTTTGTTTAAATTTAAATTTTTCCGTAGTCAAAACGGCTTAAAATTAGAAATTTTAATAAATATGTTACGTAATAGGAAAAAAAAATTAGTATGCATTCAAAATAAGCATCTACGATTTATGTTATATTGAAGTTTGATATATCTCCATACGAATATTTTTTCTCGTTTCTTGAGTAAAGTGTTACTGAATTTATAAATATAGAATAATCGACTCATGTAATAAAAATAAATGTAAATAAAATAAAATAAATAAACAAATGTAATACAATATATTTTATTAAATCGGTAATAAATAAAACATTTCAAGGTCGTACAATTATATATTTTATCTGTTGAGTACATATTTATACCCTACACTAAGAGTGAAGGGTATATTCAGTTTGGTACGCCGTTTGTAACACCCTGAAAAAAGCATCTCCGGTATGGAAAAGTATATATATTCTTGATCAGCATGATCTCCTGAGTCCGATGTCCGATGTCCGCTGTCATTCTGTCTGTCTGTCCGTCTGTCCTTCTGTCTGCCTGTTGAAATCACGATTACAGAAAAAGTTGAAGAGCTAGAGCGATTAGATTACTAGAGAGATTACTTATATATCTAAGCTGTCTGAATAAGAAAATTGGCATAATCGGTCTATTGTGACCTGAGAACCGACCACTTATGTTCAAATACCTCAAATAAAATATACATCTACGAATCAATTTTACTGTATACGTGCTTAGGTAAACTTTTTTGTCAAATATATATTGACATTATGCTCAAATAAATGAAAAAATGTTTTCCCACGAAATGACTTGTGGTTCCCAAAAAAAAATCGAAATTCGGTACATTTACCCATTTGTAAATATGGGTATCAAATGAAAGAAATTTCTTCAAGGATGGAAAGTTTGTAGTTATTTTCAGGATTCGAATACCCTGGTGACTTATATACCACTTTGAATGGTAACCACACATATGTGTAGGGTATTTATAGTCGGCTTAGACCGACTATAATAATAATCTACTCATTGATAATCCCAACTTTGATAATCCCAACTATCATAATAACACCTACTTTAAAATTTCCCATGTGATCTAACCTTCCCAACTGGTTTTAAATTAAAAATGTATGAAATTTTAATTTTCAACTATATAATCACCTATAACTACGGTATACCTTTGCCGATTATTTGTTTTAAATTTTTTTGTGTGAAAAGATTACGACGGTTTCTTTCGACTTTATTTAAAATTTTTTAAATCATACTCCCAATACTAAAGTTATAAATAATTCAATATCTGAAAACGTGCGTTTTATACGAATTTCTCAATGTAAATGATCTGTACAACTACATTTTACCTGAGCCCGCGACTAAATTATATTTATTACATACATTGGATATCTAAGAAACAATTATTGGGTGTAGCGGATACAAAATGATTAGCTGAATTTTTTTATTAACTGAAATGAATTCATGAATTTAAAATTAGTTTTTGTATTAATAAGTCGATGTTAAAAATGTTAGCAACAGTGTTAGAAAATACATTATATTAGAGCACTTTTTCCAAAATTTCGTGAATTTACTTTTTATACTTTGGGAGATATTCAACTTTTCCCATGAAGCCAACTTACGTTTTGCGGATCGCCAAAAACAGAAAATCCAAGAGCGCGACCTCTAAACATCAATCGATTTTGGAAAAAAAGGCACGTGTGTGTCTTTTTCAACTTCTCTGATCGTATGGTGAGCAATTTCGTGGGAAAATAAAAATTCGATCCAATTTTGAATCACCCTATTATATATATGAAGCCCTTCTACTTATTAAATATGTACTGTAAAAACTTATTGTTGATCATGTTATAGAATTGTTTGTTTTTATGTTCTGATTATTATATTATTTATTCAATAAACTTATTTGAATTTGATTAAATCATTTCTTGATTATTTAATTTAAATGTAATAAAGAAACGCATTAACTGGTGACCCCTTCGGTTTAGAATGGTCAAAACAATAAAGTTTAATGTTTCGACATCAGGAGGAAAAGCAGATCGCGTGGTTCGTTAAGAAGCTATTTTGGGAATGCAAAATCCCAATATTAATATAAAGGATATGGACCTTACTGATGTACTGGACACCATAACAACTACGTCGCAGGCTGCTAACGCTTCTGAAACTTTTAATTTAACAATAATTTTATCTTCACTGCAACAATCTATTCAAGATCTTTAAGAAAAAAAAAAAAACTATTGAAGACCTTTCGGAAACTTCGGAGCTTACAAAACTCAAATCATTAAAATTGTTAAGTATAGCACCTTTTTGGAGGGAGGAACCAGAACTTTGGTTTGCGATTATTGAACAAAAATTTTTAAATAACCACATAACTTTAGATCATATAAAATATAATAAAGTTATTGATTATCTTGATGAAAATATTATATGTCAAATTTTTAGTATAATCCGTAACTCACCACGTAACTAAAAATATGGTATCATTAAAAAAAGTCTTCTATCTATTTACAAAAAGACAGACGAAGAGAAAATTAATAATATGATGAACGAGTTATTCCTTGGTGACTACAAGCCAAGTCAATTATTTCGCAAAATGCAAAATTTGACATCGGATCAAGTGTCTGACGAGTTCCTTCTTACACTCTGGCTCAAAAAATTATCACAGCACATGGAATCTCATTTAAGGGGCCTGTCGAAAATCACAGAAAAAACGCTCCTTTTACTAATTGCTGATGGAATGGCAGAATCTCCAAGGGACATTATCCACGATATTAAAACACATGAAAATCAAAATTTAGAAGTAATTGAAAAACTTGATGTACTTATTGATGCAGTAAGTGAATACACAAATTCTCAATATACAAATCCCTCCAAAAAAGAGTTTCCAAAAAGTGAAAATATTTTTTTTTCATCGAAAATTTGGAGATAATGCTTCAAAATGTATAATGCCATGTAAATTCCAAACACAATTTCTAGAAAAAAAAAACGCTTCAGCCCATCGTAAAAGGCGAATAACAAAATGAGGGCTTACAATGTCGTCGTCATATTTATGACAAAATTACAAACATTTCTTTTTTGATTGATACCGGCGCTGAAATTTCAGTTTTGCCAAATTCACTGTTCAAAATTAAGAGTCCACAAAAACATACTCTTTACGCAGCAAATGGCACTTAAATTAGTACATATGGTAATGCATTTCTTAAAGTCAATCTTCGATTTGACAAATGCATTTTTAAGTGGTTTTTTACAATTGCTGATATTAATAAAGCAATTCTTGGCGCTGATTTTTTGGAATTTTTTGGTTTCATAGTCGATATTAAAAACAAGTGCCTTCATGACAATAAAAATACTATTGGTTCAATTGCATAGTTGATTGATGAAATAGCAATAAAAACGGTGAATGCCCAAACCCCATATTATGACATATTGTCAGAATTTCAAGACGTTACAAATTCTTCACTTAAACTTTCATTCCATGGCACCACAGTCGAGCATGAAATCATAACAATTAGACCACCAATCCATTGCAAATTTCGTAGACTTAATGCCGTCAAACTAACGGCTGCCAAAAAAGAATTCGATTCCCTCTTAGAACTAGATATCATTCGAAGATCAAAAAGCAATTGGTCTAGTCCACTGCATATGGTGCAAAAATCAAATGGCCAATGGCGACCCTGCGGCGATTATAGGTTCTTAAACGCAAATACAACCCCTGATCGCTATTCACTAAACCTAAAGGATTTTACCGCAAATCTATATGGTGCATCTATTTTTACCAAACTCGATCTCGTCAAAGCGTTTTGCAACGTTTTGTGGACCAAATCATCAGTGGATTTGATTTCGTGTCTGCCTATTATATTGATGATTTTCTCATTTTTCATATTGATGATTTTCTCATTTTTTCTTCGAACGAAAAAGAATATAAACATCATTTAAAATTTATACTTGAAAACTTAAACAATTTGGTGTTACTATTAATCCAGAGAAATGCGAATTTGGTAAAAGTGAACTGGAATTCCTCGGTTTTATTGTCAATAGTTCTGGTATTAAACCTTCAAACATGAATTAAAACGGTTCCTCGGAATGTTTAATATTTACCGATGTTTAATTCCGCAGATCTTCAGGAACCTTTAAACGTATTTCAGAGAGGCTCTCCACCGAATTATAAAAAAATTATTTGGGATGAATATCAATCAAAAACTTTTGAAGACATTAAAAACGCAATTGCTACTTGTACAACAATTGCTCCTCCGTCCAAAAATTACGAAATTGGGCTTTTCCTTGGAGGAGTTGTACAACAAAAAATAAATGATATGTGGCAACCACTCAAAAATACTATCCAAAGCTCAGAAAAAATATTGTACATATGACAGAGAGTTGTTGGCTATATACGAGACGATCAAGTTTTTCAGATATTTAATTGAAGGTCGAAGTTTTTCAATATATACCGACCACAAGCCAATAATATTTGCTTTTAAAAAGAAAATTGATAGTTTTTCTCCAAGGCAATTTCGATATTTAGATTTTATAGCGCAATTTTCAACGAACATTAAACACATAAAAGGAGCTGAAAATGTTGTAGCAGATTTGTTATCGAGAATAGCGAGTATTGAACTTTCAAGTGAACTTCTTGAAGGTATTCTGAAATTTCAAGAAGCAGATTCTGAAATTAAATATTTAGTACATACCAAAAATACATCCCTAGTTTTTGATAAAATTAAATTTGGTAATCCAGAAGTTGAAATCTGGTGTGACATATCTACAAGAAAACCTCGGCCATTTATACCAAATTTATTAAGAAGAAATATTTTTCAAAATTTTCACAATGTAGCACATCCAGGAACTCGTGCCACATTAAAATTAAAAAAAGATAAATTTATTTGGCCTGAGATATGTAAAGACCTTATCAATTGGACTAGAACATGCATGCAATGCCAAAAATCAAAAGTTACCCGTCATTGCATAAAACCTGCCAGCCAATACCCTTTACCTGATAATCGATTTGATCATATTAACATTGATATAATTGGACCCCTGCCATCTTCTAATGGTTTTCAGTATTGTTTAACATGTATTGATCGATTCTCTCGGTGGCCAGAGGTTATCTTTTTGAAAGATAAAATGGATAAAACAATTGCGAACGCCTTTTACTCTAAAAGGATTTGTCGTTTTGGAGTGCCGCTGCGAATATCCACTGACCAAGGAAAACAGTTCGAATCAGTATTATTCAACGAACTTTCGAAATTCATCGGTTCAAAATACATAAGAACAACTGCTTACCATCCACAATCAAATGGCCTTATCGAACGTTTCCATAGAACTTTAAAAGACAGGTGGACAGATGAAGTCCCAACTATTTTACTTGGCCTTCGATCCTGTATTAAAGAAGATATCAATGAATCACCATGTAACATTGTTTATGGATCTCCGTTGCGTTTACCAGGAGAATTTTTCGGCTCCACTAAATACAAAATGAAGAGCGAGACTTACAAAATAAGATTAAATCACTTAAAGCTGTTGATGGAAGATCCACTCAACAAACAAATTTTTTTTGTTCAAAAATTTGGAAAACTGTATGCATGTATTTGTTCGAGTAGAAGGTGTCAAAAAATCCCTGCAATGCCCGTATAAAGGACCATATAAAATGATATCAATACATAACGATTTTTATAAAATAAATGCCAATGACGAGGAGAAAGCAATTTCTATAAATATAACAAGGAGATAAACACAAGGAGATGAAATATATATTTTTTTATAAGGAATGCGAGTATTGTAGCCCTTCTACTTATTAAATATGTACGATGTAATAGAATTGTTTTGTTTTTATGTTCTGATTATTATATTATTCATTCAATAAAAATATTTGAATTTGATTAAAACTTTTCTCGGTGATATATATGTATATATATATGTATGTATGTATGTATGTATGTATGTATGTATGTATGTATGTATGTATGTATGTATGTATGTATGTATGTATGTATGCATATATGCATATATGCATATATGTATATATGTATATATGTATATATGTATATATGTATATATGTATATATGTATATATGCATATATGTATATATGTATATATGTATATATGTATATATGTATATATGTATATATGTATATATGTATATATGTATATATGTATATATGTATATATGTATATATGTATATATGTATATATGTATATATGTATATATGTATATATGTATATATGTATATATGTATATATGTATATATGTATATATGTATATATGTATATATGTATATATGTATATATGTATATATGTATATATGTATATATGTATATATGTATATATGTATATATGTATATATGTATATATGTATATATGTATATATGTATATATGTATATATGTATATATGTATATATGTATATATGTATATATGTATATATGTATATATGTATATATGTATATATGTATATATGTATATATGTATATATGTATATATGTATATATGTATATATGTATATATGTATATATGTATATATGTATATATGTATATATGTATATATGTATATATGTATATATGTATATATGTATATATGTATATATGTATATATGTATATATGTATATATGTATATATGTATATATGTATATATGTATATATGTATATATGTATATATGTATATATGTATATATGTATATATGTATATATGTATATATGTATATATGTATATATGTATATATGTATATATGTATATATGTATATATGTATATATGTATATATGTATATATGTATATATGTATATATGTATATATGTATATATGTATATATGTATATATGTATATATGTATATATGTATATATGTATATATGTATATATGTATATATGTATATATGTATATATGTATATATGTATATATGTATATATGTATATATGTATATATGTATATATGTATATATGTATATATGTATATATGTATATATGTATATATGTATATATGTATATATGTATATATGTATATATGTATATATGTATATATGTATATATGTATATATGTATATATGTATATATGTATATATGTATATATGTATATATGTATATATGTATATATGTATATATGTATATATGTATATATGTATATATGTATATATGTATATATGTATATATGTATATATGTATATATGTATATATGTATATATGTATATATGTATATATGTATATATGTATATATGTATATATGTATATATGTATATATGTATATATGTATATATGTATATATGTATATATGTATATATGTATATATGTATATATGTATATATGTATATATGTATATATGTATATATGTATATATGTATATATGTATATATGTATATATGTATATATGTATATATGTATATATGTATATATGTATATATGTATATATGTATATATGTATATATGTATATATGTATATATGTATATATGTATATATGTATATATGTATATATGTATATATGTATATATGTATATATGTATATATGTATATATGTATATATGTATATATGTATATATGTATATATGTATATATGTATATATGTATATATGTATATATGTATATATGTATATATGTATATATGTATATATGTATATATGTATATATGTATATATGTATATATGTATATATGTATATATGTATATATGTATATATGTATATATGTATATATGTATATATGTATATATGTATATATGTATATATGTATATATGTATATATGTATATATGTATATATGTATATATGTATATATGTATATATGTATATATGTATATATGTATATATGTATATATGTATATATGTATATATGTATATATGTATATATGTATATATGTATATATGTATATATGTATATATGTATATATGTATATATGTATATATGTATATATGTATATATGTATATATGTATATATGTATATATGTATATATGTATATATGTATATATGTATATATGTATATATGTATATATGTATATATGTATATATGTATATATGTATATATGTATATATGTATATATGTATATATGTATATATGTATATATGTATATATGTATATATGTATATATGTATATATGTATATATGTATATATGTATATATGTATATATGTATATATGTATATATGTATATATGTATATATGTATATATGTATATATGTATATATGTATATATGTATATATGTATATATGTATATATGTATATATGTATATATGTATATATGTATATATGTATATATGTATATATGTATATATGTATATATGTATATATGTATATATGTATATATGTATATATGTATATATGTATATATGTATATATGTATATATGTATATATGTATATATGTATATATGTATATATGTATATATGTATATATGTATATATGTATATATGTATATATGTATATATGTATATATGTATATATGTATATATGTATATATGTATATATGTATATATGTATATATGTATATATGTATATATGTATATATGTATATATGTATATATGTATATATGTATATATGTATATATGTATATATGTATATATGTATATATGTATATATGTATATATGTATATATGTATATATGTATATATGTATATATGTATATATGTATATATGTATATATGTATATATGTATATATGTATATATGTATATATGTATATATGTATATATGTATATATGTATATATGTATATATGTATATATGTATATATGTATATATGTATATATGTATATATGTATATATGTATATATGTATATATGTATATATGTATATATGTATATATGTATATATGTATATATGTATATATGTATATATGTATATATGTATATATGTATATATGTATATATGTATATATGTATATATGTATATATGTATATATGTATATATGTATATATGTATATATGTATATATGTATATATGTATATATGTATATATGTATATATGTATATATGTATATATGTATATATGTATATATGTATATATGTATATATGTATATATGTATATATGTATATATGTATATATGTATATATGTATATATGTATATATGTATATATGTATATATGTATATATGTATATATGTATATATGTATATATGTATATATGTATATATGTATATATGTATATATGTATATATGTATATATGTATATATGTATATATGTATATATGTATATATGTATATATGTATATATGTATATATGTATATATGTATATATGTATATATGTATATATGTATATATGTATATATGTATATATGTATATATGTATATATGTATATATGTATATATGTATATATGTATATATGTATATATGTATATATGTATATATGTATATATGTATATATGTATATATGTATATATGTATATATGTATATATGTATATATGTATATATGTATATATGTATATATGTATATATGTATATATGTATATATGTATATATGTATATATGTATATATGTATATATGTATATATGTATATATGTATATATGTATATATGTATATATGTATATATGTATATATGTATATATGTATATATGTATATATGTATATATGTATATATGTATATATGTATATATGTATATATGTATATATGTATATATGTATATATGTATATATGTATATATGTATATATGTATATATGTATATATGTATATATGTATATATGTATATATGTATATATGTATATATGTATATATGTATATATGTATATATGTATATATGTATATATGTATATATGTATATATGTATATATGTATATATGTATATATGTATATATGTATATATGTATATATGTATATATGTATATATGTATATATGTATATATGTATATATGTATATATGTATATATGTATATATGTATATATGTATATATGTATATATGTATATATGTATATATGTATATATGTATATATGTATATATGTATATATGTATATATGTATATATGTATATATGTATATATGTATATATGTATATATGTATATATGTATATATGTATATATGTATATATGTATATATGTATATATGTATATATGTATATATGTATATATGTATATATGTATATATGTATATATGTATATATGTATATATGTATATATGTATATATGTATATATGTATATATGTATATATGTATATATGTATATATGTATATATGTATATATGTATATATGTATATATGTATATATGTATATATGTATATATGTATATATGTATATATGTATATATGTATATATGTATATATGTATATATGTATATATGTATATATGTATATATGTATATATGTATATATGTATATATGTATATATGTATATATGTATATATGTATATATGTATATATGTATATATGTATATATGTATATATGTATATATGTATATATGTATATATGTATATATGTATATATGTATATATGTATATATGTATATATGTATATATGTATATATGTATATATGTATATATGTATATATGTATATATGTATATATGTATATATGTATATATGTATATATATGTATATATGTATATATGTATATATGTATATATGTATATATGTATATATGTATATATGTATATATGTATATATGTATATATGTATATATGTATATATGTATATATGTATATATGTATATATGTATATATGTATATATGTATATATGTATATATGTATATATGTATATATGTATATATGTATATATGTATATATGTATATATGTATATATGTATATATGTATATATGTATATATGTATATATGTATATATGTATATATGTATATATGTATATATGTATATATGTATATATGTATATATGTATATATGTATATATGTATATATGTATATATGTATATATGTATATATGTATATATGTATATATGTATATATGTATATATGTATATATGTATATATGTATATATGTATATATGTATATATGTATATATGTATATATGTATATATGTATATATGTATATATGTATATATGTATATATGTATATATGTATATATGTATATATGTATATATGTATATATGTATATATGTATATATGTATATATGTATATATGTATATATGTATATATGTATATATGTATATATGTATATATGTATATATGTATATATGTATATATGTATATATGTATATATGTATATATGTATATATGTATATATGTATATATGTATATATGTATATATGTATATATGTATATATGTATATATGTATATATGTATATATGTATATATGTATATATGTATATATGTATATATGTATATATGTATATATGTATATATGTATATATGTATATATGTATATATGTATATATGTATATATGTATATATGTATATATGTATATATGTATATATGTATATATGTATATATGTATATATGTATATATGTATATATGTATATATGTATATATGTATATATGTATATATGTATATATGTATATATGTATATATGTATATATGTATATATGTATATATGTATATATGTATATATGTATATATGTATATATGTATATATGTATATATGTATATATGTATATATGTATATATGTATATATGTATATATGTATATATGTATATATGTATATATGTATATATGTATATATGTATATATGTATATATGTATATATGTATATATGTATATATGTATATATGTATATATGTATATATGTATATATGTATATATGTATATATGTATATATGTATATATGTATATATGTATATATGTATATATGTATATATGTATATATGTATATATGTATATATGTATATATGTATATATGTATATATGTATATATGTATATATGTATATATGTATATATGTATATATGTATATATGTATATATGTATATATGTATATATGTATATATGTATATATGTATATATGTATATATGTATATATGTATATATGTATATATGTATATATGTATATATGTATATATGTATATATGTATATATGTATATATGTATATATGTATATATGTATATATGTATATATGTATATATGTATATATGTATATATGTATATATGTATATATGTATATATGTATATATGTATATATGTATATATGTATATATGTATATATGTATATATGTATATATGTATATATGTATATATGTATATATGTATATATGTATATATGTATATATGTATATATGTATATATGTATATATGTATATATGTATATATGTATATATGTATATATGTATATATGTATATATGTATATATGTATATATGTATATATGTATATATGTATATATGTATATATGTATATATGTATATATGTATATATGTATATATGTATATATGTATATATGTATATATGTATATATGTATATATGTATATATGTATATATGTATATATGTATATATGTATATATGTATATATGTATATATGTATATATGTATATATGTATATATGTATATATGTATATATGTATATATGTATATATGTATATATGTATATATGTATATATGTATATATGTATATATGTATATATGTATATATGTATATATGTATATATGTATATATGTATATATGTATATATGTATATATGTATATATGTATATATGTATATATGTATATATGTATATATGTATATATGTATATATGTATATATGTATATATGTATATATGTATATATGTATATATGTATATATGTATATATGTATATATGTATATATGTATATATGTATATATGTATATATGTATATATGTATATATGTATATATGTATATATGTATATATGTATATATGTATATATGTATATATGTATATATGTATATATGTATATATGTATATATGTATATATGTATATATGTATATATGTATATATGTATATATGTATATATGTATATATGTATATATGTATATATGTATATATGTATATATGTATATATGTATATATGTATATATGTATATATGTATATATGTATATATGTATATATGTATATATGTATATATGTATATATGTATATATGTATATATGTATATATGTATATATGTATATATGTATATATGTATATATGTATATATGTATATATGTATATATGTATATATGTATATATGTATATATGTATATATGTATATATGTATATATGTATATATGTATATATGTATATATGTATATATGTATATATGTATATATGTATATATGTATATATGTATATATGTATATATGTATATATGTATATATGTAATATATGTGTATATATGTATATATGTATATATGTATATATGTATATATGTATATATGTATATATGTATATATGTGTATATATGTATATATGTATATATGTATATATGTATATATGTATATATGTATATATGTATATATGTATATATGTATATATGTATATATGTATATATGTATATATGTATATATGTATATATGTATATATGTATATATGTATATATGTATATATGTATATATGTATATATGTGTATATATGTATATATGTATATATGTATATATGTATATATGTATATATGTATATATGTATATATGTATATATGTATATATGTATATATGTATATATGTATATATGTATATATGTATATATGTGTATATATGTATATATGTATATATGTATATATGTATATATGTATATATGTATATATGTATATATGTATATATGTATATATGTATATATATGTATATATGTATATATGTATATATGTATATATGTATATATGTATATATGTATATATGTATATATGTATATATGTATATATGTATATATGTATATATGTATATATGTATATATGTATATATGTATATATGTATATATGTATATATGTATATATGTATATATGTATATATGTATATATGTATATATGTATATATGTATATATGTATATATGTATATATGTATATATGTATATATGTATATATGTATATATGTATATATGTATATATGTATATATGTATATATGTATATATGTATATATGTATATATGTATATATGTATATATGTATATATGTATATATGTATATATGTATATATGTATATATGTATATATGTATATATGTATATATGTATATATGTATATATGTATATATGTATATATGTATATATGTATATATGTATATATGTATATATGTATATATGTATATATGTATATATGTATATATGTATATATGTATATATGTATATATGTATATATGTATATATGTATATATGTATATATGTATATATGTATATATGTATATATGTATATATGTATATATGTATATATGTATATATGTATATATGTATATATGTATATATGTATATATGTATATATGTATATATGTATATATGTATATATGTATATATGTATATATGTATATATGTATATATGTATATATGTATATATGTATATATGTATATATGTATATATGTATATATGTATATATGTATATATGTATATATGTATATATGTATATATGTATATATGTATATATGTATATATGTATATATGTATATATGTATATATGTATATATGTATATATGTATATATGTATATATGTATATATGTATATATGTATATATGTATATATGTATATATGTATATATGTATATATGTATATATGTATATATGTATATATGTATATATGTATATATGTATATATGTATATATGTATATATGTATATATGTATATATGTATATATGTATATATGTATATATGTATATATGTATATATGTATATATGTATATATGTATATATGTATATATGTATATATGTATATATGTATATATGTATATATGTATATATGTATATATGTATATATGTATATATGTATATATGTATATATGTATATATGTATATATGTATATATGTATATATGTATATATGTATATATGTATATATGTATATATGTATATATGTATATATGTATATATGTATATATGTATATATGTATATATGTATATATGTATATATGTATATATGTATATATGTATATATGTATATATGTATATATGTATATATGTATATATGTATATATGTATATATGTATATATGTATATATGTATATATGTATATATGTATATATGTATATATGTATATATGTATATATGTATATATGTATATATGTATATATGTATATATGTATATATGTATATATGTATATATGTATATATGTATATATGTATATATGTATATATGTATATATGTATATATGTATATATGTATATATGTATATATGTATATATGTATATATGTATATATGTATATATGTATATATGTATATATGTATATATGTATATATGTATATATGTATATATGTATATATGTATATATGTATATATGTATATATGTATATATGTATATATGTATATATGTATATATGTATATATGTATATATGTATATATGTATATATGTATATATGTATATATGTATATATGTATATATGTATATATGTATATATGTATATATGTATATATGTATATATGTATATATGTATATATGTATATATGTATATATGTATATATGTATATATGTATATATGTATATATGTATATATGTATATATGTATATATGTATATATGTATATATGTATATATGTATATATGTATATATGTATATATGTATATATGTATATATGTATATATGTATATATGTATATATGTATATATGTATATATGTATATATGTATATATGTATATATGTATATATGTATATATGTATATATGTATATATGTATATATGTATATATGTATATATGTATATATGTATATATGTATATATGTATATATGTATATATGTATATATGTATATATGTATATATGTATATATGTATATATGTATATATGTATATATGTATATATGTATATATGTATATATGTATATATGTATATATGTATATATGTATATATGTATATATGTATATATGTATATATGTATATATGTATATATGTATATATGTATATATGTATATATGTATATATGTATATATGTATATATGTATATATGTATATATGTATATATGTATATATGTATATATGTATATATGTATATATGTATATATGTATATATGTATATATGTATATATGTATATATGTATATATGTATATATGTATATATGTATATATGTATATATGTATATATGTATATATGTATATATGTATATATGTATATATGTATATATGTATATATGTATATATGTATATATGTATATATGTATATATGTATATATGTATATATGTATATATGTATATATGTATATATGTATATATGTATATATGTATATATGTATATATGTATATATGTATATATGTATATATGTATATATGTATATATGTATATATGTATATATGTATATATGTATATATGTATATATGTATATATGTATATATGTATATATGTATATATGTATATATGTATATATGTATATATGTATATATGTATATATGTATATATGTATATATGTATATATGTATATATGTATATATGTATATATGTATATATGTATATATGTATATATGTATATATGTATATATGTATATATGTATATATGTATATATGTATATATGTATATATGTATATATGTATATATGTATATATGTATATATGTATATATGTATATATGTATATATGTATATATGTATATATGTATATATGTATATATGTATATATGTATATATGTATATATGTATATATGTATATATGTATATATGTATATATGTATATATGTATATATGTATATATGTATATATGTATATATGTATATATGTATATATGTATATATGTATATATGTATATATGTATATATGTATATATGTATATATGTATATATGTATATATGTATATATGTATATATGTATATATGTATATATGTATATATGTATATATGTATATATGTATATATGTATATATGTATATATGTATATATGTATATATGTATATATGTATATATGTATATATGTATATATGTATATATGTATATATGTATATATATATATGTCTATATATGTATATATGTATATATGTATATATGTATATATGTATATATGTATATATGTATATATGTATATATGTGTATATGTATATATGTATATATGTATATATGTATATATGTATATATGTATATATGTATATATGTATATATGTATATATGTATATATGTATATATGTATATATGTATATATGTATATATGTATATATGTATATATGTATATATGTATATATGTATATATGTATATATGTATATATGTATATATGTATATATGTATATATGTATATATGTATAGATGTATAGATGTATATATTTATATATGTATATATGTATATATGTATATATGTATAGATGTATATATTTATATATGTATATATATATATATATATATATATATATATATATATATATATATATATATATATATATATATATATATATATATATATAAATATATATATATATATATATAGTCCCGAAAAAATGATCCCGGGATCATCGTTAAATCCCGGAATTTTCGGGATAACGGAACTAGTTGATCAATTTTTAATAGTTTATTCAAAAGTATTTCAATGTTTTTATACACATTTCGTGAAAAACTAAATCTAACATTTAATAGACTGTAATCTTAAAACACTGGCGCCAATAGTCATGATTTACATGCTTTTTGACTTTTAAAAAAATCACAATTGTTAAAAATAACGACACGCTCGACTAATAATTATTATAATCTATCGATTCGAAATACAGAAAATACTTAAAAATAGTAAATAATTATAATATCATGACGCTCTCATTTTATAATAATAATAATAATAGTTTGGCGCTACAGTCCTGTATAGAACTTCGGCCGAGCTCTCTCACCATTTTGATCTGTGCGTGTTATATTTGTACTCAAAGTGGTGGGACTTACAGTTTATTGCCGAATCCGAACGGCGGGTGAGAGCTTTTTCATAGGCAATAGTTTTACTCTCGTAGGTTTGCCATTTACTGACGAGAGGTAGCGCGGTATAGAAAAATGTTTCTATGAAAAGATGTTGTTAGCCCCAGTCCAGGCTTGAACCGGGGACCTTTCAGCTCGAAGTCCAGTCCAACGCACTAACCACTGAGCTACCGCGGCTCTCATTTTAGACTAATTTTTATTTTCAAGACAGTCGAAAGGTTTACTATCAAATATGCTGGCGAATTAAATCCGAGTTTCGAATAGCTATAAAACAGGAATCGTTGTCTATGAATGTAACCTTTATAAATAACAAAATACATAAATAAATACATATAAATTAACACCTTAACTTTTTTTCATATTAGTCTAAAAGTAACCAATACATTATAATCAAATTGTGCGTACAACAAATTTCAATAACTTAAAATCCATTTGATCGAGATTAAATCTTTTTACAAAATATGAATTCGATTAAAATAATAGTATAAAAACCACTCAAACGATAGAGTTTACATAAATAAATCCACGTTCCTAAATTGTTATTAATAAAAAAACACATATAACTTTAAAAAAATATATTTTTTTTATATTTTAATTTTTTATAAAATATTGTTTTCCACTAAAAACCAAAATCGCTATAAAAATTTGATTGTTCATTTAAAATTCAAATTTTTTTATATTTGTACTAAAAAATAATTTTTCAATAAAAAGTATTTAAAAAAATGATTGATGATCAACTGGGGTTTATATATCGCGGATTTTGTATTTTGGATACCATGTATATTTGGATATATTTGGATACCCCACCTCAAAACAGATGCATTTGATTATATGATAGTCATACAGCGCTACCAATAATCAATAAATAATGTACAGATTTAAAAAAATAGTCGGCTTTTTGACAAATCTTCCATATAAATTTATTTCAAAATCGACTACTATCTAAGTTGGACATAATTTTTGGACTATTGGTAACGCTGATATTGTTAGTTTTTAACATGGTACATGAATGTAATTATTATTATTATTATTCAGTATTATTCAGTAAAACCATTGCCTATGAAAAGCTCTCACCCGCCGTTCGAATTCGGCAATAAACTTTGAGTACAAATATAACACGCGCAACTCAAAATGGGGAGAGAGCTCTGCCGAAGTTCTATACAGGACTGTAGCGCCAAACTATTATTATTATTATTATTCATAATATTAATTATTAATAGTAAAAATTGTTGACTAAACATGGTTATCTGTTTGATTCAACATGCTGTATCGTTAATGTAAGTAATAATTGTATAATGTTAGATTTACATTGGATTACTTGTTAGAATATCTCGATGTCTTGTTAAATTAAAATTGCAATAAAATGTATGTACTGTTGATTTAATAGTATCGCGAAAACTAATTTGAATATACAAAAAAACTAGATTATTTTATATTTTATAGACTACTTTTGGATGATTTTTTTAGAATTTCGGATCTAATGATAAATAAGAAAGCGATATCAAGAGCATTGCCCAAAGTAAAATTAGATTTTTTTTTCTATATTTACTACATTTTAAAATATGCATTGTTAATAGTTTCCCTTTTGTTTTATTTCTCGTTTTGTTGAGTAGTGTTATTGTATATTGGATAATCGACACGGTTGTTTCCCTAACATAATATTTTTTTGATAAATACGTAAAAAATAAAGCATTTCACTATTATAGAATTTTATTTTTGTTCTGTTGAGTAATTATATTTAAAGTAAAAATGTATACAAATTATGCATTTTTTGACAATACTTATTAACCCATAACTTCGGTTAAACTTTACCAATTATGTGTTTTATAATTTTTTGTGAAAATAAATGAGTCTTAAATAAATCAATCTTTAAAAACTTGCGTTTTATACAAATTTCTGAATGTAAACCATATTTACCGCTATATTTTACCTAGGCCCGTGGTTAAATAATATTTATTAGATACATTGGATATCTCAGAAACAATAATTGGTTGTAGGGGATAAGAAGTGATTAGCGGATTTTTTTTATTAACTGAAAATTATTCATGAATTTAAAATTAGTTTTTGTATTAATAAGTCGATGTTAAAAAATGTTAGCAACAGTTTTAGAAACTACATTATATTAGAGCACTTTTCCCAAAATTTTATGAATTTACTCCTTAAACTTTGGGAGATATTAAACTTTTCCCATGAAGCCAGTTTTTCAGATCGCCAAAAACAGAAAATCTAATAGCGCGACCTCTAAAAATCAAAATTTTGGAAACAAAAGGCACGTGTGTGTCTTTTTCAACTTCTCTGATCGTATGGTGAGCGATTTTGTGGGAAAATAAAAATTCGATCCAATTTTTGAAAAAATGTGTGAATAAATCAAATTTGAAGATGGTAACAAATATATATATATATATATATATATATATATATATATATATATATATATATATATATATATATATATATATATATATATGTATATATTCCATATTTACCGCTATATATATATATATATATATATTTATATATATATTGTTACGAAACTTAAGTCCACGGAAAACTGTTCTACAAGTTCGTATCACTGGATTGTGTACAAAATTATAAACACACAAATATTTGGTTTTAACTAGTATTATTTCAGTATTATTAATTAACTTTATTTTTACAACGTTCGCTCACGAGATGCACTAGTTCACTATCAAATCACAACTGAAGTCTGTGATGCGGCTCCCTTATATACTGCATGCATCAGTTCGACACGTTTCGTCAAGCTTCGACTTGTTTCGAGAACCTTCTACTCGTTTCGTGAATGACGCATGCTATTGGCATCTCATTCGCACTCATGTGTTTTAATGCGGTGATCTTCCATCTCTTTCTCACACACTGCCTCAGTACGCTGAATGATCTTCCGTCTCTTTCTAACACATGCTTAGTGCGCTGAATTGTCTTGCGTCTCATTAATTATTGTTGATTGCTTGCACTATAGGGCAAATTAAATTTTTTTTGTAACACTGCACTCCACCTAAATCTGTTCGTCCCGAACAGATGTTAATCCTCTCTCGCACCAAACTATAAATCCGCAGGTAATCTTAAGTCTGTTCCAAAAACAATTTGTGGTATCTGCTGTGGTATCATTAATCGTAGTTCGATAAGCCATGAGGAATAGTGGTATGTGTGTATCCCGATCTTTTTGATTTTTATCAACCACTTTTTTGAGATACTCTTCCAAAGTCCGATTGAATCTCTCCACCATGCCGTCTGATTGCTGGTGCAAAGGCGTTGTTCGTGTTTTGTGTATGTTGAGGACTTTGCATACTTCTTTAAATACAGCAGACTCAAAATTTCTTCCTTGATCTGAATGCAATTCCAACGGTACTCCAAAACGGCTTACCCAGTTGTTAACTAATGCATCCGCAACTGTTGTGGCTTCCTGATTCGGCATGGGATACACTTCAGGCCACTTGCTGAAGTAGTCAATGACGACAAGCACATACTTATTCCCCGCATCACTGATTGGAAACGGCCCGGCGACATCCATGGCAATACGCTCGAATGGTGCTCCCACGTTGTATTGATGCATCCTGCCGCGACTTCTGATTGTTGGTCCTTTTGCTGGTACATGTTGCGGGCAACTGCGAATCCAATCGGCGACTGACTCTTGCCACCGAATCCAATAAAAACGTTTCTTTACCTTCTCGACCGTTTTATTAATGCCCAAATGACCACCACTAGATCAACCATGGTATACCGATAATATCTCTTTTATTTTAGACTTGGGAACAACAATCAAACTTCGGGCGGATGTTCCATCTTCATTTTCCCATACACGATATAAGCAACCAGCTTGTAGCTTTAAGCTCTGCCACTGTGCCCAGTAAGCTTTAGTTATTGGACTGTCGGCAGCTATATCTTCCCACGTTGGCTGTTCTTTAAACATCATGATCAATTTGAATTTGTTCCGGAGTCCATTTTTCATCGGGCAAAACATTTAGAAAACGAATATCAATTATGTTTTCTTTTCCTTCCGCTCTTGAACAATGTCTGCATTCTAGTTTACATGGGCGTCGTGACAGAGAATCTGCATTTCCATGATTTCCTCCTTTACGATGTTCGATTGAGAAATCGTAGCTCTATAATCGTTCTATCCAACGCGCAATTTGGACTTCCGGATCTTTGAACTGAAGTAACCATCGTAGTGCTGCCGTGATCGGTTCTCAAGTGAAACTGTTGTCCGTAAAGATACTTATGGAAATTTTTCACACTTTCAATTACAGCAAGAAGCTCCCTCCTGGTGACACAGTAATTTCGCTCGGGCTTGGACAATGTTTTACTGTAGTACGCGATCACTTTTTCTTGCCCATTGATCACTTGAGAGAGAACTCCGCCTATTCCGTATCCACTTGCATCCGTATCAAGTATAAATTTCTCACCTGGAATTGGATACGCAAGAATTGGTGCCGAGCACAACAAACCTTTTAATTTCAAAAACGCCCTTTCTTGATCATCGCTCCATTGAAAGGCGCGGTTCTTTCTTGTCAACTCATGAAGACTGCTTGCAACATTGGCAAAACCTGGAACAAATCGTCTGTAGTAAGTACATAGCCCCAAGAAACTTCGTAGGTCATGTAGATTTTGCGGTCTGGGCCACTCCTTGACTGCAACTATTTTATCCTCATCGGTATGCACTCCTTCCGTGGTAACTCGATGACCCATATACTTGACTTCTTTCTTGAAAAGTGAGCATTTCTTTGGCCTAAGTTGTAGACCCGCATTTTCAATCGAAGGAATACTTCCTCTAGATTTCTTAGATGTTCGTTGAAATCCTTGCCCATAACAATTATGTCATCAAGGTATACTAGGCATGTTTTCCAGTGTAAACCTTTTAATACGTGCTCCATTAACCGCTCGAATGTTGCTGGGGCATTGCATAGTCCAAACGGCATTACCAAAAATTGCCATAGTCCATCTCCAGTACTGAATGCGGTCTTCTCTCGATCTTTCTTATCGATTTCTACTTGCCAGTAACCGCTTTGCAAGTCCAACGTTGAAAACCACTTAGCATTAGATAGTGTATCCAAGGTGTCATCGATTCTGGGCAGTGGATAACTATCTTTCTTGGTGACATCATTAAGTTTTCGGTAATCAACGCAGAACCGAGTACTACCGTCCTTCTTTTTCACCAATACTACTGGTGAACTCCATGGACTCTCAGATGGTTCCACCACGCCATTTGTGTGCATTTCTTCAACCAAATGTGATACTTCGTCTCTTTTCGCAAGTGGTACCCTTCTTGGTGTTTGACGAATTGGGTTAGAATCACCAGTGTCTATTTGATGTTTTACAATGGCAGTTCTGCCGTCCTTTTGGCCCTTTTCAGCCAATATACACCGATATTTCTCAATTAGCTGTTGCACTTGACTCTTTTCTTTGGCAGCCAAATCCTTCGTCCACTCATTTATAAACTTGTGAGTAGTCCTTTGATGTATTTGACTCGCAAATTATAATCGCTGACGCCTCTTGACACTGACCTACCACTGTTCCCTTTTTGATTGATTTTGACGAGTTTTCCAAATTGAGAACTCTTATAGGTACAATTATGTCTTTCTCCGCCTCAACAAGTGTTCGTCCTACCACTATGTTACTTTTATACAGCTCTTCGTTTGCTTCAATAACCCACAACTTGCTTATCCCACAATCTCCATTTAATTTCGCCCAAACAATTGCTTCTGAATTAGGTGGTATTTTTCTATTTTTATAAGCAATAACTTGTTTCATTTTTGGGCTCTGGTCACAATCAATATTAAGTTGGATCTCCGTGTTGGCATAATTCAAAATTTTTCTTGTTAAATCAAGTGTGAAACCGTTCTTTATCATGAAGTCCATGCCAAGTTTTATTTCGTCTACTATTTCTGCCACAATAAAATCATGCTTAACTGTCGTAGTACCAATCGTTATTTTCTTGGTAATCTTTCCTCTGATAGGGGCCTCTTCACCTGTAGCTGTTTGTAATCTTATTCCTAAAAGCGGCTCTACTTTATCCTTAACAAGGATACTTCTTATTATTGAGTGTGAAGCTTCCGTATCCAATGTTACCATATATGCTGTACAATCAATGAGTCCTTCGACAGTTAAGCTATTTGGCTTTCGAGCAATTTGTGAAATTGAGATTCTGGGGCAATCGTGCCCCGCAGAACTGACTCGTTTTAGTTTAAAGATTGATTAAAATGTACGTTATTTTGGACATGATCCTGGGTTTCTTCATGTCGGGGTTCATTTGCAAATGGATTCATTGAGCGCTTGCGTTTTTTACGACAATCACGTGCCATATGTATCACAGTTGTAGTTGTATAAATTGGGTGTCTCGGTTGGCAGCAGTGTAATCTGGTATAGCTCCACTTTTTAACGCTTGGCAAATTACCTGAAGTAGGTCTTCATTCTCCACATCTAGTTTACGGACCTTTGGCGCTGGGCGGCACAACGTAGTTGCTGTCTCCTGTGTTAGCGCTGTGGTTAGAGTTTCCGTAAATGTCACTTTCGGCATTGTCACTGTGGCACGTCTTGTTTCCGAATCACGTCAACAAAGGCTTCGATCTTGCACTTTTCTATGAAATCACTCGTTGAATCTGCATACGACAAATGCGCAAGCCTCTCGACGTCCGCTGCATACGCCTGCAATGTTTCACCATTTCTTTGCATTCGGTACTTTAGTTCCATTCTGTAGATTTGCTTCATGTGATCACTGCCATATTTTCTCTGCAGTGCAGCCATAACCGCTAAATAACTGTTTCGATCACTTTCTGGAACAGTCTGCAATACTTCGGCTGCGCCTCCTTTAAGCGCCACGATAAGTGCGGCTATGCTGTCCTCATTATTCCATCGATTACTTACAGCCGTGGTCTCAAATTGCAGCTTGAAAATGTTGAACGCTGCGGTTCCATCGTAAATCGGCGATTTTAGCCTCGTACCAGTAACAACATGCTGTGTAGGTCCACTTATCTGTAGTAAACTCACATGTTCTTGTATTTTCTGTAGCTTTTTGTCGAAACCATTTTCCAACTTTTCAAATTTGTCATCAATGTCCACTACAACGTCATTTACATGTGCCTCAAGTTCGTTTACTTTGCCATGGAGTGTATTAGAAACTTCCAGAAGTTGGTTTGAATTTTCTAGAAGTTTCTGTTCCATTTTGCTGGAATTTTCTTGAAATTGTTTTGAATTTTCTAGAAATTTTTGATCTAGTTCTGTTTTAAGTTGATTGGAATTTTCTTGAAGCTGTTGTTATATTGCTCCGAGCAACTGGCTCATATCAAAACTGTGGCACTGTACTTTTTGCTCCGTGACCTCACTTTTCGATGACGCTATTGCAGCTTCCACTTCAAACTCGTGCTCTGCGAGGTCAATGCCCTGGTTGTCTAATTCTTCCATTAGCCGCTTTTGTAGCTCTACTTTCGTACCTACAGTTGGAAGATTATGAATCGTAGCTCTTAGCTGGTCGACTTTAAGTTGTTCGAATTTAACCATTTTGTATCACAATCCCACTTCTGACACCAATGTTACGAACATTTTGTCTACGGAAAACTGTTCTACGAGTTCGTATCACTGGATTGTGTACAAAATAAAAACACACTTAAATTTGGTTTTAACTTGTATTATTTCAACTAGTATTAATTAACTTTATTTAATTAAATAACAACTTAAAGAATAATCACTTATACCAACTGTTGAATTTCTACAATTTAGCTTTACAATTATCACTCACGAGACGCACTAGTTCACTATCAAATCACAACTGAAGTATAGTGCCTCAGATGCGCGGCCTTATATACTGCTGACATCAGTTCGACACGTTTCGACAAGCTTCGACTTGTTTCGAGAACCTTCTACTCGTTTCGTGAATGACGCATGCTATTGGCATCTCATTCGCACTCATGTGTTTTAATGTGCTGATTTTCCATCTCTTTCTCGCACATTGCATAGTGCGCTGAATGATCTTCCGTCTCTTTCTAACACTTTGCTTAGTGCGCTGAATTGTCTTGCGTCTCATTAATTATTGTTGATTGCTTGCACTAGGGAGCAAATTACATCTTTTTGTAACAATATATATATATATATATATATATATATATATATATATATATATATATATATATATATATATATATATATAAACAATATCCTGTATAATTTTGAAAGCTCTATTAAAAATTTTTAAGGATTATTAAGGAATTTGCGCGATTTACTAAAACAAGGTTTTGTATATTCCATATTTAATCAAAGCAACATAAAATATTTCAAATATTTAACAATACTTTTCAAATTAGTCTAACTAATATAAATAAAAGTATTAAATTTAAAAATTAATGGATTATGTAACAAATTTGGTATCGCCGCTATTATTTTTCACACCTAAATTCAAGACTCATTTACAAAAGGTACCATATTTTTTGAAATAGGTTAAGGATATGGAAAAATAAGACGGCATTGTAATGACATAATTCCAATAAATGTAAATTATAAAAATAATTGATTGTTTCATTACGCAACACTTCTAAAAAATCGAATTTATAATTTATAGGAGAGCGCTGCTATTATTTTTCACACAGCTGTATATATATATATATATATATATATATATATATATATATATATATATATATATATACATATATATATATATATATATACATATATACATATATATATATAGACATATATACATATATATATATATATATATATATATATATATATATATATATATATATATATATATATATGTATATGTATATATATGTATGTATGTATTTATATATATATATATATATATATATATATAAATATATATTTTTTTTATTTCTTTTTGTAACATATATTTTTAGGCAAATCCTAACAATATTTTTTAAAATTTTATAAATATATATGTAATACTTTTCGAGTTATTGGTTCCCAAATAGTGAGTTGTATGGGAGGTGGGCGTGTCCGTTATCCGATTTTGCTCAAATCCAAACTACGAACCATTTTTTTTTTCTAAAACGTATTGAAACCAAATTTCATTACATTCTGACCATTATTTTCAAGTTACCTTGTATCCGGTCAGACAGCTGGACAGACAGACGTACATGCCTAAACGGACTTGGGCGTTACAATATGTGCACAAAGTTAATTTACCCTGTACCTCATATGTGTAGGGTATAAATATAATAAAACCTAATTTAATAATTGTAAAAGTTGTAATTAAATATTTGTTAGTATCTACTTTTATATATGGGTGATTTTTTTGTCAAATATGAAATTTCGTATGGGTGATTTTTTTGTCAAATATGAAATTTCGGCTTGCAAGGCAATCTCGCAAATTGTTATGATATTCTGGTTGCGGATACTACTTATGTATAGAAACAAAAATAAAAAAATTTAAAACCTTACGTTCGGTATTTTCCGACTTATGTGGCTCTAACTCCTAAACAAAGTCAAAACGCGGATTCAAAATAGTCGGTAATGGCCCGGTGGATTTTAAAAATCAAAGGCTCTTCTAGAGGCTGAACAAATTTCCCTGATGACCTTTCTGGATTTAAAAAAAAAAATTACCTTGAAAAATGTTGGGGCGAATTCAAAAATACGCATTCTGTGGAATTTCGTAAAACGCGGATTCAAAAAAGACGGTAATGGCCCGGTGGATTTTAAAAATCAAAGGCTCTTCTAGAGGCTGAACAAATCTCCTTGATGACCTTTTTGAATTTTTCGAAAAAAATGACATTGAAAAAGGTTGAGGCTAATTAAAATTCAAATCAACACACTTAATAATATTCGATAAAGTAGTAACTTTTTATAAATGTATTTATTTTTTTCGACCAGCTAAAGAAGGAGCTGGCGATTCATAATCTTCCAACTGTAGGTACGAAAGTAGAGCAGCAAAAGCGTCTAATGGAAGAATTAGAAAACCAAGGCATTGACCTCGCAGAGCACGAGTTTGAAGTGGAAGCTGCAACAGCGTCATCGAAAAGTGTGGACACGGAGCAAAAAGTACAGTCCCAAAGTTTTGATATGAGCCAGTTGCTCGGAGCAATACAAAAACAGCCTCAAGAAAAATCAAATCAACTTAAAACAGAACTACAAGAAAATTCGATCAGAATGGAACAGAAACTTTAAGAAAAAAAATGACCTTGAAAAATGTTGGGGGCGAATTCAAAAAAACGCATTCAGTGGAATTTCGTAAAACGCGGATTCAAAAAAGACGGTAATGGCCCGGTGGATTTTAAAAATCAAAGGCTCTTCTAGAGGCTGAACAAATCTCCTTGATGACCTTTTTGAATTTTTCAAAAAAAATGACATTGAAAAGGTTGGGGCCAATTAAAATTCAAATCAACACACTCAATAATATTCGATAAAGTAGTACCTTTTTATAAATATATTTATTTTTTTATTGTGATACATTTAATTAATAATAACACAGTGTTACAAAAGAGACCTTTTTTATATACTTGAAAAACGACTTAGTGTTGGTTGTAGGCCTTGTTGAGGATATCAGAAATCAAATAAAATTCTCGGAAACACCCACAAAATTCGGAGTTATTCGGAAAAAACCGTTTTAAGGTTAGTTCGAGTACTTAAGAACGTGTAACTTACAAATTTGTTATTCGATTTTAAATTTTTAAACAGTTTTAGAAAGAAGAATTATGTATTTTTAAGAACATATTCACTTGTTGACACGTGCGTATAAAAATAGTGGTAATTTTTGTAAGAATGTCTGATCCGTTTCCCATTTTTTTAGTTTTTTCGACTTTGGTCACATTTTTATTGAATTTTATCTTAAAAGACCAATACATATGTATACATATTTGTAAAGCAAATTTTATTTTGAGTAAAAATAAGTTTAATTTATTAGCATCGATGGAAAATTGTAAAAAATATTAAACTTTTTACAAAGTGGGAAATTATCTTATATACTATTTTGAATCAATTAAAAAAAAAAAGTTTGTCAATCGATTTTCTATATATTTTACGCTTTGCACTGCAAGAGCTGTCAGATAATCTGGCACTTGGTTGCTTTACCGGAGATTCGGACGTTCATACGTTGACCACCTCGAGGGTAAAGAAATTAACACCTTTTTTGCTGGAGCGCTTTCATCCATACGTTCAGACATGTCCGTAGACGCTGGATCTTTATGAGCCTGACTATGTCAATGTCTGCGTATATTCTCCGAATAATCTTTTTCTCGAACGCTCCTAAAGATCGCTCATAGGTGTTGATAACCGTTCATGCCTCAGCGTCATAGAGGAGGACTGGCATGATGTGTGACTTATAGAGCGTAATTTTTGTCCGTCGAGAGATGGCTCTGCTCCTCAATTGCCTACTGAGTCGAAAGTATGAACTGTTGGCAAGAATTATTCATCGGCTTATCTCAAGAGTGACGAAATCCTTCATAACTCGATATCATCAGCATACCCGAGCAGCATGGTACTCTTGTTGAAGATAGTGTCATTGTGATGGAGTTGGGTAGCTCCTTAAATCTTCTCCATTATTAGGTTGAATAAGTCACACGATTGGGAATCGCCTTGTCTGAAACCTCGTTCGGTATTAAACGTATCAGTGAGGTTGTTCCAATTCTCACTGAGCAATGTGTGTCACTCAGGGTCATCCTGCAAAGCCTTATAGTATCGCAAGTATAGTGAACTCAGACATGGTGGCTATAGGCGACTTCTTATCGGAATGTTGTTTTATAGTCAACGAGCAAGTGGTGGGCTGCCTCTTTTTGGTTTTTCCAGGATTTGGCATAATGTGAACATCTGATCTATGGTGGGACTATCCATGTCTGAATCCGCACTGATAAGGTCCAATCAGTCTGTTGACGATGCGATTACTTAAAAGCTTACTTAAACTTATTTAAAGTATTTTATTCGATTCAATTTTTTATTCTCACCTATTTTTTTTTTTTGCAAATAAAGTCTAATAACTTTAAAATTTCAACCCTATTTATAAAAAAAAGACTATTTTATTAAGAATAAATTTGTCTTTAAAAATAAATTTGTCTTTAAAAATTAGAAATGTGTGCATCGAAAAATAAAAATATCTCAGTAACCACTTTGTCAATTTTCAAAAAGTTAACATTTTATTAAAGTAAATTTTATTCATAGCAATTATAAAAAAAAATACAAAAAAATAATTAATCAATGATAAAATTATTAACTTTTTCTGCAACTCCTATCATTAGGGCCTTCACAGTCTCTTCCTCGATCCTTTGGCTTGCAGCACACCATTGACGCCGAAAATTTACAACGTCCTTAGATACCCGTTTGGTGGTCTTCAATTCCCTTTTTACCAGAGCCCAATATCTCTCGATTGGCCGGAGCTCTGGGCAATTCGGTGGGTTCCCTTCTCTAGGGACAAACACTATATTATTTTTCTGGTACCAATACAAGACAGCTTTACTGTAGTGACACGAAGCAAGATCAGGCCAAAAAAAGGTAGACACTTCATGTTGTCTTAAAAATGGTAGAAGTCTCTTCTGTAAGCACTCCTTCAAATATATTTCCGTGTTAATTGTCCCAGTGATCACGAAAATTTAGCTTCGTTTGCCACAACTACAAATTGCTTGCCACACAAGAAATTTTCTTGGAAACTTTGCTCTTCTTTGGATCTTAAATTTATCCGGGACATTTCCTCTAGCATCGGCAACATAAAATTCTTGGCCAGGAAGCTGAGAAAAGTCGGAAAGAACATATGTTTCGTCATCCATAATGCAACATTCGTACTTTTTCACAAAATTATTTTTAAGCTTTTTAGCACGCTTTTTTGCCTCAACATTTTTTTGCTGCATTCCGATCTGGGACTTTTTGAACTTAATATGTCTTCAGACCAGCTTCGAGTTTCGCTCTCCGTACAAAAGACTCGAGCATCCAACTTTGAGAGCTACATTTCGTCCTGAGAGATTCGGGTTTTTCTTCAGCACGGTAACCACCGTCTTCGCTTTGTTTCGGTCACCAGAACCTTTCTTTTTGCCTGTTCCTGGCTTCCTATCATAGCTAAGGTCCGCCTTGAACTTTTGAAGTACTTTTGATACAGTGTTCCGGTGAGCTTTTACAATTTTTGCAATCCTTTTATATGTAAAGTGAGGATTATTTAAGACATTTTTTATAATTTCCTCACGCATAATTTCATCGCCCATTTTTTCGCTGAATAACAAACCAATTTTGCAAAAGTTACATACTACATATTCCGACATGTTTTTCAAACCTAACTTGATTAAAAAATTTTGTTTTGAATTCCAATGAAAAAAGTTACAGTAGAAAAAGCGTGCACAAGTTTCTAATGACGCACTCCTTATATACAAATATATATACTTTCATAGGAAAATTAATAAAAAATTTAGTAAAAGTAAAAAAAAAAATAAATAAAAAAATTATTAGACATTCTTAGGAAAATCATTAGCAGTATTTGAAGCACATAATATAAAAATAATTCGCCTTCAATATTTTTCTTTCTAAACCGTTTAAATAATTAAAATCGGTTAAAGAACAACTGAGTTACGCGTTCATAAGTACTGAAACCTAACCGAAAACGGTTTTTTCGGAATAACTTCGAATTTTAAGGCTGATTTGTGCTGTACTCAACAAGGCCTATAACCTGCACTAGGTCATTTTTCAAGTATATTTTCTCTGTATCACCGTGTAATTAATGAAATTCGGTAATACTAGTGATGATCAAAATTTTCTTGTTCTAGCATCTTGTTCTTGCATTTTTTGCAAGAAAAAGAGCGAGAACAAGATCGAGATTTTCTTGTAAGAACAAGAGCAAGATAAGAAATGCAAGAACTAGAACAAGTGCAAGACTAACACTGCAAGAAAAACAAGACTCTTGAGTTTTTTTATAATTTTAATGATTTAGAATTTATATTTATGACCGTGAATATTAGTGAAGATGTATGATTTTATTTATTTTTTTTTCAAGGCTAAAGAATATAAGCATCTTAAAAATAAGGTCTGTGAAGCACTTTTGAAGTGGTAAATAGCTTCAAAAGTTCTTCAAAAGTCGCTTCGAAAAGATAAATAGACAAAACAATATTGTTTCTCTTTTCTTCGCTACGCTAGTTCATACATCGATTGGGCATATGCACTGTGCTATTCACATTATTATTTTTGTTTTACTTTTATACATATTTTTTTTTTGTAATTTAATAACATGAAGTTTTTCTTAAGTTAAGTTCTGTGCATTTAACTTATAAAAAAAAATATATGAACATTTTCACAATGCACCTCAGTTAACTGATATGGCTTTTTGTGTTTTTGTTTTTTTTTCACAAATCCGTTGATTCGTTTGAAAGTGCAACAACAACCAAAATACGAATAAAGCAGCATCCAAGCTTTTGATAGAATTTTTGGAGGGACATTTTTTGTAACACAAAGAAAAGTCGTTGTTGTCACTAGATAGCTGTACTAGATACATACATGTAGTGTGACTGTCTGTTGTCATGCGACTGTCCGTTGTCATGCGTCTGTCTGTTTTCATGCGTCTGTTTGTTTCCATGCAATGATACAGGATAGTGTTTTGAAAGTGTGTGAATACGCCTCGTAATTCGTTATTGTTGTATTATCTTCTTTCTGTTAGTGTTCGCTATGTATCGTTTGAGTTTGTGTTCGCTAAGATAAATGTTACCCTGCAAGATATTATTTGTGTTCTCTTGACATACGGTACGTTTAGCATACGGATTTTTTTAATCTCTGACAAAAACAGAAATATTCCTTTACGAAATATTCTCTATATTTATTATGAACGTATATGTTCATTTTAATATGACCTTAAAATTTTAAATTGTTTCGTCTACATCACTTGATTTATACAATAATTTTTTATTAGTTAATTCTTGTTAAAATATAATTCAAATTTGTATGTTAATGTTTTTTTTTTAATTTATTTAATTTATTTTTTCTTGAAGAAATTGAAAATAAGTAACTTAAATATAATACGTGTTCAAATTCTATTCGTTTTCATAATTAATATGCAGTTTTAGAAGTAAAATTTTGCAAGATTCTTGCAAGCAAGAGCAAGAATGGTATTGCAAGAACAAGACTAAGAACAAGATCATATGTACCAAGCAAGACTTAGCGTGCAAGAACAAGATTACCATTTCTTGTCTTGTTCTTGCAAATGATCATCACTAGGCAATACCAGCAATTAAAACTGACATTTAAATACGAAATTTGTTACAAAACTGTGTCATTAGATTCCCATCACTCGAACAGTTTTATAAGAAATTTCGTTCGAAAAATTTCGTATTTGAACTTCAGTTTGGGTTGATGGAATGACATTTTCGGACACCTTTTATTTCCACCGGGCCATTACCGTCTAATTTAAATCCGCGTTTTACGAAATTCCACTGAATGCGTATTTTTGAATTGGCCCCAAAAATTTTCAAGGTGATTTTTTTGAAAAATGCAAAAAAGTTATCAAGGAGATTTGTTTAGCCTCTTAAAGGAGCCTCGAATTTTTAAAATGCATCGTCCATTACCTTCTTATTTGAATACGCGTTTTACTAAATTCCACTGAATGCGTATTTTTGAATTGGCCCCAACATTTTTCAAGGCATTTTTTTTAATCCAAAAAAGTCATCAAGGATATTAGTTTGGCCTATTAAAAGAGCCTTGAATTTTTAAAATCCACCGAATTGAATTTTTAAAATACGCGTATTGGCTTGTTTAGGAGTTAGAGCCACATAAGTCAGAAAATACCGCACGTAAGATTCTAAAATTTTGTATTTTTGTTCTTAAACCAAAATATCATAACAATTGGCACGATTAACTTGCGGACGAAACATATCAATTATTCCTATTTGAGAAAAAGTTACCCATATACAAATTTGAAAACACCCTGTATATCAGTAGGTGTTTCAAATACACCCCTACTCTAGAACAATTTTTTTCATGAAATGATGCAAGGAATCTATGTATGAAATATTATACTGAGGTGGAAACTACTATTTCATAAACTTTATAGAGTGGGGGTGTGAAGTAAGAAGTTGGTGAAGTGGGTGAAGTGGAGTGTATTGAAGTCTAAACCATATATTTAGTACCAATTGTAAGTTAGATATAATAGTTTGACACTACAGTCCTATAAGAACTGAGGCCGAGCTCTCTCACCATTTTGAGCTGTGCGTGTTATATTTATGGGACCTACAGTTTATTTCCGAATCCGAACGGCGGGTGAGAGCTTTTCATAGGCAATGTTTTACTCTCGTAGGTTTGTCATTTACTGCCGAGAGGTAGCGCGGTATAAAAAAAATTTGTCTATGAAAAGATGTTGTTAGCCCCACTCCAGACTTGAACCGGGGACCTTTCAGCTCGTAGTCCAACGCACTAACCACTGAGCTACCTACGTAAGTTACATATAGACGATATTAATTTGATTCGGTAGAATGGGATTCTGGACCACTGTGGACCGGGTCGGTCTCGATACAAACAAAAAAATTGAAAGTCCGCCCCTAAAATGAATGATTATCTTGTACAAGTGTCAGAAACAAAAAAAAAATGTATTAGAACCCGTAAAAACCGCCAAAACTTTTTTTTCGTTATAGATTTGTTGTTTGATGTCCGATGATGTTGAAAATGTGTCAGCGGTTAACACGAGGACACCTTCGATGAGTGACGTCACTTTTTTCAGACTTCTTCGCCCCTAAATGCATTTTTTTTTCTCACATAATTAAAGATCTCCAAAAATTATTAAATTTTACTGTTGAAAGTATTTAGTTAGATTCATAAACATAAAAGTTACAAAAAACTCGTTTTTAAGTATAGACGTTATTGAAATATACTATACAAAATTTTATATTTATTTGAAGTTCTGTCCTAAACTTAAAGCTTACATCGCAAAAAAGCCAAAACAAAAAAAATATATATATTTTTTTTAATCCTCTAGTTGTAACTTTTTTTATGAACCAAACTAAATGCTTTCAACAGTAATGTGTTATAATTTTTCGAGACCTTTATTTATATGACAAAAAAGATTGCATGAGGGGGCAGAAGTCTCCACAAACTAACATCACTTTTTGAAGTTTACCTCGGAGGTCAATTATACCTATGGGTCCAATATATATACTGCCGAGTCCTATCCAACGATATATAAAACTAGAAGATCGTCATGATGAAAAAACCATATATTACTGTCAAAAGGGGTCACTGAAGGGCTGGCCATTCATAATAAGTAGACGACGCACATTGGGAAAAAACGACATAAAACGCGCGCATGAACTTTCTTTTGCTCTAAAACACTGAAAAAAGCTTCTAGAATTCTGAAATTATGGTACTAATAGTAGAATTTAACGGGGAATATAAAATCGTAACTTTTTTTTTGTAACTTATGGTATTTATAAGTTATAGTGCGTCAAATGTGCAATAAAAAATAGAATATTGGGGTGTCCCGTAAAATTGAAAAGTATTTAATTTTCAAAACCTTAACACTGTTTTACTATTATGCTGTGGAGTAACTTTTCATTGCAATTTTTTCAAATTTTTAAAACGCGATTTAGACGTAGCGAAAGTCGCGTTTTTTTTAGTTTGTAGATGTTTGATTACATTAAGAATTTTGTTTTATTTTATATAATATTTTTCTTGAAATTTACTGCTATAAATCAATTATAAAAGTCTAATATTCATGTCAAAAATATTAAAGGATAATTAAACATTTTTGGATATTCTGTGGACCTTCAAAGCCCAATTTTTGTGAATTTTTTTTATTGTGTTTTTAAGTCGCAAAACTGATTTTTTTAAACAATTGCTAAAACGATGAAATATCTAAAAAGTGTTGGCTACAAATGCCTACTAATAAACAATCGCCTTTTGACTAAATTAAAAAAATATTGAAACATAAGAAAGTATATAATTAACAAGGTATATTATTAAGTATATAGTTATATAGTTTAATTTTTTTATAGTTTAATCGGTATTCAACACAGTGTTTACTAATTGGTTCAAATCGATTCAGAGATCGCAGAGTTGTAAAAATTAGCGCCCTCTGGTGGTGAAATTCGTAATTAATTGTTAATCTACGATAACCGGCTTCCTACAAAGAGTCCCTGCACAAAATTTCATCTCGATCTGATCTGTGGTTACAGGGATTTGGATTTAGGGTTTTTACGCCCTGGTGGTATAATTTGTAACTTATATACAGTTTTGGCACATTGGTATTTAATAAAGAGTCAATATTTTAAATTTGGTCCAAATCGGTTCAGAAGTGACAATGTTGTAAAAATTGGCGGCCCCTGGAGGTGAAATTTGGAACTATTTTCTAACTTATGTTAAACGTCCTTAAATTTTCGAATTCCGAATTAATATATAACCTATCATTTCATCCAGATCCTACCGAATCTGTGGTCAAAATTTGAATAAAATCTGATCTGTCGTTTAAACGGAGAAGCGAACAAACAAACCAATAAAAAGATTTATTATATGTATATACACTCATTCATAGTATAAAAAAGTAGTATTTGAAAAATAGTAAACATTTTAAAACAAAAAGGCTCAATTTTGAGCAGATACGCGCAGCAATGATTGGTATCATTGGATTCAGTATGGATCAAATATTTTGAAAAAAATAAATTGATGTTGAATCCTCGTGAATCTAAAAAAAAATACAGATTATTGAAAATATATTTTTTTTTGTTTTTTTTACTTAAAATTACCCAATTTTAATTATATATTACGCATAATGAAGCGATACTAATTCTTAGTATACCAAATTGTAGCTCTATAATTATTTGTTTTATGAAAAAATATTATTTGATTTTATGATTATTTATAAATTTTATGATGATTTTCATAGAGCCTTTGATATGTTGCAATAAAATTTTTAAAAAATCTTAAAAAATCACCAACTTTAGACAGCAACAACAAAGAGACGGATTGGACAATTGTCATAAAATTACTGTTGTTATATACCTTAATATGTTCTTATTCAAATAAAAGAATAAAAAATTCAATTCCCGTAAGTTTTTGTTTCTTGCAAATGCGAGCATTTTATACTATTGTTTCCCAATGTGCGACGTCGTCTGATACTTCACCCTTTTTACAAATGACAAAAAATGTCTACTAATTCTGTGGTTGAGAAGGATATTTTGCGCGCTGTTCGTGAAGAAACTTTTCGCGCGAGATCACAGCATTACAGCGATTCCTAGCCTGTATACGAAGTCTTTCAGTATCGCCAATTCTGGTTTTTGGCGGGCTCCAAAAAAGAAAAAAAAAATTTTTGTTTGTTTTTACTATAAGTATATCAATGTAAACTTTTATTTTAGAGGTGAACTTTATATACAGCCATGGACATAGAAATAGCACATATTATAACGACGTCGTAAAATGCGTATATCTTTAATAATAAACCATGTACAACAAAAGTATTATTTTTATTTGACAAATTAATTATCTATTTATTCAATTTATAACAAAACTTAACAGATTTTTTCGATATTCATTAATAACAACATTTATATGATAGTAATAGCGAAATTACGTTTGACATACAAATAGGCTACAAATGCCTACTAATAAACAATCGCCTTTTGACTAAATTAAAAAAATATTGAAACATAAGAAAGTATATAATTAACAAGGTATATTATTAAGTATATAGTTATATAGTTTAATTTTTTTATAGTTTAATCGGTATTCAACACAGTGTTACTAATTGGTCCAAATCGATTCAGAGATCGCAGAGTTGTAAAAATTAGCGCCCTCTGGTGGTGAAATTCGTAATTAATTGTTAATCTACGATAACCGGCTTCCTACAAAGAGTCCCTGCACAAAATTTCATCTCGATCTGATCTGTGGTTACAGGGATTTGGATTTAGGGTTTTTACGCCCTGGTGGTATAATTTGTAACTTATATACAGTTTTGGCACATTGGTATTTAATAAAGAGTCAATATTTTAAATTTGGTCCAAATCGGTTCAGAAGTGACAATGTTGTAAAAATTGGCGGCCCCTGGAGGTGAAATTTGGAACTAATTTCTAACTTATGTTAAACGTCCTTAAATTTTCGAATTCCGAATTAATATATAACCTATCATTTCATCCAGATCCTACCGAATCTGTGGTCAAAATTTGAATAAAATCTGATCTGTCGTTTAAACGGAGAAGCGAACAAACAAACCAATAAAAAGATTTATTATATGTATATACACTCATTCATAGTACAAAAAAGTAGTATTTGAAAAATAGTAAACATTTTAAAACAAAAAGGCTCAATTTCGAGCAGATACGCGCAGCAATGATTGGTATCATTGGATTCAGTATGGATCAAATATTTTGATAAAAATAAATTGATGTTGAATCCTCGTGAATCTAAAAAAAAATACAGATTATTGAAAATATATTTTTTTTTTGTTTTTTTTTACTTAAAATTACCCAATTTTAATTATATATTACGCATAATGAAGCGATACTAATTCTTAGTATACCAAATTGTAGCTCTATAATTATTTGTTTTATGAAAAAATATTATTTGATTTTATGATTATTTATAAATTTTATGATGATTTTCATAGAGCCTTTGATATGTTGCAATAAAATTTTTAAAAAATCTTAAAAAATCACCAACTTTAGACAGCAACAACAAAGAGACGGATTGGACAATTGTCATAAAATTACTGTTGTTATATACCTTAATATGTTCTTATTCAAATAAAAGAATAAAAAATTCAATTCCCGTAAGTTTTTGTTTCTTGCAAATGCGAGCGTTTTATACTATTGTTTCCCAATGTGCGACGTCGTCTGATACTTCACCCTTTTTACAAATGACAAAAAATGTCTACTAATTCTGTGGTTGAGAAGGATATTTTGCGCGCTGTTCGTGAAGAAACTTTTCGCGCGAGATCACAGCATTACAGCGATTCCTAGCCTGTATACGAAGTCTTTCAGTATCGCCAATTCTGGTTTTTGGCGGGCTCCAAAAAAGAAAAAAAAAATTTTTGTTTGTTTTTACTATAAGTATATCAATGTAAACTTTTATTTTAGAGGTGAACTTTATATACAGCCATGGACATAGAAATAGCACATATTATAACGACGTCGTAAAATGCGTATATCTTTAATAATAAACCATGTACAACAAAAGTATTATTTTTATTTGACAAATTAATTATCTATTTATTCAATTTATAACAAAACTTAACAGATTTTTTCGATATTCATTAATAACAACATTTATATGATAGTAATAGCGAAATTACGTTTGACATACAAATAGCACAAACGTGATATTCTGCAAATAAATAAAGATTTTCTATAAATACCACCAATATAATATAAATATTTTTAAATTACCATCCTAATACTTTGTACTGTAGCCCATATTATCCTCTACAGCCTGACATCTACGTCCCATACTTTCAATCAGCTTTTGGCATCTATCCTGGGGAATAGAATACCAAGCTTCCTGTATTCCCTTCCACAGCTCCTCATTATTTTTAATATTTGATTGCCCAATTTTAACCTTGACATCATTCCATAAATTCTCCATATGACTACGGTCGGGACTCTGGGCCGGCCAGTCCAAAATACTAATTTGTTCTTTCACAAACCAATCTTTAATCACCTTCGCTGAGTGTTTGGGGTCATTATTGTGCATAAATGTCCACGATATTGGCATACAATCAAAAGCGTACGATACCATAGTATTCTTTAGTATGTTTAGATAACCAAATCTATCCATTTTTCCATCGACCTAACCATGCCACGAAAATGCACCCCAAACCATGATATTGCCGCCGCCGTGCTTTAGTGTCTTCTGTGTGTATTTAGGATTGAGAGCTTGGTCTTTGAGAGCTTGGCCATTGAGAGCTTGGCCTTTTGGTCGATGTACAATTGTTCTACCATCTGGACCAATTCTGTTTACCTTCGTTTCATCACTCCAAAGCACCTTTTTCCAAAATGAGAGATCTTTTGTCTTATTCAATTTTGCAAAATGTATACGTTTCTTAATATTTTTTTTTTGAGAGAAGCGGCTTTTTTCTATCCGTCCAAAGAGTCAGATATTTCTAAGTCAAATTCTTCATTTATTTCCATCATTATCTGACGTGAAGACTTAAACGGATCTTTTGTACACTTTCGAACTATAGATCTATCTATCGAAACAGTAGTTTTGCGGCTCTTTGGAGCTCGTTCTTTCTTTTCAGTTAAGTAAATACTGTTATTGTTTGCTAATTTAATCGCATTGTAAATTATTTTCTTGAACATTTTATTACTTCGGCGATTTCAGCAGGCTTTTTCCCATTTCTGTGCATGTCATATATTATATTCCTTTTTTCCACTGTACAATGCAAACCTCTACCCATTTTGGCAATTAACTAAGTCACTTTATCTTTGAATTGAACAATTATTACAAATCAGTCACTAAACACAAATAATTAACGAACAAGTAGCGTAGAATGCAATTTCTGCTATTTCTATGTCCAGCGAAATTAATGACATTAGTCGCAAAGAACATTTTAGAAAGAGATATGAGAGAGTTAACGGTAAAGTGTTCTCCTAAACTAACAATACATGATTGTAGTAAATGTAACGATCTAATATGTTTGGTTGTGCTATTTTTATGTCCATGGCTGTATGTATGTATATATATATTTTCTTTTTAAATAATGTTTTCACTTAATTAGCTGTAAATTTTTTGTTTATGAGGCAAATTAAATACTTTCAACGGTAAAGTTTTATATTTTTAAACTATTAAAACTAACATCACTTGTTGAAGTTGACCTCAGAATCAATTAAATTATGCACTTTGGGGAAAAATCAATTTTTATGGCCAAAATTATAAAAAGTTTTCCGATTTTTATTTTTTCATTTTTTGTAGTAATGTATTTGAGGATGTGTTTCTTATATTAGGTGCAAAAAGGGGCAATTCACGTTTATTCACAATTAATATAGCATTGTTCTCCAGTATTTGAAATCAAAATACCGCGTGTTAATCCATGTTAATCGTAATCTAAAATGAAAAATAATTTATCTAAATCGAAATATGTAACTTCAACATGGCCGTATCCTTCAGAGCCAAATTTAATACGAATTATGAATGTATTAGTTCTCATCTTCAATTTCTATTATATGAAATATGTTACAATCTTGTCATTATAAATATACGTGAAATATTTTATATTGGTTAAATAGGAATTATAAAAAAGTACAAACCTAATATAAAACAATTATATGCATATCTGCTATGATTCATTACCTATCATTAGACGGTACTTTTATGTCGATGTCATATAATTGGTTTTTGGCCATAAGTTTGGAATTTTTTCCCAATGTGCTATGGGAAAAATATATTAACCGCTAGACCTTTCCAACGATATACAAAACTTCATGATCGGCAAATAAAGACGCTATGGCCAAAAAACCAATATAACGGTTTTTGGCAGGGTAAAAAAAAATAAAAAAAAATATTTCTGACACTTTTACGAGGTAAGCTTTCATTTTAGAGGTGGACTTTCAAACGTTTTTTTTTTTGACCCGGCCTAATGCCCCCTATACGTTCAAGTCACAGTGTTGATCGTAAGTTAGAGGGTGATTAGAGGGAGGGAGGTAGGTTAGATGGAGGGAGGAACGATGGAGTAATGCCAGTGGATATTTGTTTTGAACTTGTTTATATCAAAACTATCGAGGAAAACAGACGTAGGGAAATTGTTTCACAAACGTATCGTGCGACTGAAGATCGAATTTTCTATGTAATTCGTGGTTCTATTGAGAGCCGAAAGAACTACGAAAGAACTATGCCGGAGTATAACGAGAGAACACACGACCTGGTGGGAACAGGCCATGTATTTCCCTCGAACACTTACCATTGTAATACCTATAAAACAGGCTTACAATCCCAACGGACCTTCGGTGCTCAAGAGAACCAAAGATGATGAAATATTTTCACCCACTATTAAATATATCGCCAGTTGTTGTATTCGATCCAGAAACTCCACCAAGGAGGATTTTGAATCATCTGCCCAAATGAACGCATAGAATTCTATCTTAGGCCGAATATAGACAGTACATAAGCCAGCAGGAGTAAAGTATGTCTTACACCATTTTAAGAAACCGATGCACTTGGCAGCTTCTTTCGACACATCAAATATATGATCATTCCAACAGAGGTCACAGTGAATTAATGTGCCCAGAACGTCAAGAGCAGCTGACATATATATCCAAAGCACCCATATTGAAGGGAAAGAGGGGTAAATTCATACTTTTGGGAGATAGCAGACAACATTGGGTCTTTGCTTGCATTAAAATCAACTCTATTTTCAAGACCCCACTCGTAAATTTTTTTTAATGTAATTATTGAATATGTCATTCATAGAGCGTCTTTTACTCTCTATCTCCAAAGAGTTTGGGCGCTTGTTGAAAGAAAATGAAGTACAAATGTTAATGTTATTTGCAAAGGAAACGATGGGATCCTGGGTAAATGAGAAAAGATCAATGATAAAAACCAGAAATAATGACGAGGATGGGACAGAACCCTGCGGAACTCCAGAATTGATGGAATGTTGTTCTGAGAACACACCATCCATCTATTGAACGACCCTGGAGAAAACTCGATATCCATAGAGTAAAAGAATTACCGACACCATATGAAATTAGTTTTGACAAGAGGGCTTCATGCCACACTCGATAAAAGCCTTTGAAATATCCAGAGAAACAACCTTACTCATCCCAAAAAGGTGAATAAAATTTTTCCACTTTTCGGAGAGGACCTCCATCAATGCACCGGTGGATCTGGTCGTACGGATAACATATTGCCAGTCAATAAGTAATTCATTTTGCTCCAGATAGTTCACAAGCAATGGGTCGGTAATTGGCAGGAGTCGTGGCCTCACCCTTCTTCGGGACTGGCTGGACATTGGCAACCTTCCAACAAGATGGAAAAACTCCTGTCGTGTAAGAGATGTTGAAAAGGTTACGCAATGGGCAAGTCAGCGTTGACGTGCACTTTTTCAACACATGGGCAGATATGCCATCTGGCCCAGATGCTTTGTTAATGTTGAGGTTTCTTAAAACCTTTTTAACTGCCCGAGTTCGAAAATGTATCTCCGGCATTGCAGAAGAAATAAATTCGACGACGGGTAGTGGCTGATTACTATCTGGAAGCGTTGATTTACTTGCAAATAATTCTGCCAGGTTTGGCCGTTCATAATAAGAGTTGGAGTAGAAGATAACGTCAGCTTCTTCAAAATGTTTACAAATGATCAGAAATGTTTACTACCTCTGTGGTAGATAAGAAGTAAATAACTTGATTCTATGCCACCATTAATTAATTTAAATAATACAAATATGACACCAAGCATTGATCGTTTGCTTTTAAGAGTTGGAGGATTAAGTAATTTTAGTCAATTTTCATAAGGTGGTAGGTGTATATCCGGATTCCAATAGACGTTTCGAATTAAAATAATAAAAATTGTTTTTGAATTGTGTCATTATGTATGTAGGACTTTCCTTCCTACGTCTTGACTTTTCCGTCTCTTTTTTTAAATAAACACACAACAGATTTTAATTTAATAAATAAACATTTTATTTAGTATTAGTATTAGATTTAGTAATTAATTCTTAAGTGGCAACTGATGCGTTCGGCTTCACAACAACGAGAGTACTTCTTGTCCGTTGTCGTTTTTCAATTTTGTTTTTGCTTTCATTGTTTCGTCCAATTTCCGGTGTTGTCATGTTATTTAGTTTTTAAGTGTTTTCTAACGTAGATTTAAGTGTTGCTCTTTTAAACGTCGTCAAGTCAGTGTTGTCGTCCGCTACGTAACCGCCTTTGTCCGTTTAGCTCCAATCCGACATGTATATTATAGTGTGGGTTCCAAACCATGGATGCATATTCCAAAATGGGAGGTATAAAGAAATTTCGTCATACATGAATCGTCAAACTCTTTAGACCAGCGTTTCATAAATCCAAAAACACCTTTTGCTTTATTTGGCATTTTATCAATGTGTAGATGAAAACGAAGCTTAGGGTCCGTAGATACTCCTTAGTCATTTAAGGCTAAAACTTCATCTTAATTCCAGAAATGCTATAACATATAGAAATAGGGCATCTACGAGAGTAGGTCATTTGCTTACATTTCTTGAGATTAAGGTTAAGGTGGTTATAAGTACACCAATCTTCTAACCTATTTAGACTTTCTTGAATGCAAGATTGTTGTACTGCGTAGTTAAATAATTTGACATCATCTGCATACATTCAAATTCTACAGTGTTTAATAACTGACGATAGGTCATTTATAAATAAGATAAGTAATATTGTGCCAAGATGATGGGGAACACCTGACGAAACCGAAATATATATTGATGTAGCTTCCTTAAGTAAGACATTCTATTTTCTGAATGTCAGATAAGATTTGATCCACTTTAGGAAACATTTTGGAAATTCCAATAGATCTAGTTTTACTAAAAGTAATTCGTAATTAACTCTATCGAAAGCTTTACTAAAATCTTAGTATACTACATCTGTTTGTAATCGACAACTAAAGCCATTTATGACTGTAGCTGTGAACTCTAACAGAATGGTACATGTTGCTCTATTATAAACATATTTTTTAAAGTCTAGAAATTAACAAAAAAAAAAATTGTAGCAAACATAATATGTTGGTTGCAAAACTGTTTTTTCCCCTGTGTTTACAAAAGAATCGTAATCGTTTAGTAGTCATTACTTTTACAGCTCTGCTCCTGACCTACTAAGAGCAGTGTTGTAAAAAACAAAATAAAATATAGTAATTTTAATATTCACAGGATTTACTATTCTACGCACTACGTTCAAATGTGGGTAGGATTAACTATTCTACGCACTACGTTCAATGTGGGCGGGAAAGATATACACTAACGTAGACGTAGATATACACTAAAAAGGGTAAAATGGGCGTTATTGTATCCACACTTTAAAAGCGATATAGAGTTGCATTTACAAAACCTTAAATGGGCGCAGGTCCAGTCAGTATTTTATCATAGGGAATTGCAAGAATATGATTTTAGGTATTTTTTCATACTAAAATAATAATGTAGATATATAAGATTCCATAAAGTTGGACATTTTTTAACCGACAAAATACAGTTTCATATCGGTAACACTTTATATCGGCATTGGTAAACGGTGTGGTGCAATGCAATCAATTCGGTAACAATTACGGTATCGGTATTGCATACGAAACGGTTTCAAACGAATACAGTTTCATACCGGTAAAACTTTATATCGGTATCGGTAAACGGTGTGGTGCAATGCAATTAATTCGGTAACAGTTACGGTAACGGTATTGCATACGAAACGGTATCAAACGGATAATAGTAACGGTTACAATCCCTGTTTTTATCTAGTACATTTTTTTTTAATCTCATTGATTTATCTCGTATGTAACACATTAATTTTAGCTTTTCAAAATTGTAATAAGATTAAGTGATTTTATACTACATTTTAGTTCAGGTTTTTTAAGTAGAAATGTATTGAGTACTCTGCGATGAATTTTATATCGTGTTGTTAGCAGAACTATTATTAAAATATATTTTATTCCAATACCGAAAATCCCGGGATTAGTTCCTTTTAATCCCGGGATTTTTTGGACTAGAATATGATCGGGATCCCGGAATTGTATTCCCTATATCTAACGTTATTTACTAGTTCTTTTAGATTTTTGTATATGTTAATATATTAGTAAAATGCATACCGTCTTGATTAAATAGCTCAATTTGTCCCTCTTCTGTTGGATTACTAATTGATGGCATTGAAGCGCAATACTGCTGATCTAGAAAAATGAGACGTCGCGTTGGTTCCCTTCTCTGTGTATTGTTCAAATTTTGAGAATTCGTTGCTACAGAATTTGACTGTATGCTTGCACCGGCCTGTGATATGCTATTCTCTGGGTGATCTATGATTGGGTTTGATGTCGATACTGCTTCATTGGCAGAGTTAGCTGTATCATAGCGAATTTGTCCATCTGATCCTATAATAGCCATGCGTGGAGCAATCCATGCTGATGTGGGTATTGTACGTACCAAATTCGTTGGATCATCTCCTTCAAATTCTCTAAGATACTGCTGATTAGTAGTAGTCTGCTCTGATATATTATTTACTAATGAAGATGTTAAAATTGCAGTAGAATCAAGATCAGATTGTGTGCGTTGATGTAATTCATCACTTGTAATTGGTGAAACATTAGCGATTGCAGCATTTTGCGTAATAGTTTCATTGTTTAAACCAGCGCCGACTTCTGATGCCTCGTCGTCTGCGTCGAGATCCGCATCATTTGATGCTGTTTCAGAAGATTCTCGTTCATAAATATGATCAAATACTTCAATAAACTGACGAGTTTCCTCTTCTGCATCTGTTTCGCTTGGATCGTCTGCAACTTCATTTCCTATATTTTTACAAATGCATTTACATTAATATTTGTACATGAATATTTATATTTTTATATATGGGCAAAAACAGAAATTTTTTAGTATTAAGGGTACAAAAAATTTTAATTTTTTTTTAATGGCACATTAATTTCGTTTTGTAGCAAAATACTCTGATATTAATGCATGTAAAAGCCGTTCACGTGACTCGTTTATTGTAAGGGGCGCAAAAGTTATGGCGGTTTAAAGGAGAAAAGTGCAATTTTTTTTAAATTTATGTACTGTTTTCATTTGATTTCGGAAAAAATTGCATATTTTTTTATGAGTATCAAGAACTACCAATAAAAGCTAAAATATGTAATATATATGCAGATCTTATTGAAATACACTGAAAAAAATGGGTTTCTACTATGTTAAAAACATACGATTTAATTTGTTAAGAAATTATTAAAATTTGTATTGTACTAGTATTTAATTTGTTCATAAGATGTTCAGCACTACTTGTTATGAACATTGAAATTAAATTATTACTTTAATTCGATTTTTTTGCAAGAGGCAAATATTTATTAGGATTCAGTTCGTAATGTACACAAGGTGGTTTTTGAAAACAAGAATTACATGATAAAGACATAATAAATAATTCATTGCTTTGTTGTTTACTGCAAATTATTTTATTTGAATAGCGGCTTGTTGCAAATCAATACGAAGCTGTTCATCAAATTGTAAAATATCACTTTCCGTTAATATTGAAATATTAATTTTAAATTTATTTACATTGATTACGTCCATGATATCATTGGCCGAGATAACATCTTGGCCAAATGTTACCGCTCTGTCACACTGTTGTGAATTAGCGCATACATTTTTCTTTTCTTTATGGTTCTTCACTATTCATTCAGTTTTGGATGTTGCTGTACATATGTTGAGCACATCATGTTTTTATATCATGTTGTACTCATGTTGTACAGCAACATGTTCATAGCATTGTCCCAACGCTTCACGTTGGCAATAATGATAATAATTTGGCAAAGCGCTAAGCTTTGCATAGAACACACCTCTTTCAGGTTAGCTTGCACAGTTAACAGAAGCTGGCAATAATTTGGCAAAGCGCTAAAGCTTTACTTAGACCACACCTCTTTCAATTGCATAATTTTGGATCTATGTTAAAATAAGTGAAGCAGCGATTGCCAACAATTCTGATAATTCGCAATTGGTGTCAGCCAAAAACTGCAAGTCGGACTTTCTTCAAAAGTCACGTACACCAAAATTGAGTGAAAGTGAAAACTCACTAGAACATAGTGAGAATAGAATTTAAGAAAAGCTTGCAACGAAGGTATTGTTAATACCTTTCGTTGCAATTTAAAAGTATTGTAGTTGAACCAACCTCAAGGAGAGGTTCTAAAATTGTAAAAGTGTCTTTTTAATAGTAAATGTAATAAGTGTTTTTTCTAAAAATAAAAAGAGTTCATAATAAATAAGTATAAAGGAAATTATTCAACCATTTAGAATATACAACAACACAGTCCATTCACTGTTCCATCCGCACAGATTTTTCCATGTCCCGATGTTGCGAAATTCCATGTTGCGTAATCAAGTTTTAACAATTTGCAATGATGTAAAAAATGAAAAAAGTTGTTTTTTATTTTGTTGACGGTCCATTGCTTTGTAATATTTTAAGTTTGAGTACAAACTTTTTAATAATTTTTATGACTGACTGCATATGCGCCCAAACAGCTGCAGCATCAAGTCGAAGACACTCTGATGCCGTACAAAATGATATGCATTATTGAATACTAAATCTTAAAAAAAAGCGCACCCGTGCAAGGAAATCTGCTTTATCGAGGCTCCGAAATGTACACTTTGAATTTTCGATGAATATTTACATAAATAATTTTCGGAAAAATCAATAACAACCAACACCTCATCATTCTTTAAATTGTTTTAAAAACTTTAAATAGCTCTCAATTTATGTCCTGTGTCATAAACATGTTTTAAATATACTGCTGTGCGGGAGTTTAATACTTCAACTAGCTGCTTTACATTGTATTGAATTTCTTCTTTAGACGCCTTTCTGTCTAGTGCAGGTGTTGCGAGCAGACAATTTACAATTTTTTTACAAATCCAAAATGGTCGGAGTTTTAAAAATGTTGCTAGTGATATTTTTATTTTAGTTTCACATCGAAGATTATTATGTACATATTTTTAAAGAATTTTGTAAATAATATTTTTCGAGAAACTGTCTAACTTACTTTTTAGAGTATTTTGTTTTTTTTTTTGCTCTACTGATATTCAGCCTTATCATGAATAAAATTTCTCTCTTTCTATATATATATATATATATATATATATATATATATAGAAAGAGAGAAATTTTATTCATGATATATATATATATATATATATATATATATATATGTATATATATATATATATATATATATATATATATATATATATATATATATATATATCTATATATATTAATTGGACAATTAGCAAAAATACAAAAACTAAAGCAATAATATACAACAGAAAGTCAAACTAAAGAATAAACAAAAAAAGAAAAAATAGAAGACAACATATTTTTTTCGACATTGTTTTTGGCGATTTTTTTTTTTGTTTTGCAAAATGGTGATTTTGACCATTGCATTGTTTTTGTCGTCCATTTTTTGAGCACTGCATTTTTGTTAATTTTTTTTTTCCATGTTTTTCGACCATTGAGTTTTTTTCGTCCTCCAAAATTTAATTTCGAAATTTTTAGAACATTGTTGTTTTGCCGAAGATTTGTTATATGCAACTCATAACACCAAAATTGACTACACTAAAATTCACCAACCTAAAACTCGCTACACTAAAACTCAACGCACTAAAATTTACCACACTAAAGCTCACCACACCAAAATTCCCCACACTAAAACTCACCACACTAAAACTCACCACACTAAAACTCACCACACTAAAACTCACCACAATAAAATTCACCACTAAAATTCACCTCACTACACTAAAATTCACCACACTAAAACATATATATATATATATACATATATACATATATACATATATACATATATACATATATTCAAATATTCATATATACATATATACATATATACATATATACATATATACATATATTCATATATACATATATACATATATACATATATACATATATATATATATACATATATACATATATACATATATACATATATACATATATACATATATACATATATACATATATACACATATATACATATATACATATATACATATATACACATATATACATATATACATATATACATATATACATATATACATATATACATATATACATATATACATATATACATATATACATATATACATATATACATATATACATATATACATATATACATATATACATATATACATATATACATATATACATATATACATATATACATATATACATATATACATATATACATATATACATATATACATATATACATATATACATATATACATATATACATATATACATATATACATATATACATATATACATATATACATATATACATATATACATATATACATATATACATATATACATATATACATATATACATATATACATATATACATATATACATATATACATATATACATATATACATATATACATATATACATATATACATATATACATATATACATATATACATATATACATATATACATATATACATATATACATATATACATATATACATATATACATATATACATATATACATATATACATATATACATATATACATATATACATATATACATATATACATATATACATATATACATATATACATATATACATATATACATATATACATATATACATATATACATATATACATATATACATATATACATATATACATATATACATATATACATATATACATATATACATATATACATATATACATATATACATATATACATATATACATATATACATATATACATATATACATATATACATATATACATATATACATATATACATATATACATATATACATATATACATATATACATATATACATATATACATATATACATATATACATATATACATATATACATATATACATATATACATATATACATATATACATATATACATATATACATATATACATATATACATATATACATATATACATATATACATATATACATATATACATATATACATATATACATATATACATATATACATATATACATATATACATATATACATATATACATATATACATATATACATATATACATATATACATATATACATATATACATATATACATATATACATATATACATATATACATATATACATATATACATATATACATATATACATATATACATATATACATATATACATATATACATATATACATATATACATATATACATATATACATATATACATATATACATATATACATATATACATATATACATATATACATATATACATATATACATATATACATATATACATATATACATATATACATATATACATATATACATATATACATATATACAT
>OX638130.1:44116965-44277132 GCA_951804985.1 Dryomyza anilis
GCTTTCTGTAATGGTCGAAATACGGTTGGCTACAAAAGTGGTCCAAGTGCAGGGCGGTTTATTGAGCCAGGCTAAGACAATAGTCGAGTCTGTCCAAAAGTACGTATTGTACTGGGTCATGTCTATTTTAGGTAGAATGGCATCAACTATATTTGCGAGCAAAACAGCACCGCATAGTTCGAGTCGTGGCAGTGAAACGGTTTTGACGGGTGCTACACGCGTCTTCGCTGCCAGAAGGGTCGTGACGACAGCGCCGTTGGCATCTTGTATGCGAGCATAGAGAGCTGCAGCATATGCCTTTTCTGAGGCGTCGCAAAATCCGTGAAATTCAACGGAAACGTCGGGTGCGAAATGAGTCCATCTGGGAATCTCAATTCTGTTTATCGATGGATAACCATCGATAAACCATTGCCATCTACTTTGGGTCAACGGGTTAAGAATATCGTCCCACTCAGTTTTGTCGAGCCATACCTGTTGCATAATTATTTTGGCGGCCACTATAATTGGCGCTAACCAACCAGCAGGGTCAAACAGCTTCGCAATAGAAGACAAAACTTCGCGTTTTGTGTATGCATCTTTTAGTTCGATGAGTGGGACTTGAAAAAAGAAAATATCTTTTTTAGCATTCCATCGAATGCCTAGGGTCTTTGCATTACCTTGACATTGCTCAGATAAATTGAGTAAATCTGTTAGCAGCAAGTGTTCTTGTGGCAGATTTTCCAATTTTTCGGGTGCGTTCGCAATCCACTTGCGCAACGAAAATCCTGCTGATTTTAAAGCAGCGATTAGCTCATCTCGAGCATTAATAGCACTTTCAATCTCATGAGTGCCTGCCAGAACATCATCTACGTACATGCAGTTTCGTAGAATATACGAAGCCTGTGGGTGGGTCTCATGTACGTCTTGCGCTAATTGATGTAGGGTCCGAATGGCAAGGTAAGGGGCACAGTTAACACCAAATGTAACTGTTTGCAACTCATAATCCTGAATGGGTTCTTCTAAGGATTTCCTAAACAAAATTCTTTGATAGGGTGAGTGTGCAGGGTCGACGCAAATTTGACGATACATTTTTTCAATGTCAGCATTAAAGACAAATTTGAAAAGACGCCATTTAATAATTTGCAAAACTAAATCTTGTTGTAGAACGGGTCCAGTATGCAACACATCATTTAGGCTCTTGCCGTTGGCAGTATTGCTGGATGCATTAAATACAACACGCAGCTTTGTTGTGACACGATCGGGTTTTATGACTGCATGATGTGGTAAATAGTAGTGGGTGGGTGTGCAAGATTTAGCTGGCGAATGAGTCACTTTTCTCATATGACCAAGTTGCAAATATTCGCAAATCGCTTGGTCATATTCTGCTTTAACAGCGGGTCTTTTGAGTAAGGACTTTTCATTTCTCAAATATTGCGCCATTGCAATATGTCTTGATAGTCCAAGATCAATGCAATTTGGGTCTTTAAATGGCAGGGTCACTACATAACGGCCTGAGGGTTCTCGGCGTAATGTCTGTATGAAATTGTTTTCACAATTCATATCTGCATTTGAGAGGGTCGTGGATTTTGGTACTTCTTCAATTTCCCAGAAACGAGTCAATAAAGTATCGAGGGTCACTTTATTAAAATATGTAACAATATTGTTGGGTCTTGACTCAGGAATTGGCCCAGAAAGTATCCAGCCGAACTCAGTTTCTTGCGCCAACAAAGATTCTACAATGTTGTGCTGAACACCGTTACGTATAATTTGTGGGTATAGATCACATCCTATGATCATATCCACGGGTCGGGTTTTATAAAACTGGCTATCAGCCAACTGTATACCATTTAAATTTCCATATAGGGTCGGGTCGATTTGATATGATGGCAAGTCACTTGTGAGGGTCTTAAGTACAAGTGCTTGCGTTTTGACTCTGAAATTCGGGTAAATTGTTGAACGCAATGTCAATGGACACGATTTGGACGGGGTGGCTGCAACTGTTTGGTTGAGTCCTGTTACCTGAGCGCCTATGGCGTTAGTTGGAAGTCCTATCCGCTTCCTCAACTGCTCCGTGATAAAAGTCGTTTCTGATCCAGAGTCGATTAGAGCGCGCGCCAGGAACATTTTGCCTTCGTGTTCAATGTTGAGCATTGCTGTTCCCAGAAGAATGCTCTTCATCGCAAAACGTGTCTCTTCGATGTCTTGGGTGGGTCTTGAGTCAGTGGACTGTATAAGGGTCGTGAAAGCTTGCCGCTGTGAAGTTGACGGCTGATCAGATTTAGATGCAGCTGAACTTGTGCTTGGGCGGTCTTTTGGGTCTGCTTTCGGGTCTAGCGATGCTAAATGTAAAAGCGAATGATGCTTTTTGCTACAAAAGCGACATTTATATCCGCTCTTACAGTCCCTGATGCTGTGAGATACTGCTAAACAATTAAAACAGCACTCAAATCTTTTCACAGCATCGTGTCTATCCTCTACTTTCATGGATATGAATCTGGGGCACTCACGAAGAGTGTGCTTTCCATTGCAAATTCTGCAAATGGCACCATCAACTTCCCATTTTGATGGCTTGGCATGGATGGGTCTTGGCTCAACAAATCTGGGTCTTGTCGTTTTTGTTGCAAATGGATTTTCATACACATTTGTGTGAAATGCGTTCACACGTTTGTCTCCCCAAGTTTTGGGTCCAGCATTACTGGAAACCGTTTGTTGACTAGTCTTCGTAGTCGAAGACTTAATGTCGCCAACAGATTCAAGGGTCTTGTATGTTTGGGTCAAAAACTTGTCCAAAATTCTCCATTCAGGAATTTCTGAACTATCTGCTAGAGATCTTTCAAATATCTCTAGCGTGTTTTTGGGGAGACGGGTCGAACACAGATAAACTAGAATTGGACTCCAGTTATCTGTGTCTATATCCAACATTTGCAGGGTCGTCACACAGTTGTTGATTGTCCGTTGTAGCTTTTTAATAGAGCTACCGGACTCAGACGAAACTGGTGGCAAATTCAATAGGGTCTTGAGTTGAGCATTTACTTGCATTCTTTTATTCTCGTATTGTTCAACGAGATTACTCCATGCCAGTATAAAACCATCATTGGTAAGAGGAGCATTCTTAACAATGTCTCTTGCTTCGCCTCGGGTCTTTTGATTAAGATGGAAAAGTTTTTCCACATTGCTTAATCTGGCGTTGTTGATGTAGAGAGCAGAAAACATATCTCTAAAAGTGGGCCAGGTGACGTAGTCACCATCAAAATTATCCGTGTCACACGGGGGTAAATGAATAGAGGGTGCAAATTGAATTGGGGTCGTTTCTTCTCTTGCCTTAGGAGTTTCAATCGGTTGTTTCAGGGTCTCCATTATTTCTGAAAGGGAAGAAATACAGCGTATATATGCGTTGTATCCTTTCGTATATTTATCTTTCAGCTTCTTTCGGTCCACATCGGAACTGTCGGGTTCACTTCGTATAGTATTATACGAAGTTTGGAAATTATCCCACAGAAAAGTAAGCTGCTTCCGATGAAATTCTAAGGCATGAGGTACTAAGTCTTGGGTAGGGGTCTCGCAAATAGTTTGCTCAAATTCAATAATGTCGTTTCCGAATTGAATAAATGCTGTCAGAGCCGCCATCTTTTTTATTATTGGGGTTGTGTTTAATTAATATTCAATTTAAATAACTTCACAAATTCTGAAAAAATTCAATAATAAAATGTTGGGTCTGGATGGCTTAATTTAAAAAATGATTTTTAAATTAATAACGAGTCGCAATACTTTTTCAAAAAATAAATTTGAAAAAATTCACAAAAAATTTATAAGCAAATCTTATGTGTGGGTCAATGTGATTAATCTTCAAAAATTATTTTGGATTTTCACGGGTCGTATATATTTTTTCAGAAAACTTCTAAAAAAATTTAAAAACTTTTTATAAAAATAAATAAAATTATTTTTGGGTGTGTATGGGTTAACAGCAATTATTATTACCAACGAAACGTATTGCAAAACTTAGTTTTTTTTTTTTTTTTTTTTTTTTTTTTTCAACAAATTTTGAAAATTTTATCTTTGGGTCGCAATGGGTTAACTTTAAAATTTTATTTAGTGGTAAACCGGGTCGCAAATAAAATTGTATAGCGTAGTTAAGCTTTTTGGGTCGCAATGTGTTAAAAATCAAAAATATTTTTTATAAAAATTCGATAAAAGAATTTATTTTGTAAAAAAAATTCTTAAACTTTATTTAAAAAATCAATTAAATGATTTTGGGTCGCTATGGGTTAAGCTTTAAAAAATATTTTTGATAAAAAACCGGTCTGCTAATTTTTTATAATATTTTTTCTATAAAAAATTGTTAAATATCAATAAAAATGATTTTTTGGGTCTAAAAGGGTTAAAAAAGCTTAAATGTGGGTATAAACGGGTTAAATATTGCTCAATAGGCAATTTCCAAAAAATTTGGGATAATTTTTTGGTTCCCACGGGTAATTTATAAAATCCCACGAAAACACTATTTAAGTGAACAACGTGGCAACCCTGTACACACTTGACAGCAGCTCTCTTTACTGTGAGTGCATAAGTGTGTATGTCTATTTGTTTTATGAGCAAATAAAGCAAATAAACAAACGAGTGCAGCGGCGAGTAGATAGCTGAAACAAATGAAACTAAAATATTTGGCGATTTTGTTAAATAAAATATATTGTAACAATTCAAAAATGTGAAAATAAATAAAATCAATTGTTTTTTGTTAAATTATATTTAACACTTTGGTGAATGTATATTTATTTTTAAACGTATCGTATAATACGATCGTTTTCTTCGGGTCGGGTCGGGTCGGTTTGCAAAAAATACGACTTTTTTGCAAAAACAATTTCACTTTGTTCCACAATTGTTTTATTTTGTTATTTTTTTTCACTTTTATTACGGGTCGGGTCGATTTTAATTAAATTAAAATTAACGCCAAATATATTTATTGTTTCAGCGAGTCAATCCTTGCCAAAACTATTTCGTAGTCCTTTTAATAAAGGCTCGAAGTGACCAAATGTTCGGCTGGCGAACGAAGTAATGGCAATTGGCGGATTAGGAAACACGAATTGAAATAAGTAATTTCAATTTATTGAGTCGAGTGGGTCGCGATTTATGTGGCAAAATACAATATATAAAATATAAGATTTTACCTTATTTTTCAGTGGGTTATGCCGAATATGTTGTGTAGTAATTCCGTGTTGTTTCTGTTGCAGTGTTTTGTAGGGTATGATTCCTCCTGTGGTTGTTCCTTCCTGTTGTTGTTGTGAGTTTGTGTTGATTGTTGGGTTTTGTTTTTAATTGTTTATGTTTATTGTCGCGGGGACCGATTTGTCGCGTTGACGGGTTGTTGGTTATTATTGTCGCGGTGACGGGTGAGTTTAAACTTTAAACTTTAAAACTTTAAATGTCCGGAGACGGGTGGGTATCGTGCGCTCGGTTTTCAGTAAACGTAACGAGTGAAGTTATGTGCGGCGAACGTTGACAGAGCCGACGGTCGATCGGTTCGCCGCAGCAATCGATAAGTAATCGATTGTGTGGATATGACGGACGGAGATGTTCAAACATATCGAGTTTACGTTTGTACGTAAACATATACATATATACATATATACATATATACATATATACATATATACATATATACATATATACATATATACATATATACATATATACATATATACATATATACATATATACATATATACATATATACATATATACATATATACATATATACATATATACATATATACATATATACATATATACATATATACATATATACATATATACATATATACATATATACATATATACATATATACATATATACATATATACATATATACATATATACATATATACATATATACATATATACATATATACATATATACATATATACATATATACATATATACATATATAAATATATACATATATACATATATACATATATACATATATACATATATACATATATACATATATACATATATACATATATACATATATACATATATACATATATACATATATACATATATACATATATACATATATACATATATACATATATACATATATACATATATACATATATACATATATACATATATACATATATACATATATACATATATACATATATACATATATACATATATACATATATACATATATACATATATACATATATACATATATACATATATACATATATACATATATACATATATACATATATACATATATACATATATACATATATACATATATACATATATACATATATACATATATACATATATACATATATACATATATACATATATACATATATACATATATACATATATACATATATACATATATACATATATACATATATACATATATACATATATACATATATACATATATACATATATACATATATACATATATACATATATACATATATACATATATACATATATACATATATACATATATACATATATACATATATACATATATACATATATACATATATACATATATACATATATACATATATACATATATACATATATACATATATACATATATACATATATACATATATACATATATACATATATACATATATACATATATACATATATACATATATACATATATACATATATACATATATACATATATGCATATATACATATATACATATATACATATATACATATATACATATATACATATATACATATATACATATATACATATATACATATATACATATATACATATATACATATATACATATATACATATATACATATATACATATATACATATATACATATATACATATATACATATATACATATATACATATATACATATATACATATATACATATATACATATATACATATATACATATATACATATATACATATATACATATATACATATATACATATATACATATATACATATATACATATATACATATATACATATATACATATATACATATATACATATATACATATATACATATATACATATATACATATATACATATATACATATATACATATATACATATATACATATATACATATATACATATATACATATATACATATATACATATATACATATATACATATATACATATATACATATATACATATATACATATATACATATATACATATATACATATATACATATATACATATATACATATATACATATATACATATATACATATATACATATATACATATATACATATATACATATATACATATATACATATATACATATATACATATATACATATATACATATATACATATATACATATATACATATATACATATATACATATATATATATATATATACATATATACATATATACATATATATATATATATATACATATATACATATATACATATATATAACACCAAAGTAGAGTGTCAGTGTCAATGACATGCAGAAAAGGAGAAGGGACATCACGGACGAGACCGCGAGACCCCAAGAATCGAAAAAGATTAAAGGAGTGTTAACGAGGGCAAACAAACCGGAGAAAAACCGACTGATAAAGCTACTACGCCAGAAAAAGCGGAATTTACAAAGAACTCCTGGGTGAAGGTGGATAGTAGAAGGAAGAAGATGCGACAGAAACCCACCCAACCGGACGCGATGATTATATCGACAAAGGGTATGGGTTGTCTGTCGCCTTAGGGAGCAAGTATTTTTAAAGAGGTTCTTCAGATGCCTGGAATTCGGGCACCTAGCGAAGACATGTGCCAATGCGTACGATTGATCGAAGACGTACAGAAGGTGCGGTATAGATGGTCACATTGCGAGAGAGTGCAACAAGAAACCGGTATGCATGTTCTGCAACATTAATAAAAATGTACACAAGATTCATATAGCAGGGAGCAGTAGATGCCCAGTTTTTAGGAAGGCACATAACAATGCTCGTAGATGAAATTTATTCAGCTTAACCTAAATCACTGCAAAGCTGTGCTATGCTGCCACAGTATGAGCGCATGCTAGACTGCTTGATAAGGGATGCAACGATACACAGCCCGGCAGTGATTTCAACGCATGGGCAATTGAGTGGGGAAGCTGAAAGACAAACACAAGAGGGCGCATACTGTTGGAAGCATTTTCTAACAGTGATATGGTGCTGGCAAACATCGGTAATGTGCATACCTTCAGCGCGAGTGGGACAGGATCCGTGGTAGACCTAACGTTTGTAAGCAATGCATTGGCAAGGAATGTGTAATGGTGCGTCAGCGAACACTACACACACAGCGACCACCAAGCACTTCTATTCACCGCTGCAATCACAGCACACGAACCGTCGACCCGTTTCGTAAAAATAACACAGTTTTTTGGGCGTCCAAGAATGTGGATGCATTTGTGGAAATCCTCAAACAATGACAACAAATAGAGAGGTTCAGCGGAAGAAAAATCAAAGCACCTCTCTCAGAGTAGTGCATGCATGCGATGCTTTAATGCCCCGTCGCCGATTAGCGAGTAACAGACAAACTACTGGTGGAACAATGATATTGCAAATCTTCGAACTCTTTGCCTCAAAGCGAGAAGGCGCTGTCAACGAGGCAGAAGTAGACCAGGCTTCGATCAAAGGCAACTGAAATACAAACTATCCCGGACTTCGCTAAAGTAGGCAATACAACAAAGCAAACAGGCAAGCTTTAAACAAATATGCGAAGAAGCTGACTCAGACCCCTGGGGAACAGCACACAGAGTCGTAATGTCACGCATTAAGGGAAAGAGATCACCCCAACTGAGCTGCTCAACACTCTTGAGACAAGTTGTTTCAACACTGTTCCCATAACATAAGGAGAACTGACATAGCCGAGTAGTAACGCCACAACCATGTCTCACCCCGGAGGTTAAAAGATTAGTTTAAAGACTGGACCCTCTTCCTGTCAGGACGATGACAACCCCCAAATGCTGACGACGGCGTTGACATACCGCCGCCTGACCGTGAAGAGGTCTGCACAGCTATCAACATGCTGAAAAACAACAAAGCCGCAGGATCGGATGGTCTGCCTGCTGAGTTGTTTAAGACCGGAGGCGATGAGCTCATAACGAGCATGCACCAGCTCATCAGCAGAATATGGTCAGAAGAAAGCATGCCTAGCGAATAGAATCTCAGTATACTCTGCCCAATCCTTAAGATGAGGGATCCCACGATACGCACTAACTACCATGGGATAAGTCTCCTCAACATCGCGTATAAAGTTCTAACGAGCGTATTATGTGAAAAACTGAAGCCCATCGTCAACAGACTGATTGGATCTTATCAGTGCGGCTTCAGATTTGGCAAGTCCACCATAGAACCGATTTTCACATTGCGCCAAATCCTGGAAAAGACCAAAGAGAGGCAGATCGACACCCACCACCTCTTCGTCGGCTACAAAGCTGCCTTCGGCAGTCCGATAAGAAGTCGCCTATACGCCACCATGTCTGAGTTCGGTATACCTGCGAAACTGATAAGGCTTTGCAGGATGACCCTGAGCGACACACGTTGCTCAGTGAGAATTGGGAACAACCTCACCGATACGTTTAATACCGAACGAGGTTTCAGACAAGGCGATTCCCTATCGTGTGGCTTCTTCAACCTAATAATGGAGAAGATTGTAAGAGCTGCAACACTCCATCACAATGGCACTATCTTCAACAAGAGTTCCATGCTGCTCGGGTACGCTGATGATATCGACATCATTGGGCAGAGCGTACGAGCAGTCAGTGCTCGGAAACAATGAGGAAAACAATGGCAGCCTGGAGATTAGCCGAAGAATAACTCTTGCCAACAGGTGTTACTTTGGGCTCTGTAGGCAATTGAGGAGCAGAGCCCTCTCTCGACGGACAAAAATTACGCTCTATAAGTCGATCATCATGCCAGTTCTCCTCTATGGCGCTGAGGCATGGACGCTTGACCGATGAACGAGCTTTAGGAGCGTTCGAGAGACAGATTCTTCAGAAAATCTATGGCCCGATATGCGTTGAAAACGAGTACAGAGTCAGATGGAACGACGAGCTGTATGAGCTCTACGCCTACATGGACATAGTCAGGCGCATTAAGATCCAACCTACGCTGGCTTGGACATGTCGAGCGTATGGATGAAAGCGCTCCAGCAAAAAAGGTGTTCAATTCTGTACCCAGTGGTGGTCAATGTAGGACAGGGCGTCCGAATGGTCGAAATTCGGACAGGGCGTCCGAATTTCCGGTGGAGCGACCAAGTGCGAGACAACCTGACAACACTTGGAGTGCAAAACAGGCGCCAGCGTGCGCAATGCAGAAAGGACTGGCGAAGCATTATTGCAGCGGCCAAAAACCCATCGTGAGTTGTAATGGCGAATTAAGTAAGTAATATCATTTTGACCAGTATCTTTGAACATTCGCCATTTGACACGCACGAACATCAGATACTAGATGCACTTCTTGCTGTAAAGCAACATCTTCTGTAACCACCGAATGGAGCAGTCGGTGCTTCATTTTGTTTTTATATTACATTATGTTGAATTTCAATAATATAACACTTCTATCTTCAGAGTTTTAGCGTGTTTACTATAAATGTTATACGGCAGCTAGGCGTGGCAGTTAACAATAACAGCCTATTTTTTGTAACACGGTTTGTACTTAAGACATATGAGTATATAAAGGGGTTTTCAACAGGGACGCTTCAGTAAGGTTTGCCATTTCATGATAGAAAGATATACGAGCCAACAACGAGTCGAAATTATTAAAATTTACTACCGAAATTCGGAGTCAGTGCCCTCAACGTTAAGAGCGCTACGTCCAATTTATTGTCGTCATAATCGTCCTAGCAGATCAACAATTGAGCGTCTAGTGGAAAAACAAAACAAAATGTTCCCGTGCCAGTGAGACAAAGAAGTGCCCGTAGTGTTGAGAATATTGCTGCCGCTGAGGCTTCAGTTGAAGAAAGCCCAAATGTGGCTCTCACACGTCCTTCTCAAGCGTTGGGCATCGCTGTGACGTCCTTGTGGCGAATTTTGCGAAAAGATCTTGGCCTACATCCTTACAAAATCAAATTGTCGCAAGAACTGAAGCCGCTTGACCACCAGAAGCGTCGTATGTTCGTGAATTGGGCTGAGCAACAACTTGAAAATGATTCGGATTTTCATCGAAAAATCATCTTCAACGATGAGGCTCATTTCTGGCTGAATGGCTTCGTCAATAAACAAAATATGCGTTATTGTTCAGACAGCAATCCACACGTACTCAATGAGTCATCATTGCATCCCGAAAATATTACGGTTTGGTGCGGTTTATGGGCCGGCGGCGTCATTGGGCCGTACTTCTTGATGATGATCAAGACCGGCACGTTACTGTGAATGGGAATCGCTACCGTTCAATGATAACCGAATATTTTTGGCCCCAATTGGATGATATGGACTTGGAGGACATGTGGTTCCAACAGGACGGCGCCACAAGCCACACAGCGAATGCCACAATCAATTTATTGGAAACCAAGTTTGGAGAACGTGTTATCTCACGAAATGGTCCAGTCGATTGGCCGCCTCGGTCGTGCGATTTGACTCCGTTAGACTATTTCCTGTGGGGCTACGTCAAGTATATGGTCTATGCCAACAAGCCAACCGTCGAATTGGGTTCAGCGTCTGGACTTCTGCAAGCGTGCCCGTGGTGGCCATGCAAGAGAAATCGAGTTCTATACATAATGGCATCGAACGTACTTTTACAGAAATAAAGAATTTCATTGATATCCAAAACCGTTTTTGTACTTTTGTAGCGCTCTTATTGAAAAAACTCTTTACCAGTTGTTATTGATGTATCAAACAAATCCAAAAATATGGCGATTTATATACTAAAAAACAGGATTTTCAAGGTAAAGAAAAAATAAAAGAAAAATTCTTACCACTCCAAATCAATGTTCAATGTCAAGAATTTTTGTACATTTTTTCAGAATTTTAAAAAGTCAATTTTAAAAAGGCAGTGGATGCTGTGGTGCAAAACAGTAAGAATCGTTTTTTAGAGTGTGCTAAGGGGGTGTGATATAAAACAGGAAAATTAAATTTAAACTTTATTGACCAATAATAACAACATATTAAAATATGAAGCAAATCGAAAGGGGTCAGGGTCAAAGCTTGGCGAATTTGTAATAACAGAATTTTTTTAGAATTTGGGTTACAAAAAAAATCCAAAAATTAGTTAATGGCACATAAATTTCGTTTTGTACCAAAACGCATGTGAATTCCGTTCGCGTGAATAAATTATTGCAAGGGTCGCAAAAGTTATGGTGGTTTTAAAATGGAAATAAAAAAATCTTAATGTCACGGTTTTGACTTAATTTCGGAAAAAAATCTATTATTTGAAAATTTTAATGCATGTTGTTTATAATTTTTGTCAAAAATAAAGTTTTCTTAGAAAATAAAATTTGTTTATAGAAAATAAATCCATTTGTGATATCATCTCAATATCTATAACGACAAAAACCACGACGTCATTTTAGATATTTTCGTTTTTATCGAAAACCCTATCGTTTTCGTATTATTATAGATTATCGAAAATGACAATTTGAGATTACAAACGATATAGTTTAGATATTGTAAAATTATCGTTTGGTTTGCTGGGTAGTTATAAAACTCATGAAGAATTACCAATATAAGTTTGAATATATAATATTAATTTTTAAGATTTCCACTAAATTAAGTGTTTTTTAATAATAACTTTTTCATTGTTTTAAGGACACACACGTTTGAATTTATTTTAAATTATAATTAATAATATAACTATTTAAAATGAAGCATAAAAGGAATAGTTTAATGTCTCTATTGGATTAGCAATTCCATTTCATCGAGATAAAATTTTATATAGTTATACAATTTGTTCATTTATATATTTTTATATGCGGCACTGATTTTGTGATGGCAATTAATTAAACTCAGTTCACTCAAAGACTATTTCAAATATTAATGGAATTGTGCCACGCGAAAAACAGCTGTTTTAAACAAATTCACGGTCATATTTATCCACATTTGCAGTGATCATCGTACTCTTTTGGTATTGAGGCAACAGTAACGAAATATGGGTCATACGATGCACATTTGCAACAACTTTCAACTAAAGTTTTCAAATTAAAACTTAATTGAGGGGCATACGTTAGGGCGGATCAAACCCAACTTTTATTTTTATATCACAATGTAATAGGGCTTAAAAGTTACATTATGCTGCAATTTTGAATAAAATCTTATGCTCGCGCATTGTCCTTGAAGTTAAAAAAGTAAAAAAAAACACATTTTCTTTGGATCAACCATTCGAAAATCGGAGTGGTTAGTTATTTTGACATGTAATTTTTTTATACATATTTTTAAGTGTGCTGTCCAAATTTGTTATCGGTCAATTTCCATCGGGTATTGTTTTTGAAAAAAAAAATACTAAAATCAAAAAATACTAAATTTTTTGTTGTCGTTATTGGTCTTAAAAGTTACATAGTGATCCTGGAATTTCCCTCATAAAATTTATGTCAAAAATAATATCGTCCTGTGCTCGCGCATTGCAACCGAAAGTAAAAAAAAATCTTAAAGAAATATAAATTTATGTATAAATTTATGTATGACCGTAGAATGCAGCAAACCTCGCTTTAAGGAAATAAAACTAACTTCGTCATAAGTCCTAAATCTTAACATCTAATCAATGGTCACTGTCATTGTAATTTAAATAAATTGTTCATAAAAAGGAAACCTTTTCAAAATTTATTCAAATATCAAATTCATATACGGAATTTTAAAAATCAAACTTTTTCAAGAAATTAAGGATTGTTTGTATCGAAAAATCTAAAAAAATGGTTACCAGTCTGACATGTGATTTATGGCTTGAAGGCCTTCGATATTGGTACAAGATCTAATACGATATCGTACAATTTTGCCGACATAAAAAATTGCAACAATTGTGGATGATTGTCAGGTGTCTGTTTATAAAATTTTCTCTACTGTTTGAAATATAGGTACTTCACTATAAATACCTTAAGAAAAAAATTTGTCATGATCAAAGAATTTCGGACATTTTTTTAATTATTTCAAACATATAAAAATAGCTTCATTTTTTTACAACAAATTTCGACTTCGGCGCTTTTAACGAAGATCAATGGAAAATTTGATAATCTTAACATTGTATTTTTTAACAAATGTAAAAAACGAAATATTTTGTTTCTTATGGTGCACAAATGCGGCCCGGCCCGCCTCATCATTTGAATTTCCAATGCGGCCCGTGATGCTAACTGAGTTTGACATCGCCAAAGAAAATGTCAATTTTATTGTACTTTTTTAACTTCAAGGAAGATGCGAGAGCATAAGATTTTATTTAAAATTGATGACATTTTAGGAGGACATTAATAGATATAGTCGTTAATTTTTTGAGTCTATTACGATCCAAAAAAAACTTTGGTAGATGGTAAAAAAATAAAAATGTGAATTTTAAGTGTTTTTTAACTTTATCTGCAATGCGCGAACACAGGACATTATTTTTTTTACTTACATTTTTATGGTAAACTCTAGCAACTTTGGGACAAAATTTTGAGCCGCCTTAGCGTACGTGCCTTGGCCAAAAAACACAGACATTTTGAAAATGGGGAAAAAAATGGTTTCGATTTTGCACCAATATATATCAATCTATCAAATAATGCTACACAAATTAAACATAAACTAAACTAATCTCCCAAGTGTAGCGAGCGCCTGTTTCTTAGCAAGTGTTATCGTAAAAAGTAATGATCTTGGAACAAAAACGAAGAAGAAGCAAAAACAACCTAGAGTATGCATTTTTAAAATAGAGGTAAAATATTCTGGACCTAAAATTTTGCATTATAAAGGTATACTTGATCCAAAACTATTATATTTAATCGAATATTACGGAAGTTATTGACAATTTAAAGTCAGTTTCAATGATTTAGAAACAAAAAAATGTATGTCCATATATATACATATATATGAGGCATTCTTTTTCAAATCGAACGGATTTCGTCAAAAATATTCAGTTGCACTTTGGATTTACTTCAATTTTTTTTATGGATTTCTTATTGAAAATAAGCCCACCAATATTCTTTTTTTTTTTTGCTTTTTGTCAATAGGTTTGAAATACAGTGTGTTTAAAAAATGAAAATATAACGCATTGACCGTTTTAAAAATTATATAACTTTGCATCTATGCATCGTATAGCCCTGTACAAATTTAATATATTTTTAATTATTATGTAACTTTTATAAGCAATTAAAATGTTTAACGACATTTTACTAAATGAGAGGTATTTTTAATTTTCTTTTAATTAAGACTATAATTTTCCACGATCAATTCTATATAAAGAACATTATTTTGTTGGATGGTCATTTGTGCACATCTATATGAAAACAATTTTTTTGTTCAAACGACTTTGCGCATAAACTGCTTTTATGTGTTTTGGCTATATTATCGTTTTGATTTCTCAGTAAAAGTTTATATAAGCCATAGAAAATATGTATGTTGTCGCAACCAACTCATTGCTTACCCAGTTTATTCGGTTCTCTACACCACTAAGTCGGTTCTTATATCCAAAACTAAAATATTTTAGTTTGTCTAACAATAAATATTTTTGTTTGTGTGTATTGATACAACCTTTAAAAAAATGCATTTTTAACTGCCATGGATATATTTCCACTATAAACTAGAGGATATGGTTTATTAATATTTTATTAAAAATATTTTTTTTTTTATTAAATTTATTTTTTTAATATCTTTAGGCTGTGACCTAATAGTTTGAGCTCCGTGTCCATTAAATACGCGAATATTGACGCCCTTATTTTTTAGATTTAAAAATTAAAACAAATGGGGTCATATTTTAATCTTTTAAATAAATTGATATTTTCTGAGCAAAATTGTACCTAGGTTTTTCGTATTATACACTACACTATACACTATAAAAAGGATTTTCGACACGTCAATGCTAAATTTCACACTTACACTATTGATTTTTATAGTTTAAATTTAAAGATTAAATTTAAATGCGAGGATACAAGTTGCCTGGTCCAATGATCGCACAATTACGCCAACATTTACTATAATGTATGTTTACTAATATGCCGGCCTCAGCAGTCCAGAGGTAGCGCGCTGGACTTGCATTCTGAAGGTCTCGGGTTCGAATCCCGGCTTGGGCATGGGCGCTCGTGGTGATAATAACCACAAAATTGTAGGGAATAGATTTCACAGTACAATGGATATAGTCTGTCTGAGTGCTGTGGATCTTAGTAGATATTCCAAAAAAAAAAAAAAAAAAATGTTTACTAATATACCAATTATATGATAACTTTTTTATTTATTTTCATTTATTTACCTGTTTACTGATCTTTTACAATTAAAAATTAAATCCATTTTGGTATATTACGTTAAGAACCGACTTAGCAGTTGAGAGAACCGACTACATGATCAAGGTGTTATGTAATTATACTGATAAATCAAAACGATGCTTTAGTCAAAACACAGAAAAAAGCAGCTTATGCGCACAGTCATTTGAACAAAAAAAAATGGTTTTCATATAGATGTGCACAAATGACCACCCAACAAAATAATGTTCTTTATATAGAATAATTTAAAAAAAAAAAATTAAAAATACCACCACGTGGTGGTTACCTTGACGTGGTGTGGGGGCTTAAGTTACAATGACTCAATAAGGCTAAGCTGACGGAAACTTTTTTTTTTTAAGTTTCTGGTAGGGTCACCCTTGTCAGACAGGCTTGTGATAAGTAATGAACTAAATACTACCATAGTCTTTTTTATTGGTGGGGTAGCAGACTCTAAAGAAACCCCTATACCACCGCGATGGGTCAACATAAAGATTTAACTACTCCAGGTGGTACCCACAAAAGGTGGCAATCCACCCGCTTCGGCGGCTGAGGCAAGGATTCTGGAGGCCTCAATCCACGCAACCAACCCTGGTACGATGAACCTCTCTGCTCCTGTAGCAGGGGGTTCATCGTGCCCCTCCATCTCCCAAATTTATGAGACAGCTAGGAATCTAGAGGAGGATAACGACAACGCAGCGGTTCCCATACAAGTAGAGGAAAGTGTCGGTTCGGCTATGCCTACGACTAATCCTCCACAGTATGGCTGCTCGACAGTGTTGTTTCCTCTCAGGGCTCCTTTCTGTCACGTATTTGGAAACATGGGTCGATCGAAGGAAAGTGGTGTCTTACCAGCATCTAATCCTAGAGAGACCGACGCCCAACTGTAAGCTAAACTTCCATTGGAGACCGGACCCGGATCTCTGAATACAGAGGTCAGGTTGTCCGATGCCCAGGTGAGTAGGAGAAGGAAGAATAAAGCGAAAGATCGCAAAGAGGCTGAAAAGGCTAAAGGCGACGCTGGAGCTTTCTCTTCCCCAGCTACCACAGCAAAACGCGATAGATCGGTGGAGGGTACTCCGACTGAAGCCAGACCATCCGCTGCTGCTGTTGTGGCTGCCAATGCACCTGAGAAGCGCAATGGCAAGAAGTTTAAAACCTTCACTGCTACTGCGAAACCCCGTAACTCCCAGAACTCGACAGTTTCAAGTGATATTGCTTCCACAAGCAAGAGCAATGGTGCTTCATGTTCCGGATCGGCTGCGGATGAACTGCCTTCAACATCCACTGGCAGAGGTAGGCTAGCAGTATCATATCGTGATGCTGCTCGCAAAGCTATTCCGGTTGCGATTATTGGCAAATTGGGGAAGGAGCAAAAAATGAATGATGCAGAAGTAAAACACTGCACCGATCATCGTTGGCGGCTAGTTAGCACCGGCGGTGTCAGTGCAAACGCAAAAGGCTATGAGACGAGTGATGGCATCATGAAGGTGCTATGCTCGTCTCAAGCCAATTTCGATTGGATTACCATAGCCGTTGCTAAAATCCCCCCCTTGGGCAAATCGCGCTTCGCTGTTTTCAGCGGAGACGAACCCAAACGCAGGCGAGCAATATGCTGGATACCTGGTCCTATCAGGAAAACAGCGGAAGTGTTTGCCTGACTACGTGCTCAGAACCAGGGCATCGAAACGAACGGATGGAAAATCTATAGCCATAAACCAGAGCTCATAGAGTACTGTGATCTTAAGGAGACCGGCCTTATTCTTTGCTGTGACGCTAATGCTCAACACACTGTGTGGGGCAGCAGTAAATGCAACGCGCGAGGTACCAGACTCCTTGACTTCATCATGACCTCCAATCTGAACATTCACAACACTGGTAATAAACCCACTTTTGTGACTGCTAGAAGACAGGAAGTGATTGACCTTACTTTGTCTAACTGTAGACTGAGAGAGTCAATCTTTAACTGGAAGGTTCTTAAAGAAGATTCTTTATCGGACCACAGGTATATCGAGTTTCATACTGAGGTGTTGCCCTCTATGACGGTAAGAAACCCTAGAAAAACGAACTTGGCACGCTTCAGACATGAACTTGAGAATTCCCTCATTATTCCTGTCAGAATTCGTACCAAAGAAAGTATTGAGACGTCCGTTCAAGTTATGAACGGTCATAAATTCTAGTTTTGTACGAACATGTCCGGTACGAAAAACGTTAAATAGACCTCCCGTTCCTTGGTGGAACGCTTGTCTTAAAACCTTGCGCAAGGATTCCAGAAAGCTTCTAAATATGGCCCTAAGGAGCAACATAGACTCTGGCTGGTTTCTTAATCGAGCTAAGCAGAAAGAGTATAAGAAACGAATTCGTAAATCGAAAAGTGTTTCCTATAAAGACTTCTGCAGTAGCATCGAATCCTGCAGTGAGACTAGCAGATTGGTCAAGTTTCTTAAAAGAGACCGAACTGCTCGACTGGACTCACTGCGGAGACCTGATGGCTCGTATACTGAGTCTAAGACAGAGGCACTCAGTGTCATTCCGACATCCTGACGTTTAGTGAAAGTAGCCTTCATTCCTAAAGTTGGAAGAGAAGACTATTCCATAGCCAAGAGCTTCAGACCCATTAGTATGATGTCCTTCATACTAAAGTGTCTAGAAAGACTAGTTGAGCTGCACATCAGAAAAACATCGCTGTCAAGGTACCCACTAGCATCAAGACAACATGCCTACCAACGTGGAAAATCCTGTGAAACAGCATTGCAACATCTGGTTGGCCGGATCGAGCATGCTTTTCAGAGGAAGATGTACGTGATGGGCATATTTGTTGACATCGAGGGTGCTTTTGATAATGCGACTTTTGACGGAATGTGTGACGCAGCTAGAAGGCATGGAATAGATGAAACATTGGTCAAATGGCTAAGGTCAATGCTAATGTTTAGGACCATCACTTCTGAGGCGGAGTGCGGTCAGTATATTATGGCAGGGGTGAATAGAGGTTGTCCTCAAGGAAGCGTTCTCTCCCCCCTGCTCTGGTGTATGCTGGTTGACTCTCTAGTCAACGATCTCGATGGACCAGGTGTCTATTCCCAGGCCTATGCAGATGATGTTGCCATTCTTGCCACAGGCTTTTCCCTCAATGAGGTCTGTGTTAAAACACAAAACTCATTGAACCGAATTGACAGCTGGTGTACTGCAAACGGACTTTCCGTCAACCCTCACAAAACAGGGATTGTTCTCTTCACTAGGAAAAGAATAATGACAGGATTATCTCTACCAGTACTTAAGGGTGTCACTATTCCTCTGTCTAACGAAGTAAAATATCTGGGCGTAACTCTAGATAGTAAACTACTTTGGACAAAACACGTTGAAAATAAAATTTCGCGAGCATTGAATGCCTTCTGGAAATGCAGAGGAATTTTTGGGAAGACATGGGGACTATCGCCGAGCAAAACCTTATGGATTTACACGGCTATGATAAGACCGATGATATCATATGCATCGGTAGTCTGGTGGAACAAGCTGTCGCGAAAATGCGTGACAACTAGTCTTGCCAAGATTCAGAGAACCGTGTGTCTGGGTATTACGGGTGCCTTTCCCACTACACCTGGTCCAGCACTGAAAGCAATCTTAAACCTACCACCACTCGACATCTTCATCAGAGGCGAAGCCATGAAAGGCTGCTGGAGACTAAAACGAGGTGGTTTCTGGTTTAATGTTCCCTGGAATATCTCTGGCATTGCACTTGACACTCCATTAGACACCTGTCTACTGGAGATGACCTCTGATGCAATGATAACAGAAATATTACCAAGACGAAATTTTGAGGTCTGCCAACCTGACATTCAAGACTGGCTAACGCCTGACTGTGAGCCAGGTAGAGGGTCATTTTCACAGACGGCTCCAGAACCGATCAGGGATCTGGTCTCTGGAGTGTTTGTGGAACCGGATGACCGCAGACTTCACTTCGCCTTAGGCGACAATGCCTCGGTATTTGAAGCCGAAGTCTATGCTATACTTATGGCTATGGACTACATTGCGGATAATAGATGGCAGAACAGGGCTATATCAGTTTGCAGCGATAATCAGGCTGCTCTTATGGCTTTGAACAACCAGGTCATCACATCCAAAATTGTACGTCAATGCAGATCACGTCTCAATTGTGTTGGTAAATACAATACACTGAAAATGATTTGGGTGCCTGAGGATAATCCATTTGGATCTGAGGATAATCAATTTGGACCAGAACCTGTGCTTGGACTACCTGCATCTACGGGAAAATTCGTCATCAGCTCTTGGGTCGCCTCCTTAATGTCCTTAAACATTTTAATTTCTTATAATAGTTACATGATAATTAAAAATATATTAAATTTGTATAGGTAAATAAAGAAAACTCTATTATCTTCAAAATGAGACCAAACTTGACGCTATACGATGCACAGATGCAAAGTTATATAAGGTCCATACGTCATATTTTCATTTTTTAAACACCCTGTATTTTCAAACCTATTGACAAAAAGCAAAAAAAAAAAATATGGATGGGCTTATTTTCAATAAGTAATCCATAAATAAAATTGAAGCAAATCCAGAGTGTCAAAAATATTTAGTGTTCCATTTGAAAAAGAATGCCTCATATGGGTAATTCCACATCAAATCGACAGGGTTTTAAATTTTTTTCTTCGATTTTCATGAAATTCGTTTACACCTTTGAATAGATAAAAAAAAAATATAAGTTGATTTTTTTTTCGATATTCGAAAATTTCACGAAATTATGATGTTTCAAAAAATCGCAACTTTTCTTTATAGAGGTAACTTCGAAAACAGTTATCTAGGTCAATATCGTTGCTTAATGGATATTTTTGGTGTCTATTATTCTAAGAATTGAATGTAGTTTTTGATTCTGGTTTAAAATATTTTTTTCTAATTCGGTTTATAATTATTATGTTATTGTAAAATTTTCGAACTCGAATTTCGAAAAAAACAGCTATTTTGATTTCGTTCAAATTTTTCAAAATTAGGTCTTTTATTTATTAATATAATATCTAAAATATGGAGAGGTGTTCTTCGATATAAGGGAGAAATATTTTTTTGTATATAATACCTTTTTATCAATTACAAAATTTTAAAAGGGCAATTATCATAAAGACTTTTTGTAAGGTCTTTACACTTTATTCAAAATTACGTTTGATCATTTCTAATAGATATCTGTAATTAATTTATAAATTGTTTTTTTTTTAGTTTTTATCCATATATTTTTTTTTAGTAATTTTTCGATTTAGATCACTTTTGATTCAGCTAAAAAAAACTTTTCAAAATTACCTTGGTCAATGTTTTATAGGTTTTTGTTAAAATTTTTGAGGTGTTTTGTGATTTAATAGAGGTATAATTTTTTTAATTCTTTCTCAAAACACATACATCGTAAGCGAATTCTTTGGTTTCATATTGCAGAAACTGGTTTTTATTGTTGTTGTTTTTTTTTTGCACACGACGGATAACTGCGAAAGAGGTATATAAATAAACCAAAACTGTCCGTTGCTTCTGACCGAACCATCTTAATAAGAGATGACTATAGAGCTGCCACCTAAGTTTACCGCTGAATACTTTTGGTTTTAAAACTCTGCAGTATACAAATATTACACGCAGCTGCAGATGAGTAGTTTGCTGATGTGGCGCGCCATGGCGTTAGCATTGAGACGGCAAATTTTTGTTGTTTTCAATGTTCGCTCTCTCATTTTTCAGGCAGTAATAGTTGATATGACATCTTTATGGTTTTACCATAGTATGGTTTTACCATCGCATGGTTTTACCATAGCATATTATTCTTAACCGAAAAGAAACACTTAAGTGCTTGCCGTTCCTTTGAGTCGTCAGAACTGATGATACTTAGTGGTGCTTCCATCTTATGATCAGAAAAAATTTTTGTTTTATTTATATTTTTATTTATTTATGTGTAGATTTTTTTTGTGATTGTGGGAAACAATTTTTAGTTGTATTTGTACTATACAACTAAATAGTTTTCAGATTTATAATTCTTGTATCTTTTTTTGGTATTAAAAAAGTTATATTAATATTCATTCATATAATTTTCCGAATTAATAAAAATAAATATGTTATTTAATAAATTATCACAACAAAGTAAAATAACTACATATTATTGTAAAATTAAAGGCATATGTAGTAATTTTTCTACATATTTCTGGACTTATAAATAAAGACAAAATGTAGGTTTTTTAATACATATGTATTGAAATTTTATATATGTAGTAAATTACGTAGTAATATAAAAACAACTCAACATCAGTTTAGTAAAAATAAATACATATGCTTTTGGACGTAAATCAAATACATATGTATTTATTTTAAATACATTTTTAGTTATTTTTATTACAGTATTTTTTCGGTGTACATTTAATAAAATATTATCACTTATATATAATTTTGGATTTCAATTTTTAAAAATGTTTGCCCCCCCCCCACCAAGGTAAACCAGAATTTACGTCCCTGACATACATAATTGCAATTAACAATAAAATAAAAATATAAACAAAGTAACGAAGTAATATTAAATAACTGCCACTTAATAAAGTACAGTGCGTTTGATTTTAATAAAAAAACGGTTATGATGTAGTAAGAGATCGGAGGTCTTCTACATTTTATTAGGAATTGAGCAATTATTTTTCGATATGATCTTTTTAATATGCATTAAAAACTAAAATAAAATTTTACCAATTAATTACAGATATCTATTAGAATTGATCAAACCTAATTTTGAATAAAGTGTAAAGACCTTACAAAAAGTCTTTATGATAATTGCCCTTTTAAAATTTTGTAATTGATAAAAAGGTATTATATACAAAAAAATATTTCTCCCTTATATCGAAGAACACCTCTCCAAATTTTAGATATTATATTAAAAAATAAAAGATCAAATTTAGAAACAAATTTGAGCGAAATCAAAAAAGCTGTTTTTTTCCAAATTCGAGTTCGAAAATTTTACAATAACATAATAATTATAAAACGAATTAGAAAAGTTCGTTTGTCAATTTGTTTTTGTTCAAATCATTCATTCTGAAAAATCATTGAAATAAAACAGTCTACATCATCAGAAGTGGGATCCCAAATAAAAATATTAAGATCAGCAACACGACAGGAAATGTTAAATTGTTTAAATGATGCTGAAATTATTGTTCCTGACAAAAAGTTTCAATCACAATCACGCGTGATCACGCGTGATTCACGTGAATCACGCTGAATCACGTGTTTTTTTTTCAGAATGCATAAAAATACATATTTCATTTGTATATGTTGGTGAGATTGGTCAACCGAGCGTGACACCTGTAATACAACATACATCTTTGAAACGCAATAATGATGTTGGGAGTTTGATAAAATATATCTTAATTTTTAACGGAGATGGAAATGTGAATGACCTTCGATGTGCTGTTCATATAAAAACTAAAAAATTGCCTCGAAAAATAATTCTCCGGTAAAGAATTCGTGTAAAATCTTAGAGAATTGTACCTGGAAAAATAATCGCTGGAAAAATTATCAATAAAAGAATAGTCTGGGATAGAATTTACCAGGGATGAATTGACTTTGTGAACAACTATTTTTGAAGCGATTTTTTTTGTTACTACATTTATAACTCGAATAAAAACTGGACCCCACCCGAACCTCTGGAACAAACTAAACTTAATAAACAAAAGGAAAACTTTTTACAAAAATGGGTATATCGACAAAAAAAAAACGTTCTATGTTCATTTCCACGAACGGTCGTATGAAAGGAAGTAAAAAGTATTGACATGACCACACAAAAATTTACTAGACCATACTAAGTACGGTCAGTTTGCAGGGGTTAGATCAATTGTTGACTGAAATCTTGCAACTTATTCTGAATTGAAGAAGTGGTGGGTATATGACGGTCGGTTTGACTTATTTTAGTTCTGAATAGTGGGTAGCCGCCTTCCCAAAGCCATCTGAGTTCAAGGGAAGGCCCTACTTGTTCTGTGGTTCAGCAAAAATATATAAAAATCGAAAAAATTAAAAGTAATATTTTTTATTTTATGAAATATTCGACTCACTCACACTCACTCACGAAAAAATTTTACTCGCACATACTCATTCACGATATGTTTTGGTCTACTCACACTCACTCACAATCACGTGAGCAAAATTAGGATTCAATCACAATCACGCGTGATCACGCGTGATTCACGTGAATCACGCTGAATCACGCTCACATGCCCATCTCTATCGGGGAGTATTGAGCCAGAAGGGGCTCAGGATAATGCTCTGCCTGAGACACGTTCAGGACAATGTTCTGCCATCAAATGATGAATCTCTTGATGATCAATTAATCCGAATGCGCAAAGAACGTGAAATATTGTTATTACGCCGTGAGCTAGATTTGTTACAAAATTATACACCTCAAGCTCAAATTAATAACACAGCTGCCATTGACTATATGGTCAACAAATTTACTGGAGATGACTCGTATGACGTAAAATTTTTTAATGTTTTGGAGGATGCCTTCACATATCTAAAATGCAGTGATAAAGAAAAGTTCTTAAACGCACGTCGCTTGTTGGGTGGGACTGCAAAGCTGTTCAGTCAATCCGTATCTACGCTAGATTACTATACCCTGAGGCGATGTCTTATTGCCGAATTTGGACATACTAATTATATATGGGGAAACATATAAAGAATTAAAACAACGAAAACTAAAGCCAACTGAAAGTATTCAACGATATGTTATAGAAATGAAGATGATAGCTGATAAACAGTTCCAGAGCACGACCTAATCGATGCAATTATTGAGGGTCCAAATGACAAGTCTCCTATGGTTACAATTCTTTATCAAGCTATGAATTTAGATGATCTAAAAATTTAACTAAGACGCTACGAGAAATTGCGACTAAAATCAGTATTTGTTGAACAACCAAGACAAGAGGGAAGATTTAGCCAAACAAACCACAACAATAATAGTATTTTGAAAAATTCAACCCCTGCTCTAAGGTCTCCTGGTCCAATTACTAACTTGCGCTGCTACAACTGTATGGAATATGGCCATTATAAGTCGCAGTGTCCCAATGCAAGACGTTCAGCAGGACCTTGTTACAAATGCGGTAATATGGGACATGTTCACCATTTTTGCCCTAAAAATCGAGATGTGGTCGCCACGATTGAAGAACCTGGAGTTACTGATGATAAAACATTTATTTAAGAACCAATTAATGAAAATCAAATTGTAATTGTTACCTTTTTAGACCATTTAGAAAACAATCGCACTAAATCATATTTTAAAATTTGCGCACTTCTTGACACTGGTAGTCCGAAGAGTTTCATTAGAAGATCAGCGGTTCCATTTAAAATATGCAACCATTTAAAACCTACTAAATATCGAGGAGTTGGTAACACATGTATAAATATACTTGATGAAGTTTATTGCTGTGTAAAAATTGGAAATCAAATGGTATTGCCCATGTTTTCTGTTCTTTCGGATACTGCTATTTTCTTACAAATGTTAATTGGGCGTGATTTGTTGCAAAAATTTTCAATTTTTTTGTATAAATTACAACATAAAATATTTAATTACTAAAACTCAACCTATAAATATTAATTGCAATTTTATTTTAAATCAAAATTTAACGAGTGCGCTTGATTTCTTTGGCTTAAATAAAAATCATATTGTGAACAATAATATTTTAGTGTCTCAAGAGGGACTTGATTCAACCAGTGAATACAAATAGAGATTGTACGTCACAGACGTCGTTAATATGCAAAAAAGAAATTAATGTTGTTAGTGAAAATGATTCTGCTTATGAACAATTCTGCTTATCACAAAAAGTGATTGAAACTAATGTTGATATTAGTTGTCAGTTAAGTGAAGATCAGCAAACTCTTCTAAAGTCCATCATAAATGATTCGTATATTAATCCTCCTTTAGAAATAATTGTAGAACCATATAATTCAAAAATGAAAATAAATTTGAAAGATGACACACCATTTCATTACTCACCTCGTCGATTGGCCTTCTCTGAAAGGAATGAAGTTCAGAAAATAGTTGAAGATCTTTTAGATAAGGAGATTATTAGGCATAGTAATTCACCTTATGCATCTGCGACGGTATTAGTTAGAAAAAAGGATGGTGATGTGTTGACTTTCGATTTTTGAATAAAAAAAAACAATTCGTGACAATTTTCCTTTGCCATTTATTGAAGACTTTTTAGAGTATTTAGAGAGAAAAACCTATTTTACTGTTTTAGATTTGAAAAATGGGTTTCACCAGGTTTTTATGCATGAAGATTCTATTAAATATACTTCGTTTGTAACATCTAGTGGTCAATATGAATATACAAAAATGCCTTTTGGGCTTAAAAATTCTCCTGCATTCTTCCAATGCTTCATATTTGATATACTTAGAGATTTAATAAATACAGGAAAAATATCAGTTTATATTGATGATATAACAATTGCAACTAGAGATTTTGAAAGCCATGTTGAGTCGATTGTATAAAAGAGGTTTAGAATTAAAAATGTCTAAATGCAAATTTGGATATTTTGAGATATGTAGTAAATTCAAAATAATAAACATATTGATGAAATACAAAATTTTCCACAACCTCAAAATTTAAAGAAACTGCAACAATGTCTAGGATTATTTTCCTATTTTATAAAACTTGTTCCATCATTTTCGTCAATTGCGAAACCATTGACAAGTTTATTGAGGAAAAACAATACATTTATTTTTAATAATGAATGTGTTCAATCAGTTAATAAACTTAAAAATGTGTTAATATCATCTCCTGTTCTTGCAAAATACAGTCCAAAGAAAGATACTGAATTACATACATATGCTAGCAAATTGGGTATTGGTGCTGTACTAATGCAAATCAATGCGATGGTAAATACCACCGAGTTTCATATTTTTCAAAAACAGCTTCAGATAATGAAACGAAGCTGCATAGTTTTGAATTAGAAACATTGGCAATAGTATATGATGTCCTTGATCGATTTCAAACGCAATTGAAAGAAATACCATTTACAATTGTTACTGATTGTAATGCCCTAGCTCAGGCTATAGAGAAAAAACAAGTTAATCAAAGAATTGTTAAATGGGTATTTAGTTTTGAAAATTATAATTATAAAGTAAAGCATCGAAGTGGAGTTTCAATGTGACATGTAGATGCCCTTAGTAGGTATCACCTTGTAACGGTAGATGATATGAATGAAATTGATGTCAATATTCAAATTACACAAAATCGCGATGCAGTAATATAGTCTATAAAACCTTAATTGGAAAAGGAAGAAATGCCTAATTTTGAATTAAAAGATGGATTAGTGTTTAGGAAACAATCTAATAACTTGATAAATTTACAGTTATATGTTCCATCTGAAATGCAAAATAATATTGTCAGGACAATTCATGAGAATATTGGACATATGAGTGTTGATAAAACATTTGACCAACTCAAAAAACATTACTCGTTCCCAAAAATGAGACAACAGGTGAAGAACTCTATAATTAATTGTATAAAATGTTTAATTTATGCACATTCTGCTCGCAGTAATAAACACCATTTATACAATATCCCGAAAGTTCCTTTACCTTTTGATACAATTCACATTGAACATTTTGGTCCTCTACCATCGATTCGATCTGTAAGAAAACATATTTTAGTAGTTGTTGATGATTTTACAAAACATATGAAATTATACGCAGTCAAAAATAGTAGTACGAAAGAGGTTTGTGCATCTTTACAAAAATATTTTGATAATGTTAGTCGACCAAGACGTTTAGTTAGTGATCGAGGTACTTGTTTCACTTCTATTGAATTTTCTGACTTCATGAGAGATAATAATATTAAACATATCAAAATAGCTGTAGCTTCACCTCAAGCAAATGGACAGGTGGAGAGAGTAAACAGGGTTCTTAAAACTATGTTGGCAAAATTAACTGAATCGATAGATCATTCAGATTGGTGTCAAAAATTAGTAAATGTTGAGTATGCAATTAATAATACGAATCACTCGTCCACAAAAAAATCTCCTTGTTTACTGTTATTTGTTGTTGAACAAAGGGGTAGGATTATTGATGAGCTAACTGCGTTTTTAGACGAAAAAGTGAACTTAGCTGTTTGTGATTTGGAAAAAGGTTCGTTCAGAAGCATACGAATCAATAAAAATGTCACAAGACAACAATTTGAAATATTTTTTAAAACATTATTCCAGCAGAATCTTTTGATGTACTTATAAAAAAAATTGTCACTTCTGTGGGAATAAACAAGAAATTATTAGCAAAGTACAAAGGGCCATATATCATTTGGAAAAAACTACCAAATGATAGATATGTTTTGAAATTATACTTAAGACATATGAGTATATACCAGTTTTTATTGATGTATCTCAAACCAATCCAAAATTATGACGATTTATATACTAAAAAACAGGATTTTCAAATTTAAGAAAAAAATAGAAGAAAAATTCTTACCACTCCAAATCAAAGTGGAATGATCTTTGTTCAATGTCAAGATTTTATGTACATTTTTTCATAATTTTAAAAAGGCAGTTTTTGCACGCAGTGGTGCAAAACAGCAAAAATCGTGTTCAGGCAAAATGTATACGAATAAAAACAGCGAACGAATTGATCTATATTACCTGTTTTTTTTTTACATATATGGTCATAATGTGCAATATACTACTACACAATGTTATGCAATGTCCCAAAATGTTAATTGTGTAAAAAATTATTACCGTCTTCATCATCTTCGTCGCCTTCGTCATCATTTCTATCTTCATTTTCAGTAGATACGTTGGAATCAGAATCATTGGAATCACTGGTAGTTACATCTCCCATTGTTATATTGTCAACTGCTACAGCTGCTGTTTCTGAGGATGTGGAAGCTCCATCGCTACCACCTTCTTCATTATCATCATTACCAGGTTCCAAATTCATGCCCGAGTGGCGATGATGTTCAACAACGTTAACTCCAGGGTTGGTCGACGTAATGTTACTAGTATTTGTATTCCGATTTATAAGTCTTTCTGTTTCCAAAAACTCATCAAGCAGTCGATCGAAATTAAGCTGAGAACGTCCTTCTGTGTGGTCACTCGTAGATAGCATGGCGGTATTTCCTCCAATTTGTTCGATATCATCATCTGCGATTGCACCCTCGGACGCACGAGGGGCATTTTCTGATTCCAATACAAAATCATCTGGATTAAAAATAAATTCAAAACCATGTCTACGATCGGATAAAACATTTCTGATAATATCGCGTAAAACATTGTCCCCATCAATTGTGGCTGATCCAATGCTTGCATTGGAGCGCGATGTCAACCGTGGATAGAACCTACGGTTTGCAATCGTACTTCCGTTCTGGGCCACATTATCAAGTATGATGCGCTTCGATGATAGTGTACCCGGCGCAACGGTAAGTCGCAAAAGTATCTCCATAGGACGCAGGACAGAGACTATTGTCGAAAACGTTTTAGAATTTGACAAGTCATTATACTGCAAAATTTTCGTTAAATCTGTCATAATACCCTGACGAAGTAAAACCCTGTACATATTATTGCGCTGAACATTTATCTTATTTGCAAGCATTGGGCTTTCAATCATCATTGGCAAAACTCCAACCAGAACTTGAAGACGTGTGTTTTTCTCTACTGATTCGGGCAAAGATAATGCACGTACAATTGCCCAATGCACTTCCTCCGCAACTTTATTTTGAACTGATGTATAACCGTAGCAATCCACAAGAGATGATAGAAGCACCCGCGACATTAAACTGGTCTCTGCATCCTGCTCTCTTCGTACGATCGGTAAAAAGACATCCAAAAGGAAAGAGAGAAATGATTGCTCCTTTTCGATAAGTATGCTATCCGCTGGAGTATACATGTGCCCGGTTATGATACGAGGCACTAATGACTGATACGAACGCACTGCATCTGCTAAAATTTTAATAATCGTAGATCTGGGCAACACTGGCTTTTGATGATTATGCCCACTGGAAGGAATATGCCAACTACAACAAGATGGTTCATATTTTTCATGTGGTTTACTAGAAGCTGATGTAACAGGTATGGTCTAAAATATAACATTATTAGAGTTAAATAAATATATATACATTTATATGAGTTAAATATATAGCAAGGATTGAAACCGTAACCGATATCCGATTAACACATTACATTTTAAAAATCGAAACTTTAACAGAAAACGTTATACGAAAATCAGAAATACACCGATCTAAACGGTTTCGGTTTTAAAACGGTTCTTAAAAATTATGAATACAAGCAGAAAAATGTATTTTTTTTATAAATGCTCTAAAGTACAAGACATGTTTAAATGTCATTAAATAAAATCCAGGTTTCCCAAGAAAGAATATTTCACAGAACGACGGACTTTGGTCTGAACTTTGCATGTGTTTTGTTTTCCTTCATCCGTCAAATTCAAATTGTATATCCGTCAAATTCAATAACAAAAAAACACACAGGAAACTAAAAGAATAAAATATAAGCAATTAAAGAGGGTTACGAGATGTGACTAAAAAGAGGTTTTTTGTGGAAATGCCTATATGTGATATAAAAAAATATACAAGCGGAAGTTCTTCTATATTTTCGAAACACAAGTACCAAAAAGGCAACTTTTCTGTGGAAATGACCATATTTGATAATTTTAATTAGTAGCGTCGTTACTAATTATCGTCGTTAGCTCGATTGGTTAGTGCATTGGACTATGACTGAAAGTTGCTGTTACGTACCAAGAACTACACAGAAAATAATAATTAATGAATAATGCATTCAATTATTTTTTATGTGTACTGCGAGCGGAAAGGTCCCGAAAACATTTTCTATATCGCGCTACCTCTCGGCAGACAATGACAAACCTCCGAGAGTAGACATCGCCTATAAAAAAAGCTCTTGCCCCGCCGCACAGTGGGGCAGCCAGTACCTAAAGTTGGCGAATTAAATTGCCTAAAATATGGCTTCACTCAATTTTTGTTATATGTATACAACTTATCCCAAGAAAAAATATTGTCAAATTTGTGATCAATTTTTTATTTTAAAACGTTTATTTTGTAAACCACAAAAACTATTTTTTTTGTAATGCAGACATCTACATATCGTCGGTGATACTGCAAAACTGCCTATCTACATATACACATACCTCTTACAAAATGAGTTTTACAGAAGAAACAAAACTATTTTCAGTCTCAATTCTGCACTTACTTCATACAAAATAAAATATGTTATAACTTATAATGGCATATTTCTAAATTATCCGATCAACATACCATTAAAAACCTAATTATAACACAAAATTAGGCGTAATATTCACATGCAGTTAGGCGGTTTTGTAGTATCACCGACGATATGGTATCTATGAAGCGTTTGCAATATTAATGTTTTAGAAAATGTTCATACTTTCGAAATAAAAAGACTGGAGCAAATTCACTTTTTTTACTTTTTTTTTAATTATTTTTCATTTACAAAGATCAAAACAAAAATGTTCCGAGCACGCTCCGGAAAAACTGATTATATTGTTACTTAGTACACATATTATATTTTTTAAAACACTAATGAAAATGTTGCCTTTTCGGAGTTATTCACATCCGACTATTTATACTAATATTAACATTTTTAACAACTTTTGGTAATATGGGAGGTACCACGCCCACTTGTCCAATCAAGATGAAACTACATTATATTAACGAAAAACATTCTGCTATAAAGTTACATCACTGTAGCTCCCGTGATATCCAATATATATTAATTTAAACATTTCAGTTTTAAGCACTCCTCATACTTATTTTTCTAAAAATGACATAATTTGAGGTTTTCGCCTACTTTTGGTACTACCTCTCCCCACTGTGCGCCGCACAGTGTGATATTTTCACAATCAAGGTGGATATAAATTTCAAAGTTAAAGACTTGAAAGTTTGTATAAATAACTTTTCTTGAATTAAAAACAATATCCACAAAAAATGGGCGTGGTATCAGACCACGCACTTATCTAGTGCTACGCCCACTTGTAATATGTAACACTATACACATTTAGCAAAAATTCTTCCATAACGGAAATAAAAATGATATATTCTTCAGAATTTTGGCATTAAATGTCGTTTCTCATGAATAACACAATGTCCTTTTTCAAGTATATTCGACAAAAATGCAAAAACTAGTTTTTAGGAATACTCTTGCTCAGTAGGCGTTGGATGCAAAGTCAACTTAATATATCTTAAATCTAAAATATGTATAGAAGCCCACATATCAGGTTTTGAATCAATTTTCAAAATACTTATCAGTGTTCCAGAGATATAATTAAAAAAGAGCGAATTATTTGAATTGTTACGATTTTTATTTTTTGAAATTTTTTTAATGTGAGTAGTAAATAAAAGGATGTCATTAATCAGTAATATGAATCCCAAGATATTTCTTTCCACGTGTAGTTGCCTAAAAGGACCTCATTAATCAGTAATATGAAATCCAAGATATTTCTTTTCACGTGTAGTTTCCTCAGAAAGGTTGCACTATAATTAAAAAATGACAATCGTATTAAATAAAAGATACGCATTCAACGAAAAAATGGTTTTTATTTTTGAAAGTAAACAAGTTGGGAAAGTTAGATCGCATGGGAAATTTTAAAGTAGGGACATTTTATAGTAGGTGTTATTATGATAGTTAGGATTATCAAAATTATAGTTGGTCTAAGCCAACTATAAATACCCTACACATATGTGTGGTTACCATTCAAACTTGTATATATGTCACCAGGGTATACGAATCCTGAAAATAACTACAAACTTTCAATCGCTGAAGAATTTCCATTCATTATAGGTATGGGTATCAATATTTACAAATGGGTAGGTGTACCGTAATTCATATTTATTTTTGGGAACCACAAGACGTTTCGCGGGAAAACATTATTTTCATGTATTTGAGCATAAAGTCAATATATGTTTGACCAAAAAAGTTTACCTAAGCATGTATGCAGTAAAATTGATCTGTAGATGTAAATTTTATATGAAGTATTTAAATATAAGATATCAGATCACAGGTCATAATCGAACAATCTCGTACATACAGCATATGTATTTAAGTAATCTAAATTATGAGTTTCATTCATCTAACTCTTCAATTTTTTAAGTAGTTGGGATTTCAACAGACAGACGGACAGCCAGACGGACAGCCAGACGGACAGCCAGACGGACAGCCAGTCGGACAGTCAGACGGACATCGCTATATTGACTCAGGAAGTCATGCTGATCAAGAATATATATACTTTTCCATACCGGAGATGCTTCCTTCTGGGTTTTACAAACGGCGTATTAAACTGAATATACCGTTTCACTCTTAGTGTAGGGTATAAAAATCGGTTAAGTCGCTAGACTCGGCTCAGTCGTAATGTTAATATGCAAAAACATAAACATCGATGACAAAAATCATAGGTAAAAGTGATGCCAACTAGAGGGGAATTCCCCAATTTGCGGGGACTTTTAGTTTTCGCAGGTCATCAGGGAATGGTCCTTTTTGCAGGGAAATTTCAAATTAGGATCGGTTACATTTTCTAAATTTTTATGGATTACAGGGACATATTTCAACTTTTGATCGAATTTCATATGAAAATTAGATTACTAACGTTTTTATTATAGACTAGCTGGACCCGTGCACGACTCGTGCCAAGATTTTCTGAATTCAAAGATATGGAGCGATTTTATTAATATAAAAAACATTTTATTATTTATATGAGGGGCCCGTGCTTAGCTGTTGAAATTTTTTTATTGGTTTTATAAATGTGGTAACCAAATAATTCTCCGCCAAAACAACTTTTCTCAAAGACAATTTTTTCTCAGACTGCGCTTCTCCGCAGAATTATTCACAGTAGAAATCTTCCCCGTAAAATCCACATAGAACGCTTTCCCGTAGAATTCTCAACGTAGAATTCATCCCAGTAGAATTGTTCCCGGTAGAATTCTTTCCTGTAGAATTCTTCCCCGTAGAGTTTTTCCCAGTAGAAGTTGTAGTGTGGTGGGTTTTAATGTAGTAAGTTTCGGTGTGGTGAGTTTAAATGTGGTTAATTTTTGAGTGGTGAGTTTAATTGTGGTTAGTTTTGGTGTGGTGAGTTTTAGTGGGGTGAGTTTTAGTGTGGTGAATTTGAGTGTGGTGAGTTTAAGTGTGGTGTTTTTAAGTGTGGTGAGTTTTAGTGTAGTCAATTATAGTGTGGTGGGTTTTAGTGTGGTGAATTTTAATGTGGCTTGTTTAGTGTGGCGTGTTTTAGTGTAGCGAGTTTTAGTGTGGTTAATTTTATTGTGGTGAGTTTTAGTGTGATGAATTTTAATGTAATGAATTTTATTGTGGTGAGTTTTAGTGTAGTGAATGTTAGGGTGGTGAGTTTTAGTGTGATTAATTATAGTGTGGTGGGTTTTAGTGTGGTGAATTTTAGAGCGGTGAGTTTTAGTGTGGTGAGTTTTAGTGTATCGAAATTTGTGTGTAGTGAGTTTTAATGTGGTGAGTTTAAAAGTGGTGAATTTTAATGTGGTGAAATTTTAGTGTAGTGAGTTTTAGTGTGGTGAGTTTTAGTGTGGTGAAATTTTAGTGTGGTGAGTTTAAGTGTGGTAAATTTTAGTGTGTTGAATTTTTGTGTGGTGAGTTTTAGTGTGGTGAGTTTTTGTGTGGTGAGTTTTAGTGTGGTAAGTTTTAGTGTGGTGAAATTTTAGTGTGGTGAGTTTTAGTGTGGTGAATTTAAGTGTGGTGAGTTTTGGTGTGGTGACTTTTAGTGTGTTGAATTTTTGTGTGGTGAGTTTAAGTGTGGTGAGTTTTAGTGTGGTGAGTTTTAATGTGGTGAGTTTAAGTGTGGTGAGTTTTAGTGTGGTGAGTTTTTGTGTGGTGTTTTTTTTTGTATTTGAGTTTTTTGTTTCATGTTCGTTGCTGGTGAAAGTGCCGAGTTATATCGTGTTTAGGTTGCATGGGAGGTGCCACGCCTCTTTGTCCAATCCCGCCCATATATATCCTATCATTCCTTCCAGACCATACCGCATCTGTGGTAAAAATTTCAAGACAATCGGATCAGCCGTTTAGACGGAGAAGCGGAACAAACGTGATTGCTTTTGTTTTTGTATTTTTGCTTTTGTTTTGTTTTGTGCTTTAGCTTTTTTGTTTTTAATTTTTTTTTTTGTATTTGAGTTTTTTGTTTCATGTTCGTAGCTGATGAAAGTGCCGAGTTATATCGTTTTTGTGTGGTGAGTTTAAGTGTGGTGAGTTTTAGTGTGGTGAGTTTTAATGTGGTGAGTTTAAGTGTGGTGAGTTTTAGTGTGGTGAGTTTTTGTGTGGTGTTTTTTTTTGTATTTGAGTTTTTTGTTTCATGTTCGTTGCTGGTGAAAGTGCCGAGTTATATCGTGTTTAGGTTGCATGGGAGGTGCCACGCCTCTTTGTCCAATCCCGCCCATATATATCCTATCATTCCTTCCAGACCATACCGCATCTGTGGTAAAAATTTCAAGACAATCGGATCAGCCGTTTAGACGGAGAAGCGGAACAAACGTGATTGCTTTTGTTTTTGTATTTTTGCTTTTGTTTTGTTTTGTGCTTTAGCTTTTTTGTTTTTAATTTTTTTTTTTGTATTTGAGTTTTTTGTTTCATGTTCGTAGCTGATGAAAGTGCCGAGTTATATCGTATTGAAAGTTTAGGTTGTATGGGAGGTGCCACGCCTCTTAGTCCAATCCCGCCCATATATAGCCTATCATTCCTTCCAGACCATACCGCATCTGTGGTAAAAATTTCAAGAAAATCGGATCAGCCGTTTAGACGGAGAAGCGGAACAAACGTACAAACGTACAAACGAACAAACAGATTTATTATATTAACTAGCTGGACCCGTGCACGACTCGTGCCAAGATTTTCTGAATTCAAAGATATGAAGCGATTTTATTAATATAAAAAACATTTTATTATTTATATGAGGGGCCCGTGCTTCGCCGTTAAAATTTTTTTATTGGTTTATAAATGTGGTAACCAAATAATTCTCCGCCAAAACAACTTTTCTCAAAGACAATATTTTCTCAGACTGCGGTTCTCCGCAGAATTATTCCCAGTAGAAATCTTCCCCGTAAAATCCACATAGAACGCTTTCCCGTAGAATTCTCAACGTAGAATTCATCCCGGTAGAATTTTTTTCCGTAGAATTCTTCCCCGTAGAGTTTTTCCCAGTAAAAGTTTTAGTGTGGTGGGTTTTAAAGTAGTAAGTTTCGGTGTGGTGAGTTTAGATGTGGTGAATTTTGGAGTGGTGAGTTTAATTGTGGTTAGTTTTGGTGTGGTGAGTTTTAGTGTGGTGAGTTTTAGTGTGGTCAGCTATAGTGTGGTGGATTTTAGTGTGGTGAATTTTAATGTGGCGTGTTTTAGTGTGGCGTGTTTTAGTGTAGCGAGTATTAGTGTGGTGAATTTTATTGTGGTGAGTTTTAGTGTGATGAATTTTAATGTGATGAATTTTATTGTGGTGAGTTTTAGTGTAGTGAATTTTAGGGTGGTGAGTTTTAGTGTGGTTAATTATAGTGTGGTGGGTTTAAGTGTATTTAAGTGCGGTGAGTTTTAGTGTGGTAAGTTTTAGTGTATCGAAATTTTAGTGTAGTGAGTTTTAGTGTGGTGAGTTTTAGTGTGGTGAATTATAGTTTGGGGGGTTAGTGTGGTTAATTTAAGGGTGAATTTTAGTGTGGTGAGTTTTAGTTTGGTTAGTTTTAGTGTGGTAAGTTTGTTTTTCTTTTTCTTTCCATTTTTGTTTTTCATTTAGTTTGGATTGTGGTTTTATGTGATTGGTTTTGTTTTTGTATTTTTGCTTTTGTTTTGTGTTGTGCTTTTGCTTTTTTTTTTAATTTTTTTTTGTATTTGAGTTTTTTGTTTCATGTTCGTAGCTGGTGAAAGTGCCGAGTTATATCGTGTTTAGGTTGCACGGGAGGTGCCACGCCTCTTTTTGCCCAATCCTGCCCATATATAGCCAATCATTCCTTCCAGACCATACTGCATCTGTGGTAAAAATTTCAAGAAAATCGAATCAGCCGTTTAGACGGAGAAGCGGAACAAACGTGATTGCTTTTGTTTTTGTATTTTTGCTTTTGTTTTGTTTTGTGCTTTTGCTTTTAAATTTTTTTTTGTATTTGAGTTTTTTGTTTCATGTTCGTAGCTGGTGAAAGTGCCGAGTTATATCGTGTTTAGGTTGCATGGGAGGTGCCACGCCCCTTTGTCCAATCCCGCCCATATATAGCCTATCATTCCTTCCAGACCATACTGCATCTGTGGTAAAAATTTCAAGAAAATCAGATCAGCCGTTTAGACGGAGAAGCGGAACAAACGTGATTGCTTTTGTTTTTGTATTTTTGCTTTTGCTTTTGTTTTGTTTTGTGCTTTTGCTTTTAAATTTTTTTTTTATTTGAGTTTTTTGTTACATTTTCGTAGCTGGTGAAAGTGCCGAGTTATATCGTATTGAAAGTTTAGGTTGTATGGGAGGTGCCACGCCTCTTTGTCCAATCCCGCCCATATATATCCTATCATTCCTTCCAGACCATACTGCATCTGTGGTAAAAATTTCAAGAAAATCGGATCAGCCGTTTAGACGGAGAAGCGGAACAAACGTGATTGCTTTTATTTTTGTATTTTTGCTTTTGCTTTTGTTTTGTTTTGTGCTTTTGCTTTTAAATTTTTTTTTTTATTTGAGTTTTTTGTTTCATGTTCGTAGCTGGTGAAAGTGCCGAGTTATATCGTATTAAAAGTTTACGTTGTATGGGAGGTGCCACACCCCTTTGTCCAATCCCGCCCATATATAGCCTATCATTCCTTCCAGACCATACTGCATCTGTGGTAAAAATTTCAAGAAAATCGAATCAGCCGTTTAGACGGAGAAGCGGAACAAACGTGGTTGCTTTTGTTTTTGTATTTTTGCTTTTGCTTTTGTTTTGTGTTGTGCTTTTGCTTTTAATTTTTTTTTTTTGTATTTGAGTTTTGTTTCATGTTTGTAGCTGGTGAAAGTGCCGAGTTATATCGTATTATAAGTTTAGGTTGTATGGGAGGTGCCACGCCCCTTTGTCCAATCCCGCCCATATATAGCCTATCATTCCTTCCAGATCATACCGCATCTGTGGTAAAAATTTCAAGAAAATCGGATCAGCCGTTTAGACGGAGAAGTGGAACAAACAAACAAAAGGACAAACCAACAAACCAACATTCAGATTTATTATATTAATAGGATAGGATAGGATTCGATTTCTCAGTACAACAAGTTATTTTTGAAATGAATTTGAGTACCAAACTGGGTACCAAACTGAATAAACCCTTTCACTCTTAGTGTAGGGCAGGCATGTCAAACACGCGGCCCCCAACCTTTCATTTGCGGCCCGCGAAGACTTTTTAAATAATATAAAAAAAAATAATTTTAAGAATTGAAATTTTTTAAAAATATTCTATTTTCTGGCGATAAAATGGTAAGCGCAGCGCCATGTTTTCAATTTTACATGCCACATAAGAAATTAAATCACTAATCTTGGTTAAAAACTTATTAATTTATTTAAAAAAAAATCCATATTTTTGTAGGTACATTATTTTCCAAAATTTAAGTAAGATAATTTGATAAGTTTTTAATATAGAGTCTTAATTTATGCTCCTAATTGTAATTTTAAATAGTATACATGGCGTTGCACTAATAACATAACAATAATATTTACCATGTTTCATCATATTGTTTTTTATTCATAAAATTTGAAATTTATTGTAAAGTTTTGAATTTCCCTCTTGAAAATAAAAAGATAAGAAAAATAATTAAAACAGCTCCAGTATCAAATAAAGACGCAATCAAAATAAAACAAGAAAACAAACATTTTCAGACAAGAGTCGCCGAGCCGGAGGTTCAAAATTCGGAGCCTCTTCTTACAAAGATGAGAACAGGAATCTAGTCACAGATATTCAGAGCACACTGAAGATATGGAGGGATCACTCCTCTAAACTGCTGAAAGATGATGATGACAGCAATTCCACCGAGAAATAAACCCGGCAACCCCAGTACTTCATGACGACTTTGAGATTTCGCCACCCGACCATGACGAGGTCAGAACAGCCATTGCTAGGCTGAAAAAAAACAAACCCGCAGGTGCTGATGACCTGCCTGCTGAGTTGTTTAAGACCGGAGTCGACGAGCTAATAGATAGCATGCACGAGCTCGTAAGCAGAATATGGTCGGATGAAAACATGCTAGTGACTGGAACCTCAGTGTACTCTGCCCAATCCTTAAGAAAGGGGATCCCACTATCTGCGCCATCTACCGTGGTATCAGCCTACTCAATATCGCATACAAGTTTCTATCGAGCGTATTATGTGAAAGACAGAAGCCCATCGTCAACAGACTGATTGCAGCTTATCAGTGCGGCTTCAGACCTGGAAAGTCCACCATAGATCAGATTTTCGCATTGCGCCTAATCCAGGAAAAGACTATAAAGCCGCCTTCGACACTCCAATAAGGGAACGATTATACTCCGCAATGTCTGAGTTCGGTATACCTGCAAAACTTAAAAGGCTTTGCAGGATGACCTTGAGCAACACACGTTGCTCAGTGAGAATAGGAGGTTTCGGACAGGGTGACTCCCTACCGTGCGACTTTTTTAACTTAATGATGGTGAAAATATTCGAGCTGCCGAACTCCGTCAAAGCAGCACTATCTTCAACAAAAGTGTCATGCTGCTCGCATATGCCGACGATAATGATATCATTGGCAGGAGCACACGAGCAGTCAGCGCAGCATTCTCGAGATTGGAGAAAGAGTCGCGTCGAATATGTCTAGCGGTGAACGAGGACATAGTTCCTTGAGTCAACCTTGGGCGTCTTGGACAAAAAGCGGATTTTGACACCCACAAGTTCGACATTGTTAAGAACTTCGTCAATCTGGGATCCAGCATAAACAGCAACAACGACGTCAGCCTTTGGGCTCAGTAGGCAATTGATAATATACGCTCTACAAGTCACTCATCATGCCCGTCCTACTTTATGGTGCAAAAACATGGACGCTGGCCTCCACCGATGAGAGAATACTGGGAACATTCAAGAGAAATATTCTCCGGAAAATCTTTGGACCTATCTGCTTTTCTAACGAGTATCGAATCCGGATGAACCATGAGCTGTATGAGTTATTCGACGACATTGGCATAGACAAGCACATCAAGATCCAGCGGCTTCGCTGGATGAGTCATGTCGAACGAATAGATGAAAACATCCCAGCCAAGAAGGTGCTTTAATTGAAACTCGAAGAAGGGGGCGTCCAAATCTGCGTTGGAAAGACTAAGTTGAGGACAACCTGGAAACACTTGGTATTTCTAACTGGCGTCAGCGCGCGCAAAGCAGAACCGACTGACGCGGCTAAGTAAGTATTGTTTGTACCAAAAACCAAGTTAGTTCGAGACTATTGCAATGTTTTTCAAATAAATCTCGATATATTTGAACTATTTGAAGCAATATTAATCTAGAATTTTGTTATCGTTTCGAAAAAAAACTGCGATATGTCGCTTTGAACTATTTTTGCAGTTTTAGTACGATTTGGTTCGAGATTGGTACAAAATTTGATTCGATATCGTACGATTTTGCCGTCATGAAAAGTTGCAACAATTTTGGAGATTATAAGATCTGTTTTATAAAATTGTCACTAGTGTTTGAAATATACTCCACTGTAAATACCCCAGACATAATTTTTGACATGATCAAAGAACTTCAAACATTTTTTTCGATATATTTTAAACATACAAAAATCGCAATATTTTTTTCAAATAAATTTCGACTGCGGCGCTTTTAACGAAGAACAATGGTAAATCTTATCATCTTAACATTATATTTTATTTTACAACCGAAGAACCAAAGGTAAAAAACGAGCGATTTCTTTTCTTATGGTACTCAAATGTATCCGCCTTATCTTTTGAATTACCAATGCTGCCCGTGATGCCAAATGAGTTTGACATGCCTGGTGTAAGGTATAAAAATACATTATTTTTTGAAATTCATAAAATGAGTTAAACTTGCATAATACATTTATTAGAGCTGCATTAACAGAATTTCATTATTTCTTCTACGGAAGCTGTGAAAATTCTCCATAAAAAGTGCTATCCGTACAAAACACCAAAATTGCATATCCTTCCTCGCTGAAATTAATACACTACACAAAAAAATCAGCAGGACACCATTAGATTGGTATAAATAAGAAATAATGTCCCATATCAAACAGAATTCGATTTTTTATTATAAAAGCCATTTTCTAAAATCGCAAAATTTCGCAAGTGCGCAAAAATGCGCAGCCAATTTAAGTTGTTGTGAGAAGGGTTTGGATCAACCTTTATACTAAATGTGATCTGAAAGGGAAACAATGCGGAACAACTTACTAACACCTATTTGAATTTCAAACATTACAATATAAATACGGTTTTAATACACACTAATTAAATTCTGATTTGAGCCCAAATCAAATCATTTACATAATTATGCTTTTACAATAAATTAAACTTATTTAATGGCTTAAAAAGTTTGCATTCTCAAAAATGAAAAACACTACAACTTGTAAAGCATAGAGCATGTGATCTTTAGACACAAATACTTGCTTATTCAAACAATTTTACGTTTGGAAAAATTATCAAGTTTGTTTGACGTTTTCGTAGAAACCGTATTTTTAGTTCTATTGCACGTTCATTTTCGGCTTAATGGGACATTTTTCCACTAAATATGCGAAAAAAGAATTCAATTGAAATTACTTTTTCTTTTGCATTTTGTCCCCCTAGATATAAAAAATATCACACTGTGCGCCGTTCGGATTCAGCATGAAACTGTATGTAACCAGTGTTGCCACTTTGTGAGCTTTAGCTCAAAATCCGAGCTTTTTAAAAAATTTTCATTTTTTTGAACTTTTTCTTTATACATTTTTAACTCAAATTATTTCATAAATTATTAAACATCGTTATTGAACAATTTTATTAAAATAAAAAAAAAACAAAAATACAAGTGGCCAAATTTATTGATCATAAAACATTCGATTGGAACAAATTCGAATATTTTTAATAATTTTAAAACATATGCTAGAAATATTTTAAAATTAATAAAGATATCCAAATTGGTTTTAATAGAATGTATTTATACACTCTAAAAATATTGTATTAAAAACAAATAAACAAGTCTTTGAAATAACTACACTTGTATTTTTTAACATCCAAAGAAATCTACTTTGGGTTTAATTAAATTCGTGTATTTTTTCTTGCATTTTTTTATTGTGGAAATCGATAGAGGATGTCGAGAAATATATGTAGCCACCTAGAGGAATAGTCCCCGCCCATTAAAAGTGGGCGGAAATCGCCCTCCCAAACATCATTTTGCAGGCATTAACATGTATGTTTGGAATTTTATTGCCTGTTAAATTATTTGTGAACAGGGTTGTATTGCGAATTGAACAATGTTGTAATGAGCCCTGATTTACATTATAATCAGTCGTCAGCTTAACTCGAGAGAGAACGGACGTCTTTAAACTCGCTTTTTATTAAATTAATACAAAAATTTTATAACTAAAACATTTCAAAATCCAAAAAAATTGTAATAAATGTTCAATTGAAATTATCGGCTACAAAATTGTTCATTGCCGCGCCGGTTGCAAATTACATTATCATGCTAAATGTGTAGCAGTTAATTCAAATTTTTTAAACATTATAAACATTTGCCCAAATATATTTTGGATTTGCGACTCGTGTACGAGTGTTGCGAACATCAGTGTCTTGTCTAAGCTGTGTTTTGTTTCTACACAAGTTACGAGCATTTTGAACGAAGTTTCAAAATTGAACTTTGGACATGCAAACGAAGACGAATTGTGCTCTCGTGGTCCAGTGGAGAGAAGTGGTTCGATTGTTAAATCTATGTAGCGCCTGAAGCAGCAGGCAAATTGAGCGCTCCTCCTCAAACTCTGCATTTTAAACAGAGCAAATCGCAGAACAATGGTGCGATGAAAGGAGCAGAAGTTCAATGCCCCCAACAACGCAAACAACAACATCATCACAATCAGCGAACTGAACATAGGCAGCAAAAGCAGCAACAAATTCGTTGTGCTCCCGATCCTAAGCCAATTGCTGGTAGTGCGTGTGTTGATAGTACGCTACACGCGGTCACGCGCATTAATAGCGTACATGTTTTAAACCTTCATAGAGACACTACCCATGTGGATTTGTCGGCGCATGTGACACAGCTACTCTCCTTACAATCGAATGAGGTTATTTGTTATCGATTGACCAAGCTAAATGCAGATATATCGACGCTTAAATCTGTCAGTTATTTGCTGGTCATTTCGTCGAGCAAATTTCATGATGTCAAAAATATTGAGAATTGGCCATCAGATGTAAGGGTGAAGAAGTTTCGACATAAACAAAAAAACGAAGAAGTGGGCTCCACAGCCGCAGCAAATTAATAACAATATCGCAAATTTCAACATCTTCTATTTCTCTTTCACTTTCTTAAATTTCAACCAGCAACTACTCTCACACTGACGACGTAGTCAACCAGGGTTGCCTGTTTGGGCTACAAGTAGCGGATTGGGCTACATTTTACGTCCAGACGCTACTAAATTTTTGAATTGTGCTACTTGCTACTTTTGGGCTACTTGCACAATATCTTTGGGGTACAATGTGCTACTTTTTGCAGAAAGCATTCTACTTGGCGAAGAGTTTTGGTGCAAAGCAACAACATGCGGCCGACGAAGCTTTTCTTCATCAATTAGCGAAATTCGCGTTAACAGTATCTAGCATGGCCATCAGCAATGCCACCTTTGGAACAATTTTCTTCATAGTTACTCTAATTAACATAAAATTTAAAAAATTCTGTTTTGATAAATACCGAAAATCCCGAAATTAAATCCCGGGATTGTCAAACTAAAACTAAAAACTACCCGATTTAAAATTTGTAGACACTCTTTTTTAGTAGTCTTCAACATAATTATTTTGTATATTAGCTTAGCGCTTTTCTTACTACGGTACTTGTAATACCAATTTAAGAAATTCGGGATTCATGGAATTGTCAAAATACTTGGAACATAAGGATTGGAATCCTTAGTAAAAATCAGTATATACGTAAACAAAAAATACTCTGAAAAATTGTAAATCCAAGAGATGAGAATTAATTTTTGAATTAGAATTTATTAATTTTCTTTTTGGGATGCATTGCGAATGTTTTTATTTTTTTCGTCTACTACTTCCAGAGATATAGTTGAATCACTGTGGAAATTAGAACTTAATTGTAATCTAAAAGCTTGTTTTATTAGTACCCGAGTGGAAATTGGTAATACTATAAGGCATCACAACCAAAGGCCACCTGAAATGATCCTGATCAGGATTGACAGTTATTGAAACATCTTTGTTCACAAAACTATTTTTTTGTTAGAAAGGGATAGAATTTGTAAAAGCAGTTTCAGAATAATTTATCTCTATATCGAATAATATAAAGTCAGGATATGGATAAGATCTGGAAGCCTAATCAGACAATCTGATCAGGATAGCAACTTCGAATAGCGACACGTTTTGAATTTGGTACTGATTTGAACCCCTGATCAATACCTTATTTCAAAATCTGGAAGCCTGATCAGACAATGATCGCACCCTGATCTAAATTTCTACTCGGGTAGTGGTTGAAAAAAAAAAATGGTCAATGCAATGCAATAATCTTCATCAGTGGTCCAAATTTCGTTGAAATCCAAAAGGTGTGGAATGGCCTATGTAGTTTTACACTAAAGTATACAAAGATCTAAAACAAAATAATTAAATAAAAATAATATTTTGTATTTTTATTTGGGCTACTATTTTGTACAATCCGCTACATTTACAAATATTTACGCTACTTTTTCTGAATTATTTCTGGCAACCCTGTAGTCTACGCTGCAGTCTACATCGCTTGCGCTCTCACCACTTCAGCAAGTGCAATATACTCCCACTTCACATTGCGCTCTCAACGTTTCACACAAGCTCACTGCATCGACTTCGCGCGCAATTTCAACAATAACAACAGCACAGCTTCACTCTAAATTGCAACACATTGTTACCCAGCAAACAAATAACTCCGTATATTACAAGAACACGGGACGTATTCGAACCAAATATTTCTGCAGCGACATCTTTGCAGGAATACAGCTTATTGGCGTTAACGGAGACTTGGCTACACAAAGATATTAACAATCCAGAATTTTTCGACAAATATTATAATATTGTTGCCACTAGCTACTGGGAGAGAGCGAGGCGGAGGAGTTTTGTTGGCTGTGAGATAAATTTCGGCACTATGTATAAATTTCGAATTTTATAAATTTATTCGATTTTTTAAAAGAAGATTATTTGAGCATCAACAATTTGTTTGTGATAAGTTCAGATTAGCTAAGTTTATTCCGAGATTTAAAAACAGTTTGCTAGGCAGATCGATTGTATTTTGAACGTGTTCGAAATGAGTTTGATTTACTACATGATTTCTTACACAGAAAAAAAACAAAGTACATCATATTGATGAATTCTGTTCTTCAAACCATGATTCATTGTATTGAAGAACCATTCATAATATTAATGACTAACGACATCAATGTTATGAATGCGATCATTAATATGATGAACGCTTGGTAACTGTAGAAAGTGTTCTTCAATATGATGAACTGTATGTGAAGAATACGTTTCATCATATTAATGAACCAAAATGAACAACAAATCTATTTTTCATATTGAAGAACGCTGTTCATTAAACCAAATTTCTATCAACAGATTTTTATTTTCGTTCATTTTTTGCCGTACTTCTCAGTTCTCAAGTAGTTCTTGTGTGTTATTTCTTATATAATGCTTGCTCGACATGCATAAATTAGTAAAATGTTTTATAATATATTTATTATAATTACAACTTTTTATTAATAAAAAGTTGTTTTTATAAAAAATATATTTTTGAAAAACAATTTTTTTTATTTGGAAATAAAAACATTTTTCGAACAAATATTTTTTTTCGAACAATATTTTTTTTTAACTTTTTTTAAATAAAATTTTAACAAAACTTTTTTTTTGGAATTATTTTGTAAAAAAATTTTTTTTTTTCTAAATATATATGAACAAATTCATCAATATAATATGACAATACAAATTCATTGTATAGAATTTTTTGTTCATATATATAATGAATGCATTCATTAATATGTCATTTAATGAACAGTGGTATCAGTTTCAGTTTTTTGGCATTATGTTAATAATAAACGTAAAAATAATGGATTTCCGAGTAGTATGGAATATGAAAGCTCAAGATCTAATAATACAATTGAAAGTTGCAATTAATTTATTTGCTAAATTTTTTCAAAATGTTTATGTAAACCATAATAATTCAGTATTTAATGTAGACTTTAACTCAGAAAATCTTGATCCAGTTCAAACGTTTGAAATTTTAGATGAAGATATTGAATCTGCAATTTCCAGTTTAGAGCCAAGCACTAAAAGTGATGATGGATTTCCATCATTATTTTTTTAAAATTGCTTAAATAGTATTTTAAAGCCAATTTCTAAACTTTTCAATTTATGCATAAATAAAGGTAAATTTTTAGATTGCTGGAAGTTTTGCTCCATTGTACCTATATTTAAATCAGGTGATCGTAGTGTAGTAGAGAACTACAGAGCTATCGTTAAACAATGCTCATTTGCAAAAATATTCGATCATATAATTAAAAATAAATTATATAAACATGTAAAAATTGCAATTTGTGACTCTCAACATGGATTTGTTCCTGGAAAATCAATGTGTTACAATTTAATTCTTTTAACAAATTATATTATTAATGTTATGGAGCAACATCATCAATTAGATGTGGCTTACACAGACTTTTCGAAAGCATTTGATAAAGTTGATCATGCTATTCTTTTGAACAAGTTTGGTTTATCTCAATCGCTCCTTAAATTTTGTATGAGTTTTTTTAACAAACAGAAAATTAATCGTTAAAAAAAATCTTCTATTTCTAAAATCATGGTTAACGACTATTCTGGGATTCCACAAGGAACTCATTGTGGGCCGCTATTGTTTTTAATTTTAACAAATGATTTACCTCAGCATATTCAGTTTTCAAAATGTTTAATGTTTGCTGATGATATTAAATTATTCTCAACAATCTGATGCTGTTAAACTACAAAAAGATTATTGTTGAATGTTGATAAATGTAATGTTTTTTCATACTCAAAATGTTCTAATACATTTATTTTTGATTATGCGATTAATAATTAGATTGAACATGAAATTAAAGATTTGGGACTGATATTTGTTTCCAAATTAATATTTGATTTTCATTTTGACTATATCGTATCAAAATCGTATTGAAAGAGTTTAAAAATTATTTACAAAATACGCTCGCTCTTTATAAAATGCATTGACCAGATAGTATTCCGTCTTATGATGCCAGACGTAAATCTTCGAAAGATCGTAGGACATATTTTTCGCTGATGTTTGTTTATAAAATTTTAATTGGAAATTTTAAATCTTTTCAACAGAACTTTAAGACAAAATCCTATGTTTTGTGAAAATTTCCATAGGACAGACTATGCTTTTAATGAACCAATAGCTAGATGCATAAGATTATTTAATAGTTTCGCTCTAATTTTAAATTTAATTTTAAATTTAATTTTAAATCATGTTTTCATGTACATTTTTATGAAATGACATAAATAAATATCACGAAAACGTTTTGATGTTGCTCATTAAAATGGTGTATGTTCTAATAGAAACATAATAATTACTACATCCAAACAAAATAAATACTTGAACCGAAACATAAATATGTTCAAAATATATCATGATTTTGAACGACCTGAATATAAATATGCTTGCAGAGAAACATATCAGTAAACATATCTAAATATTTTTGGAAAGAAATCCTGAAAATAAAATAATATATTTTTTGAATTAATTTTTATTAAAAATCTCATGGATGTTTAACCACACTGGGAATTTATAATATTTGAATTCATATATCGAGGGCTTATATTCAATACTGCATATCTACAATAATGACTAAAATTAATTTTTGATGCAGAAATCTTCACTTATCACCGCTGTATCTATTATATTTTCATTTTAATAATTTGTCTATCTACATGAATGATTTTTTATGAATGCTACACACAATTTTTGCTTAAAAACTTTATAATGACTATAAATAAGCGTTGCAGGTATGGAGAAGTATATACAAAAGGTTCCTCACAAACGAAAAATTAGACAAAAGAACTTAGTTTGTAGAGTTCTTTAGACCAAAACGGTTTTTCGTTTGCTTTTTTAAGTTAAAAAATTAAAAAAAAAAAAAAGTTTTATTTTAATCATTATTATTTTTTTATTAATTTTTTTATAGTTTATTTATTATTAATTTAAATTTTATACTATATATTTATTTATTTATAATTTATTTATTTTTATTAATTGAAAAAAAAACATGATTTTTACAATTTCCCGAGCGGTGAATTGAACTCTCTTCCTTCAGATTGCAAAGCCGGTACACTTTCATTCGACCACTGTCCATTAAATTGCAACATACATATTATCATGGTTGAAGTATATACAGGTTAAGTCGTCTTTCAAAATTCAGTCGCCATTTACTTTTTTTTGAAAACTGTTTGAAAGACTCAACGTTTGTTTACGAAAATTTTAAAACAAAACATCAAAGTATTGTTTACAAAACTCATAAAAAAAAATATAATTTAAAATTTTAAAATAAATAAAACTAAACGGATTGTTAATTTTTGAAATATCTCTGGCTACAGAGAAACCACAAAAAGTGCTGATGTGAATTGGTGCAGTGAAAGTTTAATAAATTCAAATGCAAATCACACTGTTTTTTTTATTAACCTTTAAATATAGCTTAAAATGACAATCAAAGTTTTTATTTTAAATTTGTCTTCGTGACATTCTCAGCACTCGGTGTGCTAACAAACTGTCTAAATGAACTAACCTGTATATACTTCAACCATGCATATTATAATGTTTAAATATCATAATGATGAATTATATAATAATATATATTAATAATAATAAATACAAAAAAAAAAAAATTAAAATAAAAAAATATATTACAACAAGCAGTATTCGAACCCGCGTCATCGATCATAGAAGGTAGGCATGCTATCGTCGCGACAATTTTAAACTTTTTTTTCACACAAAAATAATGTTACGGGTTAGTTGCAAAAAGAATTTTACGTTTAATATAAACATTTGTTGCAAATTTTTTTATTTATTTTTTTTTGGCTTACAAACGAACTTTCGTTCAGAATAAATAATTTATTTTTCATAATAAATAATTTGTTTTTTTACAGTAAAGAGTAAACTTTTGCGAGCAAAGTTGGAGCACGTTGTAAAAGAATTGTTTTCAATGCGTTTATATAAATTATTACCGATACGAACACGTTTTATCAACGAACAACAAAATACAAGTAGGCAGAAAATGGCGGTTGTATTTTTTACTTTTCGTTCAAATATCAAATTTTTATCTTTCATCTTTTTATTTGACGAGACAAATAAATTATTTGTTAATTAAAATAAATTTATTTGAAGTGTAAAATGAAGCAATAAATAAAAACAAAATTTTAAAATTATGTTCCAAATGATTGTCATGAGAGTTTGTACCATCATTATTGGAGTTAAATATACCAACAATAATAATAATAATAATAATAGTTGACGCTCGGTTCAGAGCTTTTCATGGACAGTGTTTATTCTCGGTGGTTTGCCATTGTCTGCCGAGAGGTAGAGCGGTATAAAAATGATTTTTATGAAAAGATGTTAGTCCCAGCCATTATCGCTGCAAATATCTCTAAAAAGTGCGTGGTTTTTAATTCACATTTTTAAAAAATATTTAAAAACAAAATCATTTGTATTTTTATTTGAGTTTTTCAAATAACGAATAAAAAGATAACAAATAAATTTAATTTATTTGTTATTTGAAATCAAGATAAATCAATAATTATTTGTCACACAAAATAACAAATAAATAAAAGTTATTTAATATCTTTTTATTTTTTAATTGAAATAATTTTAGCCCTACACTGGTACATAGGTCACCATGGTATACGAATCCTGAAAATAACTACAAACTTGCAATCGCTGAAGAATTTCCTTTCATTTAGTACACACACGCTGCAAAACAAGGGCTCTCATAAACTTATTTTTTTTGCAGGCATTACATATATCTTTGGAGCTTTATGCAAACAAAAGTATTATTTCATTGCCAAACATTATTATTATAACAACCAAACATATTTCTGTTTTCCTTCAAACATATTTATGTACAGAATGAATAATTTTTGGCGTTCTTGCAAACATATATCGACGCCTCTTACGAAAACTATTATATTAAAATTGCCTTACGAAAAAAAGTATATACACGTCTACCACGCGTCTTGACGCTCGGGCTTGAAGTCTACGATATTGGTTGGATGAAATATATCGGGATAATTAATTGAAAAATGTCCTTTTTGTTGTCCTATATGTGGATCCCCTTTTTTTTACTTATTTTGCAGGATTAAGTCTATATTTAAAAGAAAAAAACTAACGTGTCGATCATGTATTTCCCGGTGACAACGATATCGGCTACAATTCGTTTGAATGTCGGTTGAATGTCGTGTGACTACAATTTTTGATTCATGTATCAAACGAAACGTTGAGTACGCTCGTTTTGAGAGTATTTTTGTTGCCAGCATATAAATCATACGACAAAGTAAAAAAAAAATAAACTTTTTCTTTATGAAAAATAGTTGGCAAAACAACAATTTTGAACAAACGTTCGATTCAAAGAACGAAACGAACGAAACGTTTGAAATACATTATACCAATTTTAGACGAAGGGGACTGGAAACGAATCGTAGTCACACGATAATAAAAAGATACATGATTTGGGGGTGAATGTAGGTTAATTTGATATCGAGTTGAAAATAAGGCTAAATCTTGATTTGAAGTAAACGTTGAAATCAATTTAAGAGTTAGTGTTAATATTGATTTGAAAATAAGGGAATTTTCAAGTTAAGGTTAAGCTACCAATTTTTATTGAAAAGGCTATGATTCTTAAATTTAGGTTAAATCTGTTTCAAACGTTAAACTCAACTCTACGATTTGAAAGTAATGATTGATTTCAAAGAATTCGCAAACTAATATTAAGTGCAATGGCATATTGGGATTGATGGTTTTAAAATATAATGTTATTCACAACGAGTATTTTATTAATTTTTTAAATACAAGTAAAACCCGTATACGAATTGATATCGCGAATCGGTTTCCGAATCCCATCATTGGTTTTTGAAAGTGACGCAAAAAAATATAATTTTTTCTAAATATTAAAAGGTGATATACAGTTGCACTTCAAATGCAAGTAAAACCCAGATTCGAATTGATATCGCGAAGCGGTTTTCGAATTCACGATCAAGAGTGCTTCTGATACATGATGCATTCAATTGTTTTTGAAAGTGACGCAAAAAATATATTTTTTGAAATTATTTCAAAATTTGGTACAAACTTGCATTTTAAATGCAATTTAAAATCGCAAACGAATTGATCCAGAAAAACGGTGAACGCACATAACCTTGGATAGGTCTCTAGTTTCACGTACATATCGATTTTTTTAAGTGTGCAATTTTTTTTTGATTTTTGTAGCACGGTGTAATATAATATTGATAAACCTCGAAATACCTAACTTCAACGTTTATTTAATAAAACTAAACGGATTATTAATTTTTGAAATATCTCTGGCTGCAGAAGATACCACAAAAAATGCTGATGTGAATTGGTGCAGTGAAAGTTTAATAAATTCAAATGCAAATCACACCTTTAAATATAGCTTAAAATGACAATCAAAGTTTTTATTTTTAAATTTTTCTTCGTGACATTCTCAGCACTCGGTGTGCCAACAAACTGTCTAAATGAACTAACCTGTATATACTTCAACCATGCATATTATAATGTTTAAATATCATAATGATGAATTATATAATAATATATATTAATAATAATAAGTACAAAAAAAAAAAAAATTAAAATAAAAAAATATATTACACCAGGCAGTATTCAAACCCGCGTCATCGTGCATAGAAGGTAGGCATGCTATCGTCGCGACAGTTTCAAACTTTTTTTTTCACACAAAAATAATGTTACGGATTAGTTGCAAAAAGAATTTTACGTTTAATATAAATGTTTATACATTTGTAGCAAAATTTTTTATTTATTTTTTTTTGGCTTACAAACGAACTTTCGTTCAGAATAAATAATTTATTTTTCATAATAAATAATTTGTTTTTTTACAGTAAAGAGTAAACTTTTGCGATCAAAGTTGGAGCACGTTGTAAAAGAAGTTTTTTTCTATGCGTTTATATAAATTATTACCGATACGAACACGTTTTATCAACGAACAACAAAATACAAGTATGCAAAAAATGGCGGTTGTATTTTTTACTTTTCGTTCAAATATCAAATTTTTATCTTTCATCTTTTTATTTGACGAGACAAATAAATTATTTGTTATTTGTTAATTAAAATAAATTTATTTGAAGTGTAAAATGAAGCAATAAATAAAAACAAAATTTTAAAATTATGTTCCAAATGATTGTCATGAGAGTTTGTTCCATCATTATTGGAGTTAAATATACCAACAATAATAATAATAATAATAGTTGACGCTCGGTTCAGAGCTTTTCATGGGCAGTGTTTATTCTCGGTGGTTTGCCATTGTCTGCCGAGAGGTAGAGCGATATAAAAATGATTTTTATGAAAAGATGTTAGTCCCAGCCATTATCGCTGCAAATATCTCTAAAAAGTGCGTGGTTTTTAATTCACATTTTTAAAAAATATTTAAAAACAAAATCATTTGTATTTTTATTTGAGTTTTTCAAATAACGAATAAAAAGATAACAAATAAATTTAATTAATTTGTTATTTGAAATCAAAATAAATCAATAATTATTTGTCACACAAAATAACAAATAAATAAAAGTTATTTGATATCTTTTTATTTTTTAATTGAAATAATTTTAGCCCTACACTGGTACATAGGTCACCATGGTATACGAATCCTGAAAATAACTACAAACTTGCAATCGCTGAAGAATTTCCTTTCATTTAGTACACACACGCTGCAAAACAAGGGCTCCCATAAACTTATTTTTTTTGCAGGCATTACATATATCTTTGGAGCTTTATGCAAACAAAAGTATTATTTCATTGCCAAACATTATTATTATAACAATCAAACATATTTATGTACAGAATGAATAATTTTTGGCGTTCTTGCAAACATATATCGACGCCTCTTACGAAAACTATTATATTAAAATTGCCTTACGAAAAAAAGTATATATCACTTTTAAACGAATACGATTCCATTTTTACTTAAATAACGAATATTATAATGTTCTCTAAATATCACAGAACATTAGTACAACAAACAGTTTTCTGTGGAAAATTATTATGTTTCAAATTTTTAGACGAAAATTGGAGCTTTTTGTTGAAATAGATTTTTTTCAAAATTGCTTTTAAGTTTTGATATATGTCATTTGTAAAATTTGTTTGACAAAATTCAAAATAATTACGCTATAATGATATAAAATATGCATTACCATATGCTATGTAGGTGACTCAGAAGGTAAGTGTGTTGGAATACAAGCCGAAACGTCGCTGGTTCAAACACCAGCGATGCAACATCAAAAAATAAATAGAAAATATTTTTCTTCACCGCGCTACCTCTTGCTAGATAACCTTCGAGAGTAAAAACATCACCGAAACAATATAACATGTTTAAATGGTGAGACTGTTTAGCCTAGGTTCTTCAGAACTGTATCGCTAAAATAGTATTATTGTAATTATTATTAAGACCGTAGGCATGTCCATTTTCAGGATTTTCGAGGTCATTTGTTATTGTATTCTAAGAAATATACACTACTGTTACATTGAATTTAGGTTTAATTTCAGGACTGATATAAGTTTCCAATGGTCTGTGGTCTTTATTACATATATTATTTTATTACATATATTATTTTATTACATATATTTATTACAATGCTGTAATATGGACAGGTTTTATATGAAGGCCCCAATCATAAATGCATTATTCATGTTCAACAAATGATTCCAATCGTCGTCGCAAAATTTGAATCAATTTTATATTCGTGGATACACGGATATACATATGCATATTCTCGGAAATATCAAAAACATAATAGAGTTCCTGGCAAAACCATAAAACGTATTATTTTCCTCATCAAAAACAATAACGTACTTTTATTCTGAACCTCCAAAAATAACGTATTTATTTTCGTAAGGGAAAAAATATATAATAGTTTTCGTAAGGGGCGTCGATACATGTTTGAATGTGAAAAATTTACATGTAAACATATTTATGTTTACATTTAATTTTAATGTAAAAAAAAAAAAAAATTTAGTTCTAATATCTTTTTTTACACAATATTAATTTTTTTCCTTTCTTTAATTTCTAAAATAATTATACAATTCAATTATAATGTAATTAGATTTTACTCCTAATATTTATATGTTGATTTAAATTACGTTATAATTACATTCAAACATATTCAAAAAAATCTTTTCTATCCGTGCATATGTACAAATGGATATGTGTACCGAATTTTGATTTTTTTGGAAACCACAAGTCGGTTCGTGAAATTTTTTTATGTTTGACCATAAAGTCAATATATATTTGACTAAAATAAGTTCACCTAAGCGTAAAGTAAAATTGATCTGTAGATATACGGTATTAGAGACAGACAGACGAACGACAGCGAGCGGCGAACGTAATTTATAAAATATATTAAAAATACAAGTAGAATATATTAATATATATTGTGTGATTATCTAATTTCACATACAAAATATAAAAAATAAATAAAAAATCTTAGAAATAGTTGGCATCGATTCACAAATTCCCTTGAAATTGTTAAATAGATAACAACATTTACTATTCTGGACGTACAGTGGGGCGGGCAAATTTATTTTTATTTTTTGTTATTTATTAATTTTTTTTAGTTTGTAAATTGAAATGTTTTATTTTGTTATAGTTAGTTCCTTAAAATATTTATTTTTATTATAGTTTGTTACTTTATATGTATCTTTTTTAACTATCTAATTTAATAAACACAAAAAATATATATTTTTAAATATTTTTAATAATTTGTTGTTATAGTTATCTAACCCCTTGTGATTATCTGTCTAAGTTGGTACAAAAAAGCGATAACCGCCCCCTTTGAGTGGGCGTGACATACCCCTCTGGGTGGCTACATCCATTTCTCGACCTCCTTTATCGATTTCCGCGAAAAATAAAAGTTGGTACAAAAAGGCGATTTTCGCCCACTTTGAGTGGGCGTTGCCGCCTACCCCTCTGTGTGGCTACATCCATTTCACGACCCCTTCTATCGATTTCCGCAATAAAAAATAGTACAAAAAGGCGATTTTCGACCACTTTGGAGGGCCGGGCCTAATCCACTTTGTGTTCCTGGTAGACTAAGCAAAAAAAAAATATATTTTTAAATATTTTTAATAATTTGTTGTTATAGTTATCTAACCCTTTGTGATTATCTGTCTAAGTTGGTACAAAAAAGCGATAACCGCCCCCTTTGAGTGGGCGTGACATACCCCTCTGGGTGGCTACATCCATTTCTCGACCTCCTTTATCGATTTCCGCGAAAAATAAATGTTGGTACAAAAAGGCGATTTTCGCCAACTTTGAGTGGGCGTTGCCGCCTACCTCTCTGTGTGGCTACATCCATTTCACGACCCCTTCTATCGATTTTCGCAATAAAAAATAGTACAAAAAGGCGATTTTCGACCACTTTGGAGGTCCGGGCCTAATCCACTTTGTGTTCCTGGTAGACTAAGCAAAGTTGTATACTGTTCTGTTTTGTTGCGTTATATTCGTAGTGTATTAGTTAGTGTTCGCAAACACAAACCCTAAGAAGGAAGTTAGCGTTAGTGTTTCTCATGCTAGGTTTGTATTTTCGTAGTGTTCGTATCAAAGAACATTACAGTAAGGTACAGTATGTTAGTGTTTTTTTTCTCGATTTTTTTTTAAACTAGAAAAATTAATACATTTTTAATACAAAAAATGTATTAAAAAAACAATTTTTTTTAATTCCTTTTTCACGCCATTCTTTTCTATTTTTTTTTATTCTTACCACTCGTCGTACTTTATTTCTTTTTTACTTCATATCATTTTAACAATTGAATAAAAATGTTTTGTTGACACAAGCTGTCATAGAACTCCTAACTCCGACGTTAAAGTAAACTGCTCTACCCGTTAGGCTACACATCAGTGTTCACACTTTTCACCAATGCAAATGGAGTAGGTTTGGAAAATTTTGAGAGTAGAAATGAGTAAAAGTGAGTAGAATTATAAATATTGCAAAATAGAGTAGATTTGATGTAAAAGGAATAGAACATTCAGCCTTATCGTGAACACTTGGGGAAAATTCCATTCCCTCAGAATTTTTTGTTGGAAGATAACATTTTTTAGTATCGTCAATCTCTAAGGAACAGCAATTCCTCTGGAATTTTGTTGGAAATTCGAATGCAGTATCACAATATGGCCAGCTTTTTTTTTAATCCGTTTTTTTGTTATCTTTATCATTTCATATAATAAAGTTGTCAAATAATAGGTCAGATACAAATTTCACATTTTTTTAACTCTATAATGGCCGTTTTAACAATGTTCGGTTACGTTAAAATTTATCTGAACGTTTGTTAACTGGCAGATAACCAAACTTTCAGAATAAAGTTTCCGTTAAATATTTTCGTTTTCACCAACACAAATTATTTAATTTCCGGTTAGAACGATATTGTAATAGATTTTCTGTCATATATGGCAAATAATTGACATAAATAAATGAATTAAAATTTAATTTTTCAAATTTAAAATTTCATGAAATTGTGAATTTGTTTGTCGTCATATTTGGATATTACGACGACAGATTTTCAATGGCAATAGGCCGTTTTATTAACATTTTTATTGCCATTTATCTTATGATATTTTGCGACATTGCCCAAGTACCCAAGTATTTCGGGAAAAATTGAAAAATTGCAGTATAATTTTTTCAATAGATTGTCAAAATCAGTCGGTTATAAATATAACGGAAACATGTTCTATCGGTTAACTTCTTCTGCCGGTTATAGAAAAAAATGACAAACAAATATAACAACTGATTGTGAAATCGAATTTTGCGCAAACTGTCGGTTAAAGTGGAAGTTAATTTTTAACTAGATAAAATGAAAACGGCACTAAAAGTTTAATTTGCAATTAGAACTGAACATCAGTCAACGCTAAATCAGCTGTTTTGCCAAATGTCAAACAGTGTTGTTGGAAAAAATAAATATTGAAGTTAAAATTATGTTAAACTGCAATTAATAGCATATAAAATGACTTTTAATTGTACTTTTTCATTTAAGAAAATGCTGCGATTAGATTGCGTTTATTTTTCAAAAGTTAAGATATTCCCCAGCCGGTGAAGTTTTTGCGGTGGTTGAATATATATGTAATTTATTTGTGCAGAAATATGTAAATAAATTTAATTTAAATAATTTTGGTGCTATCCATAGATATATGTTAACATATCATAAATAAAAGTATAGTTAATTAAAGTGTGTTTTGTTTTTAATTAATTCTTTTCCCCGTATAAAATGAGATTGATAGCGCAATGGTGAGAACTCAGCTCTTGTACCCGGGAGGTGCGGATTCGCATCCTAGAAAAAATCTTTTTTTATTGATTTAACTAAATAGGTTTATCAATATTATATTACACCGTGCTACAAAAATAAAAAAAATTGCACACTTAAAAAAACGGATATGTTCGTAAAACTAGAGACCAATCCAAGGATATGTGCGTTCACCGTTTTTCTGGATCAATTCGTTTGCGATTTTAAATTGCATTTAAAACCAAGTGCGTACCATTTTTTGAAATAATTTAAAAAAATATATTTGTCACTTTCAAAAAATGTTGAATGCATCTTGTAGCAGAAACCCCATTGATCGTGAATTCGAATACCGCTTCGCGATATCAATTCGCATCCGGATTTTACTTGCATTTGAAGTGCAAGTGCATATCACTTTTTAATATTTAGAAAATTTTATTTGTTTTGCATCATTTTTAAAAACGATGGATGCGATCTTGTAACAGAAACCTCATAGATGATACGCTATATTCGCGAATACGTTTCGCGGAATTTCGTACACAATAAATCCAATTGATGTTATATTGAATGTTAATCCCAATATGCCACAGGTTAAGCGTTTGAAAAAATAATCATAATTGCCTTTAAGGTCTAGCGCTTACTCTGAATTTGTAAATGAGTTCATAATAACAATACCAAAAAGGGCAGTGAAAATTAGGAACAAAAATGTAGTGACGCTAAAAACAGTAACTTTTTTATGATTGCAACAGAAACCCTGACAAAAAAATAGCATAACAACGCGCGTCCAAATCTAATAGCTTACCAAAATCTATTAGTGTTTGGACTTCTGTGAATATTTATAACAATATACCGGCCGCCCCCGCAAACCTTGAATAGGCTCCAGAATATATTCGAGAGCTTGAAACATACAAGCTTAAAAAAAACGTCTACCACGCGTCTTGACGCTCGGGCTTGAAGTCTACGATATTGGTTGGATGAAATATATCGGGATAATTAATTGAAAAATGTCCTTTTTGTTGTCCTATATGTGGATCCCCTTTTTTTTACTTATTTTGCAGGATTAAGTCTATATTTAAAAGAAAAAAACTAACGTGTCGATCATGTATTTCCCGATGACAACGATATGGGCTACAATTCGTTTGAATGTCGGTTGAATATCGTGTGACTACAATTTTTGATTCATGTATCAAACGAAACGTTGAGTACGCTCGTTTTGAGAGTATTTTTGTTGCCAGCATATAAATCATACGACAAAGTAAAAAAAAAATAAATTTTTTCTTTACGAAGACAACAATTTTGAACAAACGTTCGATTCTAAGAGCGAAACGAACGAAACGTTTGAAATACGTTATACCAATTTTAGACGAAGGGGACTGGAAACGAATCGTAGTCACACGATAATAAAAAGATACATGATTTGGGGGTGAATGTAGGTTAATTTGATATCGAGTTGAAAATAAGGCTAAATCTTGATATGAAGTAAACGTTGAAATCAATTTAAGAGTTAGTGTTAATATTGATTTGAAAATAAGGGAATTTTCAAGTTAAGGTTAAGCTACCAATTTTTATTGAAAAGGCTATGATTCTTAAATTTAGGTTAAATCTGATTCAAACGTTAACCTCAACCCTACGATTTGAAAGTAATGATTGATTTCAAAGAATTCGCAAACTAATATTAAGTGCAATGGCATATTGGGATTGATGGTTTTAAAATATAATGTTATTCACAACGAGTATTTTATTAATTTTTTAAATACAAGTAAAACCCGTATACGAATTGATATCGCGAATCGGTTTCCGAATCCCATCATTGGTTTTTGAAAGTGACGCAAAAAAATATAATTTTTTCTAAATATTAAAAGGTGATATGCAGTTGCACTTCAAATGCAAGTAAAACCCAGATTCGAATTGATATCGCGAAGCGGTTTTCGAATTCACGATCAAGGGTGCTTCTGATACATGCTGCATTCAATTGTTTTTGAAAGTGACGCAAAAAATATATTTTTTGAAATTATTTCAAAATTTGGTACAAACTTGCATTTTAAATGCAATTTAAAATCGCAAACGAATTGATCCAGAAAACGGTGAACGCACATAACTTCGGATAGGTCTCTAGTTTCACTTACATATCGATTTTTTTAAGTGTGCAATTTTTTTTTGATTTTTGTAGAACGGTGTAATATAATATTGATAAACCTCGAAATACCTAACATTTATTTAATACGAATTGTTATCTACAATATCAATGATATGGAATATGTTACTGTGGAAAAGTCGAGGCAGTCACAAAATAAATTGACTTTTCGCTTTCACAAAATTATTAGAATTAATTTTATTTACAATAAAATTTTGAATTATAAAAACTTAACAACTAAAATAAAATTTAAGTACAGTGAATTGTTGAGTGTGTCTCCACATTACACCCTTCCTAGTTAAAAATATCTATTTGAACGATACAGATTTTAAAATAGGATGCTTAAAACTATTACAATTATTATTAATTTTATGATTAAGAAAGGATTGGTCTATAAAAGCTGGTTTAACTCGATCAATTGATATTTGATCAATTTTGAGACCAATTTGTACTTTAAAATATTTCGGACCTCTTTCCAGTACTTTGTAGGGACCGGAATATTGATACTGTAGTGCTTTGTGTATTTCCGAACGGATACAGACGTGTGTGCACGTTTCCAAATTCTTGTGTACAAAAATCTTGGATGTCGCGTGGTTGCTTGTAGGAATTGGCTTGATCTCAGACGTTTGAAGTTGGTTAAAAATTCGCTGTGGTCTTCGTTGTCCTCTGGTGTAGTCTCTTTGAAAAGCTCACCTGGGAGTCGTAGTACCTCGCCATACACCAATTCTGCGGCCGTTATTTGTATGTCTTCTTTGAACGATGCGCGCAAACCTAATAGCACAGTTGAAAGAGTTTTGGTCCATTGACAGTTTTCATGTGCGGTAAGTGCAGCTTTCAACGTTCGATGTACACGTTCGACCATTCCGTTAGACTGAGGGTGAAACGCTGTGCAATGATGAACTTTGGCGCCTAAAAGTTTTGTCATGCTGTGGAATGTTTGTGACGTAAACTGTCGTCCCCGATCCGTGTAAATATTGCTGGGACAGCCAAATCTTGTAACCCAAGTGTCATAAAATACTCGGCAAACTTCTTCAGCAGTAATTGTTTGTAGCGGCACAACTTCTATCCAACGCGTAAAACGATCTATTATAGATAGCAGGTACTTGAAACCCTCTGAAGGAGGTATCCAAGTGAAGATTAGAAAATCTGCGTGATGGTGCTGAAAAAATTCCAAGAGGCGATTTAGTATGTCTATGTATTTTTGCTGCTTGACAATTTTGACACGACTTGACCCAATTATTGCCGTCCTGTTTGATTGAAGGCCATACAAATCTTTGCGTCAGCATTTTCTGAGTACCGCGTGTGCCAGCGTGCGATAATCCATGTATGTTGTCGAATATTAATTTTCGAAATTTCTGTGGAATATACGGTCGTATCCGTTCAGTAGAAATAGTTCGGTGTTGCAGTGTGGAATTGGTAGTAATTTCAGTTGAAGATCATTTGCTGTTTCCAGCAGTGATTTCAGTTCTTCATCTAACTGCTGTTCCTGTGCTATTGCTTCATAATTTATTTCCGATATTTGTTCAAGCTTACCAGATATGTGTCGAATCTCTGAAGTATACTGCGCGATGAAATCTAAGTGTCGGAATTGACGTGGTGAAGCTTTTTCTGGTTTCTGTCTCAAAGCAAAGGTAAGAGGTTTGTGGTCAGTATAGAGTACGAATGTACGTGCTTCAAGCATGTGCCGAAAATGTTTTATGGCACTGTACGCAGCCAATAATTCTCTATCATACGTACTATACTTACACTCTGCTGGCGACAATTTTTTGGAGAAGAAAGCAAGAGGTCTCCAGTGCTGTCTTTCGCATTGCTCTAAAACTGCTCCAATAGCTTTATCTGAAGCATCAACTTTAAGGCAAAGTTCCGCCTCAGGGTCTGGATGAGCGAGTAATGCAGCGTCTGACAAATCGGTTTTGCAATTGTTAAATACAATTTCCAAGTCTTCTTTCCATTGTATCTTTGTTTTGTCATTCTTAATAGCTCCTTTTGTGAGCTCATTAAGTTGTACCTGAGGCTTTGCGCCACCTGGCAGGAACTTTCGGTAAAAATTGAGCATCGCTAAGAATCGACGTAACTCCGAAATATTGTTAGGCTTACTGAATGCAATGATAAACGGATGGTGAAGGCATTTTAGTCAGCTCAGCTGGAGTTGTCATAAAAGTCTTGCCGTCGACCAGTGTACGATTACGCAAATCCGGCAATAGGTGAAAATGACTTAAAAAATCGGACCCTAGTATTGGCCGTGTTACGTCTGCGACAATAAAAATCCAATAAAAATTTCTTCTTAAACCTAGGTTTACCTGCAGAAGTTTTGTGCCGTAGGTCCTGATTTCTGTTCCGTTTGCAGCGAACAGTTTTAATTTACATTTTGACAACGTGTTTTTTGTGACTTGAGCAGCTGGTATTACCGAGACGTCAGCCCCAGTATCGACAAGGAATGTCCTTTTTGTGCACCTATTGGTTACTAGCAAGCGGCCTGATGATGGTGTTGAAATTCCGGGAGCCGCTGTACCCGAAACTTCATTTAGTTTTTTGATTGATGATATGCGCATGGTGGGATGCACTTTTTGGCCTTGGTGGCAAATCGGTTATGGTACCAACACCAATCTTTCCGGTTGCTGGATTTGCTGCGATGGCGTTGACCAGTGCCTGCACTTGCATCGCGAGGACTACTACGGCTCCTACTACGGCTCCTTCCGCGAAATGCGTCGTTGAACTTCCGATCTAACGCTTCGATTTGCGCGGTCAATTGATGTATCAGAGTGTTGTCCGTTGACACGCTAGCAACGTGTGGACGTGCAATCTCGATGATTTTGTCCGCCTGTTGTGCCAGTTCGACTAGCTCGGCGTTGCTGGTAGCTAAAATCGACCGAACGTTCTCTGGTAGTTGGTCAAGAAATAAAGTCTTTAAGACGCTATCACCAACACCATTGCGTGCTGCAAGAGTTTTCATAGATTGCAAAAAATGTGTTGGCTTCTGGTCGCCAATAATCAGACCACTGAAGAGTTTTTTGAGTTTGGCTTCTTCAGAAATCGCGAACGATGAAATTAGTCGCTCTTTGATTGTTTCGTACTTACGTTCTGCTGGCGGATTAACGAGGATATCGCCGATGAACTTCAGATACGATGGGTCCAGGTTCGCTATTACGTGCGCATACTTAGTGTCATCTCGAGAAATGCGCGAGATGGTGAAGACTGCTTCAACTTGTATGAACCATAAGCGTGGTTGTTCCGACCAGAATGGTGGTAGTCTGTGGACCGTACCTGTAGCTGCAGTTGCAATCTCTACTGTTGCCTGTTGTTGACCGTGTTGATTGTTGCTGTCCGATTGATTTCGCGTAGCACTATCCGCTGGAGGCGATGGTGAACGCGATGGTGAATGTGTAAGTGGCATCTTTGTAGGCGAGCACTAATTTGTAGTCAGTCACCGATCTCTCGTCGAAGGTCACCAATTTTGTGGAAAAGTCGAGGCAGTCACAAAATAAATTGACTTTTCGCTTTCACAAAATTATTAGAATTAATTTTATTTACAATAAAATTTTGAATTATAAAAACTTAACAACTAAAATAAAATTTAAGTACAGTGAATTGTTGAGTGTGTCTCCACAGTTACAATTATGTCATTATAAATATACGTGAAATATTTGATATATTTGGGGTGGGGCCCAAAAATTTAATTTTTCATGTTTCTTTGGTTAAATAGGAATTATAAGAAAAGTACAAATCAAATATAAAAAAATTATATCTGTTATGATTCATTACCTATCATTAGACTGTAATTTTATGTCGATGATGTCGGGGCACGACACCCAATGTTCAAAACGTGAAAAATAATATTAAAAACAGGGACTAAATCCCTTTAGAATTTGCATGTACCGATATTTTGGTAACAGTTATATTTTCACCATTACTCAAAAGTAATGGTGACAGCATGTTACCAAAATACTCAAGTAGCAATGATAGCTACTTTGATATCTTTGTTGTGAATATTCGCAATAACAGGCAAATACCAACCACTGTTATAGAAATACCCCAGTAGCTGTGCAATAACTGTAGTTATAATTTGAAGGCAAAAGAAACAGCCTGTTATAGAAATACTCCAGAAGTTGTGATTCACAGTAGAGATGGGTGCGTGTCTGTTTTTGATGGCACGGACACGCACGAGCAAGAGTCCGACGACTAAATTTACAGGCACGCATGAGTAGCACGATAAAGAACGGGATTTAAAAAGACACGAAAAAAAAAGGCAAGTAAAAACATGAAAAAGCAGGCGAAACGTGAAATTAATACCGGAACCATATATATTTTATCATATATTTTTTATGGTTGGAATCGGAACCGCTATTTTAAAAATCTCGGAACCAGAACTGGAACAGATTTTATAGTCACTGTCAGGGAAGGTAAAGAACCGGAATCGGAACCGTTATTAAAAAATGTATGAAACCGGGATCGGAACTAAAACGGGAACCACAATTTTAAAAATCTTGGAACCCTAACCGATATTCCAAATTGTTTTATTCCCTGTAATAAATAATTCAAAAATTAAGTTTGATACTGTTTTATTCTCTTAAATCCATAAGTAGAACTAAAACTACAGATGTTTAAGAAAATGTTAAAATACCACGAAATTTTTATTTTCTGAAGTTGGAAAGGTTTTTTTTTTAAATTGGGGTTGAAATTATAAAACAAAATGTTTAATGGGCGCGTGCCTGATTTTGGAGGCACGGACACGCACGTGCACGACTGCAACTAGAACACACGGAGATTTGCACGCACGAACTCAAATTTTCGCCCCTTTAATTCACAGTATTTCTATAACAGGATGATATTTTTACTATTGAATGACATGCTGTTCTTTTTAATTCGAATAATAACTACAGTGATTGGTATTGGCCTCATATTGCGAATAACAAAGCTTTGATCAAAATAACTGTTGTTTGAGTAATAGGTATTTTTAACTGTTATTCAAAAGTAGCAATAACGGTCAGTAACTGTGATTGAAAAGTATACAACTTTAGCCATCACTTCTTTAGAATATCGGTTCGGGCTCTGGTTCCAAGATTTTTAAAATATCGATTTCGATTCCGGTTTCAAACAAAAAAAATTATGGGTTTCGATTCCGTTTCCACACATTTTTTAATGACGGTTCCGATTTCGGTTTTCGTTTCAATAATGGAAACGGTTCCAGTTACAATTCTGGAAGTAAAAGATTTTTTAATTGGACTAGAAACTAAAAAAAAATCTTTAATGGGCGCGTGCCTGATTTTAGAGTCACGGAAATAACTAGCACGTACGGAGATTTGCAAACACGAACTCAGATTTTCGGACGTGACACAAAAAAAGCAGGATAATTAGGATATCCTGATCAATACACTATCATAATACTGAATAGGGTTTTCATGAACAAATTACCATTCGGGATATTTCATATTAGAATACGATAAAATTTATTAGTTTTAAATTACCACAGCAATAAAAAGAATTTGTAAAACAAAAACCATGGCCAATTGTTTATGTCCTTATTTTTCATATTCTAATTTAGTGCAATTCTATGTGTATACATTTTCTATACAAAAATGCAAAAATAACAAACATATATTACATATTTTGTATTTTGTGGAAAAAAGAAAACGAGTAAATTTTCATTAAAAACTAAGAAAATAAATACAAATGTTATTATATAGTCGTTGTAGAACGAAAAGTCACCAAATATATTTTTATGAAAAACTTAAATTTCGAGTTTGTTGATTAATATTATAAAAAGTAATTGATGCATTTTTAATCTTGAAATATCAATTGATAGATTTACATTTTCTTATCATGTGGTAAAAAAATTGAGATCATCGAATACAAATTGACAGATATATAAAGATTTGTGTAAATGAATATTTGGCATTTTTAAATATTTGGTTAAATATTCTGAAATGAAACCTATCAATTCTGGTTGATTTCGGTCTCCTGATTCTTGCTGCGTACTCAGAATTTTCCCTATACGTCGAGATTTTGCACAAAATCGAGTCAAAGTTGCAAAAAAGGCCGTTTTTGGTACTTTATATCGCAAGTTATCGCACGATTTCGACATCTTGAAGACGCAAACTTTATCACAAAATAAAATATGAACCTTGCCCTACGGATAATTGGCATAAAAATCTGTGTCCAGATATTAGAGAATTATTCTGATTAGCGAAGCGAATGGTTTTGGCGAAGCGAACGTCAAAGAAGCTATCACGGCTTACATTCGGCGGACTTCAGTCGCAAAAAAACGAACGTAAAAGCGAACGTAAAAAAAGGTGCAACACTTAACTAAATTTCATTCGCTACAAGTGTCAAAATCAAGCGAATCAAAAGTTCATATGACGAAACGGCGAACGTATCCTAATATATCATTTTTAAGGTGTTTCTTTTGATTTTTTTATTTTTTTTGCTTCTGCATTTTTGTTTATTGGGATTCTCCTGATTTTTAATTTTTTTCTATCCTTAAGTTTTTATATCCTTTTATCTCAAAATTCGAGGTTTTTGTGTCCTAACTTATAAATAGAGTTAATCGTACATTTTGTATACAATTTAATAATAATAGTTTAGCGCTATAGCTTTAAAAACCGCTACAGCTCAATGTTGTAAGTGTTGCTCACTTTAAAAACCATAAAAATTAGTACATTCGCCAAATTGCGTTCGCTTCGCCAAGTACATTCGCTTCGCCAATCATAATAGGGCCCTTAGTATTTGCAAAAACTCAAAAAGAAATTTGTGTTACCAAAAAAGTGTGTCGAGAGAGTAATTTATCACAATTCTCTAAGCTCTCTTAAAAACATTTTAATATTAGTTCGCAATGTGTTTGCTGTCCAAATTCCAAAAAAATGTTTTAAACTCTTTCTTACTGAAATTTTTCGGAATATTTTTTAAAATTTGTTTATGAAAAATTTAATTAAAATGAAGGGAATTGCACGCAGAGATATGCAATTTCATACTGATATAATGTAGTGGTGCTAGATGCAAAATTCTTAGCATCTGGTGTATGCTTTATGGGAAAACGTGTTGGGGAAAATTGCACTGCGTATTCTCCTGGTGTGTATCTGATTCGGCAGACTTTAATGGGTTAAAAAAATTAAATATACATCCGTCGTCAACGAATGATGCTGAGCGACTGAACTAAAATTTTTGAAAATTTGAATTTATTTAAAAATTAAATTTATAATATTGTATGGACGCGGCTGTAGTTGTAATATGTATTGAACATTTTATTTTAATAAATGGCAAATTTGGAACTATTTTTCGTAACAAGTATGAATTGTGAAAATTTTAAAAAATATGCCTTAACCATAATAATAAAGATCATCATCATAATAATAAAAATCATCATTATAATAATAAAGTAATAATAATATTGGTCGCGCAACGTTTGAAATCTAAATGAGAATAACATTTATTGTATATTTTCAACACAATTTTTTTTTGACATTTAATGCGAAGTAAGCTTTTCTTAGCCGCGGTAGCTCAGTGGTTAGTGCGTTGGACTGCGAGCCGAAAGGTCCCCGGTTCAAGCCTGGACTGGGGCTAACAACATCTTTTCATAAAAACATTTTTCTGGCAAACCTACGAGAGTAAACATTACCTATGAAAATCTCTCACCCGCCGTTCGGATTCGGCAATAAACCGTAGGTCCCACCACTTTGAGTCAAAATATAACACGAACAGCTCAAAATGGTGAGAGAGCTCGGCCTAAGTTCTTATAGGACTGTAGTGCCAAACTATTATTAAGCTTTTCTTATATTGTGAAAATTAAATTTTTAATCAAACAAAACAAAAAAAATATAGGTATTGCGTAGCCTTCTCTGTGAAATGAAAATAAAGTCACATTTTTTTCTAAAAACAGTTTTTAAAGGCCACTTAAAAAGTTCTTAAACACTTGTTTTATTTACAATTTTTTATATACTGAAAAATTTCAATACATAACTAAACTTTCATATTATGGAACTTAATTAATTTTTTGTAACATTTTGAAAGAAAGATTTCAATAATTTTAAAAAATGTTTTGTTTACATTAGATACGTTTAGATACACATTTTATGTCATTCGATAAAATGTTCTTAAACTATGCAGATATTGAAATTGAAACATATAAATTAAGCGTTTTATTTAGTTCGTGTTGTTTTATTTAGTACTCCAAAGTGAATGACTAGTGCAAATGTCCTTAGTTAATATCCAGATTCAGTTCAGCACACGTGATTTAATTGTATTGTTTTTCAAATCACCTGATCTGTCTGTTAAAGTGGCTAGTGACATTTCTCTTTGAAAAACTAAATAAAAGTGAACTATAAGTGTCGGTTATCAAGGTAATAATGGCTATGAAAATTCGTAGTTCATGTCAAATTTTCAAAAATTTCAGTTTAGTCGCTCAGCAGCATACGTTGACGACGGATATATATTTGGTTTTTTTCACCCATTAAAGCCTGCCGAATCAGATACACACCAGGAGAATACGCAGTGCAATTTTCTCCATCATGTTTTCCCATAATGCGTACACCAGACGCTAAGAATTTTGCATCTAGCACCACTACATTATATCAGTATGAAATTGCATATCTCTTCGTGCAATTCCATCCATTTTAAATAAATATTTCATGAACAAATTTTAAAAAATACTCCGCAAAATTTCAGTAGCATAAAGTTTAAAACATTTTTTCGAAATTTTGACAGCAAATACATTGCGAACTAATATATAATGTTTTTAAGAGAGCTTAGAGAATTGTGATAAATTACTCTCTCGACACACTTTTTTGGTAACACAAATTTCTTTTTGAGTTTTTGCCAAAACTAATATCTGGACACAGATTTTTTTTGACAATTATCCGTAGGGCAAGGTTCATATTTTATTATGTGATAAACTTTGCGTCTTCAAGATATCGAAATAGTGCGATAACTTGCGATATAAAGTACCAAAAACGGCCTTTTTTTTGCAACTTTCGACTCGATTTTGTGCAAAATCTCGACGTATAGAAAAATTCTGAGTACGCAGCAAGAATCAGGAGGTTTCATTCCAGATTAGGCCAACAACCCTCAATTTGTAGAACAGTCTTATCACAGCAATAACAAGAATTTGTAAAACAAAAGCCATGGCCAATTTTTTAATGTCTTTATTTTCAATATTCTAATTTAGTGCAATTCTATGTGATACATTTTCTATACAAAAATGCAAATAACAAACATATATTACATATTTTGTATATGTATATATAAATATAAATAAAAACATAATATAAATATAAATATAACAATAAAAATAAAAATAAATATAAATATAAATATAAAAATAAAAATAAAAATAAAAATAAAAATAAAAATAAAAATAAAAATAAAAATAAAAATAAAAATAAAAATAAAAATAAAAATAAATATAAATATAAATATAAATATAAATATAAATATAAATATAAATATAAATATAAATATAAATATAAATATAAATATAAATATAAATATAAATATAAATATAAATATAAATATAAATATAAATATAAATATAAATATAAATATAAATATAAATATAAATATAAATATAAATATAAATATAAATATAAATATAAATATAAATATAAATATAAATATAAATATAAATATAAATATAAATATAAATATAAATATAAATATAAATATAAATATAAATATAAATATAAATATAAATATAAATATAAATATAAATATAAATATAAATATAAATATAAATATAAATATAAATATAAATATAAATATAAATATAAATATAAATATAAATATAAATATAAATATAAATATAAATATAAATATAAATATAAATATAAATATAAATATAAATATAAATATAAATATAAATATAAATATAAATATAAATATAAATATAAATATAAATATAAATATAAATATAAATATAAATATAAATATAAATATAAATATAAATATAAATATAAATATAAATATAAATATAAATATAAATATAAATATAAATATAAATATAAATATAAATATAAATATAAATATAAATATAAATATAAATATAAATATAAATATAAATATAAATATAAATATAAATATAAATATAAATATAAATATAAATATAAATATAAATATAAATATAAATATAAATATAAATATAAATATAAATATAAATATAAATATAAATATAAATATAAATATAAATATAAATATAAATATAAATATAAATATAAATATAAATATAAATATAAATATAAATATAAATATAAATATAAATATAAATATAAATATAAATATAAATATAGGAAAATACCAATCACTGTTGTTATTATGCGAATGAAAAAGAACAGCCTGTTATTCAAAAGTAGAACTAATAGTCTGCACTCAAACCTCAGTTGCAATCACGTGCTTATCTGTTATTTAAGTGTAGTGATGGGCAAAGTTGCTACTTTTCATTCACTGTAACTGAAAGTTATTGCTACTTTTGAATAACAGTTAAAAATATCTGTTAACAAAAAACAGTTATTTGGATCACAGCTGCGATATTTGAAATAACAGGCAAATACCAATCACTGAAGTTATTGTTCGTATGAAAATGAACAGCGTCCCATTATATATTTTTTTAAAATTATATTTGAGAAATATAAATAAATATTTGATTTTTATCAAAGTTAAAAATAAAAATTGTTGATAAATATTTTAAAAGTTAATTATAATTTTTATTTTAGACAAATATTTATTTAAAATCAAAATTAATTATTATTTTTGAGATTGAAAAAATCGTTACTTCTATCAAAAAATCTCAAAATCTCAAAAATAAAAATAAAAATAAAAATAAAAATAAAAATAAAAATAAATATAAATATAAATATAAATATAAATATAAATATAAATATAAATATAAATATAAATATAAATATAAATATAAATATAAATATAAATATAAATATAAATATAAATATAAATATAAATATAAATATAAATATAAATATAAATATAAATATAAATATAAATATAAATATAAATATAAATATAAATATAAATATAAATATAAATATAAATATAAATATAAATATAAATATAAATATAAATATAAATATAAATATAAATATAAATATAAATATAAATATAAATATAAATATAAATATAAATATAAATATAAATATAAATATAAATATAAATATAAATATAAATATAAATATAAATATAAATATAAATATAAATATAAATATAAATATAAATATAAATATAAATATAAATATAAATATAAATATAAATATAAATATAAATATAAATATAAATATAAATATAAATATAAATATAAATATAAATATAAATATAAATATAAATATAAATATAAATATAAATATAAATATAAATATAAATATAAATATAAATATAAATATAAATATAAATATAAATATAAATATAAATATAAATATAAATATAAATATAAATATAAATATAAATATAAATATAAATATAAATATAAATATAAATATAAATATAAATATAAATATAAATATAAATATAAATATAAATATAAATATAAATATAAATATAAATATAAATATAAATATAAATATAAATATAAATATAAATATAAATATAAATATAAATATAAATATAAATATAAATATAAATATAAATATAAATATAAATATAAATATAAATATAAATATAAATATAAATATAAATATAAATATAAATATAAATATAAATATAAATATAAATATAAATATAAATATAAATATAAATATAAATATAAATATAAATATAAATATAAATATAAATATAAATATAAATATAAATATAAATATAAATATAAATATAAATATAAATATAAATATAAATATAAATATAAATATAAATATAAATATAAATATAAATATAAATATAAATATAAATATAAATATAAATATAAATATAAATATAAATATAAATATAAATATAAATATAAATATAAATATAAATATAAATATAAATATAAATATAAATATAAATATAAATATAAATATAAATATAAATATAAATATAAATATAAATATAAATATAAATATAAATATAAATATAAATATAAATATAAATATAAATATAAATATAAATATAAATATAAATATAAATATAAATATAAATATAAATATAAATATAAATATAAATATAAATATAAATATAAATATAAATATAAATATAAATATAAATATAAATATAAATATAAATATAAATATAAATATAAATATAAATATAAATATAAATATAAATATAAATATAAATATAAATATAAATATAAATATAAATATAAATATAAATATAAATATAAATATAAATATAAATATAAATATAAATATAAATATAAATATAAATATAAATATAAATATAAATATAAATATAAATATAAATATAAATATAAATATAAATATAAATATAAATATAAATATAAATATAAATATAAATATAAATATAAATATAAATATAAATATAAATATAAATATAAATATAAATATAAATATAAATATAAATATAAATATAAATATAAATATAAATATAAATATAAATATAAATATAAATATAAATATAAATATAAATATAAATATAAATATAAATATAAATATAAATATAAATATAAATATAAATATAAATATAAATATAAATATAAATATAAATATAAATATAAATATAAATATAAATATAAATATAAATATAAATATAAATATAAATATAAATATAAATATAAATATAAATATAAATATAAATATAAATATAAATATAAATATAAATATAAATATAAATATAAATATAAATATAAATATAAATATAAATATAAATATAAATATAAATATAAATATAAATATAAATATAAATATAAATATAAATATAAATATAAATATAAATATAAATATAAATATAAATATAAATATAAATATAAATATAAATATAAATATAAATATAAATATAAATATAAATATAAATATAAATATAAATATAAATATAAATATAAATATAAATATAAATATAAATATAAATATAAATATAAATATAAATATAAATATAAATATAAATATAAATATAAATATAAATATAAATATAAATATAAATATAAATATAAATATAAATATAAATATAAATATAAATATAAATATAAATATAAATATAAATATAAATATAAATATAAATATAAATATAAATATAAATATAAATATAAATATAAATATAAATATAAATATAAATATAAATATAAATATAAATATAAATATAAATATAAATATAAATATAAATATAAATATAAATATAAATATAAATATAAATATAAATATAAATATAAATATAAATATAAATATAAATATAAATATAAATATAAATATAAATATAAATATAAATATAAATATAAATATAAATATAAATATAAATATAAATATAAATATAAATATAAATATAAATATAAATATAAATATAAATATAAATATAAATATAAATATAAATATAAATATAAATATAAATATAAATATAAATATAAATATAAATATAAATATAAATATAAATATAAATATAAATATAAATATAAATATAAATATAAATATAAATATAAATATAAATATAAATATAAATATAAATATAAATATAAATATAAATATAAATATAAATATAAATATAAATATAAATATAAATATAAATATAAATATAAATATAAATATAAATATAAATATAAATATAAATATAAATATAAATATAAATATAAATATAAATATAAATATAAATATAAATATAAATATAAATATAAATATAAATATAAATATAAATATAAATATAAATATAAATATAAATATAAATATAAATATAAATATAAATATAAATATAAATATAAATATAAATATAAATATAAATATAAATATAAATATAAATATAAATATAAATATAAATATAAATATAAATATAAATATAAATATAAATATAAATATAAATATAAATATAAATATAAATATAAATATAAATATAAATATAAATATAAATATAAATATAAATATAAATATAAATATAAATATAAATATAAATATAAATATAAATATAAATATAAATATAAATATAAATATAAATATAAATATAAATATAAATATAAATATAAATATAAATATAAATATAAATATAAATATAAATATAAATATAAATATAAATATAAATATAAATATAAATATAAATATAAATATAAATATAAATATAAATATAAATATAAATATAAATATAAATATAAATATAAATATAAATATAAATATAAATATAAATATAAATATAAATATAAATATAAATATAAATATAAATATAAATATAAATATAAATATAAATATAAATATAAATATAAATATAAATATAAATATAAATATAAATATAAATATAAATATAAATATAAATATAAATATAAATATAAATATAAATATAAATATAAATATAAATATAAATATAAATATAAATATAAATATAAATATAAATATAAATATAAATATAAATATAAATATAAATATAAATATAAATATAAATATAAATATAAATATAAATATAAATATAAATATAAATATAAATATAAATATAAATATAAATATAAATATAAATATAAATATAAATATAAATATAAATATAAATATAAATATAAATATAAATATAAATATAAATATAAATATAAATATAAATATAAATATAAATATAAATATAAATATAAATATAAATATAAATATAAATATAAATATAAATATAAATATAAATATAAATATAAATATAAATATAAATATAAATATAAATATAAATATAAATATAAATATAAATATAAATATAAATATAAATATAAATATAAATATAAATATAAATATAAATATAAATATAAATATAAATATAAATATAAATATAAATATAAATATAAATATAAATATAAATATAAATATAAATATAAATATAAATATAAATATAAATATAAATATAAATATAAATATAAATATAAATATAAATATAAATATAAATATAAATATAAATATAAATATAAATATAAATATAAATATAAATATAAATATAAATATAAATATAAATATAAATATAAATATAAATATAAATATAAATATAAATATAAATATAAATATAAATATAAATATAAATATAAATATAAATATAAATATAAATATAAATATAAATATAAATATAAATATAAATATAAATATAAATATAAATATAAATATAAATATAAATATAAATATAAATATAAATATAAATATAAATATAAATATAAATATAAATATAAATATAAATATAAATATAAATATAAATATAAATATAAATATAAATATAAATATAAATATAAATATAAATATAAATATAAATATAAATATAAATATAAATATAAATATAAATATAAATATAAATATAAATATAAATATAAATATAAATATAAATATAAATATAAATATAAATATAAATATAAATATAAATATAAATATAAATATAAATATAAATATAAATATAAATATAAATATAAATATAAATATAAATATAAATATAAATATAAATATAAATATAAATATAAATATAAATATAAATATAAATATAAATATAAATATAAATATAAATATAAATATAAATATAAATATAAATATAAATATAAATATAAATATAAATATAAATATAAATATAAATATAAATATAAATATAAATATAAATATAAATATAAATATAAATATAAATATAAATATAAATATAAATATAAATATAAATATAAATATAAATATAAATATAAATATAAATATAAATATAAATATAAATATAAATATAAATATAAATATAAATATAAATATAAATATAAATATAAATATAAATATAAATATAAATATAAATATAAATATAAATATAAATATAAATATAAATATAAATATAAATATAAATATAAATATAAATATAAATATAAATATAAATATAAATATAAATATAAATATAAATATAAATATAAATATAAATATAAATATAAATATAAATATAAATATAAATATAAATATAAATATAAATATAAATATAAATATAAATATAAATATAAATATAAATATAAATATAAATATAAATATAAATATAAATATAAATATAAATATAAATATAAATATAAATATAAATATAAATATAAATATAAATATAAATATAAATATAAATATAAATATAAATATAAATATAAATATAAATATAAATATAAATATAAATATAAATATAAATATAAATATAAATATAAATATAAATATAAATATAAATATAAATATAAATATAAATATAAATATAAATATAAATATAAATATAAATATAAATATAAATATAAATATAAATATAAATATAAATATAAATATAAATATAAATATAAATATAAATATAAATATAAATATAAATATAAATATAAATATAAATATAAATATAAATATAAATATAAATATAAATATAAATATAAATATAAATATAAATATAAATATAAATATAAATATAAATATAAATATAAATATAAATATAAATATAAATATAAATATAAATATAAATATAAATATAAATATAAATATAAATATAAATATAAATATAAATATAAATATAAATATAAATATAAATATAAATATAAATATAAATATAAATATAAATATAAATATAAATATAAATATAAATATAAATATAAATATAAATATAAATATAAATATAAATATAAATATAAATATAAATATAAATATAAATATAAATATAAATATAAATATAAATATAAATATAAATATAAATATAAATATAAATATAAATATAAATATAAATATAAATATAAATATAAATATAAATATAAATATAAATATAAATATAAATATAAATATATACATATATATATATATATATATATATATATATATATATATATATATATATATATATATATATATATATATATATAAAAATAATTCACAAAAAATGTTGGCCAAATCTAAAAATATTTTGATTTTCTGTTTTTAGTCTATTTAGGCAGGTCTGATTAAAGTTGAATAATAACTACTTCATTTTTGGTATCGAATTATTTTGATCCGACCATAAATAATCTATTCGCATATTTTTCAATATACTTTTCTTAGACAATTAACGCCCATTTTCGCCACCTTGCTTGTTACAGATTTAAAATGTGTCGATAACTTCTCTTAAATATCCAATAAACATAATTAACATAAAAATAAATCGAACACGTGTAATACTTTATTGTAATTCAATTTTTAAGCCGTGAAATGTACGTTTTGGTAGTTATTTGCGTACTATAAAAATATATTTTGGTATTTTATAATATATTAAGGCGAATACATGTAAAAATAATTAAAATATATTTTTTTTTTTATTAACGTTTTTATTGTTAAGTATGTCGATAAGCCTGGGAAGATTATAAGTCATATATAGTTTTATATATACAGGGTGGTACGCTTCAGGATGCAAATATTTTGTGCACTGATTCCTTGGTTCAGTTAACGAAAAAAATAAAAAATGTGTGGAACGGGAATCGGAACCCATACCATTTTTGGTTTGAAACCGGAATCGGAACCGATATTTTAAAAATCTTGTAACCAGAGCCCGAACCAATATTCGAAAGTAGTGATGGCCAAATTTGGCTACTTTTGAAAAACAGTTAAAAATACCTATTACTCAAACAACAGTTATTTTGATCAAAGCTGTGATATTCGCAATATTAGGAAAATACCAATCACTGTTGTTATTATGCGAATGAAAAAGAACAGCCTGTTATTCAAAAGTAGAACTAATAGTCTGCACTCAAACCTCAGTTGCAATCACGTGCTTATCTGTTATTTAAGTGTAGTGATGGGCAAAGTTGCTACTTTTCATTCACTGTAACTGAAAGTTATTGCTACTTTTGAATAACAGTTAAAAATATCTGTTAACAAAAAACAGTTATTTGGATCACAGCTGCGATATTTGAAATAACAGGCAAATACCAATCACTGAAGTTATTGTTCGTATGAAAATGAACAGCGTCCCATTATATATTTTTTTAAAATTATATTTGAGAAATATAAATAAATATTTGATTTTTATCAAAGTTAAAAATAAAAATTGTTGATAAATATTTTAAAAGTTAATTATAATTTTTATTTTAGACAAATATTTATTTAAAATCAAAATTAATTATTATTTTTGAGATTGAAAAAATCGTTACTTCTATCAAAAAATCTCAAAATCTCCAAACAAAAAAAAAAAATTGACTGAATTTTTCTTAACCGGATGAAGTGAAATATTTTTTTTTCAAACTATCTCTTCTGTTTTGTCCCAGACTAAATTAGGAAGCGGTCGGACGGTACCCTACACGGTTAAAAATCTTGGACTAATTTTTAATCTATGAGTTGTATTATAGACATTTTTAATATATTTTGATTTAAAATGTATACATTCCCAAATATTAACATTTTTTGTAATCAAATCGGTATAAAAATTGAATATACTTTGGAATAAATAAGTGAGCATGTACAAATTTTAATACAAAAAGTATAGAATATAATACAAAAAAACACGTGCTCTCTATATTTTTTCTCATTATTATCTGTTCTGAAAAAATAATACAGTTTGACTTACATTATAATACAGTAAAGAATTTTAAAAATGCTGTCATTTTTTATGCTTTCTCTCTATCTTTTGTTCGATCAAATTTGTTTCAAATTTAGTCCAAAATTAATAACCGTGTAGTCAAATCGAAAACTCATATGTCTACCTATATGAACATGTAGGTACTGAAATGAAAGGTAATGAACTCACGATTAATATGTAGTTATTTTCTTGGTCCGATAAACTTAGTGACCTCAGGACGAATAACATATAAATGAGTCTATTTTATGCACGAATAACATAAAGGTATAAGGTGGGTACCCAAACGAATGGAAATTAACACTTTTGTATTTATGTTTTAAAAAATAAAATAATATTTATAAAAAAAAGGTTGCCTGCGACGCTTCCTCGATAAAATTTCCGCACAAAATATTATAATTAACTGTTTGGCCACTTCTACAAAATTTAAAAAAAATATAAGATTTTTTCAGAGTTACGTATTCATTTATAATTTTAATCGTCATTTAGATAAATAATTAAATATTTTTCTCAACAATCAGCATTTCATTTTATTTTAATTATTTTTTACATAATTACAATGTTGCTTTATTACCTTTCATTTGAGTACTTATATGATCAAATAGGTAGGTGCACCGATTTTCGATTTTTCTAGGGTACCACAGATCCGATCGCATCCTATTTTTTTGTTTTTAACCAAATAAAACTGGTGGTTTAAAGAAAAAGTTGCTTTAAAGAAGTAAATTTGTGCATAATTCATTATCCACTGTATTTTATGAGAAAATAAAAAAGGCGCAAAAAGGTCCTACTCTACCACAGAGGTAGTAAAAATGTTAATAATAACAAAATGGCGCAGTGTTGCCAACTTCTGAAAAGTAAAACCCACCAAATCGAGGGAAGAAAACCGTTTTTTTTTTATGCAAAACCCATACATTTTTAAAATTTTTTATGCAAGATTTGTTCACAATAACAAATAACGTAAGAATATCGCATTAATATAATAATGTATTTTATTTTACTTGCCAAACATAATCTGGCCATGAATATGTATTTCTTAACCCTTCCCCTTCTGTACAGATTGGGTCAAAATTGCCAATTTTTTCTGGAAATAACGGTTTTAGGTATTAAAAAATATTTTAATTGAGTGTATAAAATATGTATTTTTTTGTAATTTTATATTCATTTTTCTTTTAAGTAATTGAAGAAAATTATTTTAATAAAAGACTGATTGGTTTTTCATCGAATTTTATTTGCATTTATATTTAACTAGGAACTTAGTTTAACAATTAAAAAATTAAGGACAACAAAATCATTCAGACAAACTGACTTCAGTCTGCCATGTATTAACAAAAATATATTTAAAAAAAGGTTATTGTAAAAATTGTATTGGCGAGTCTTACCACCTCGACGATATGCATATTATAGAAAATGCTTTTTTTTTTTTATTTAAATACCAAGTTACAGATTTAAATGAATAGAAAACATAACCCTGCAGTGAAATCTAAACAAGTAGCATAAATATGTAGTATTCATATTAGTAACGATGTTTCTAGTTAAAATGGATGCAGAGAAAAACAGTTCAAAACTTTGTTCGTAGAGGAACGTGTCAAAAACAAAATAAATTATAAAATACAAATTATATTTCATTTATCTATTTTGCAGGAAACATCTTTCTTTTTTACTTTATTGTGGGTTGCATCGTGCGATTTGTTTTATTTCTTTCCGCCATGCACTTGTACAATTTAACGTTTACCTATTTGAAAAACCCTTACAACCGTGGCTTGGCTGCTGATAACAAGCCGAGCCAATCGCTCTCTCCTACGCTGTCCACCATCAAGTCTCATTTTACAAGCTTTCTTGACTGAAGCAATTTCATCCATTCGGTCCACATGACCTAGGCAGCGAAAACATCGATTTTGATGCGCTTGACTATGTCAATTGTCGTCGAATAGCTTACAGCTCTAGTGTTTCAACTGGTAAATAGTAACCTGTTTAGACAGGGATTTAAGAAACTAGTTTATAGACTGACTGAAAAAAATTAGACTGGTTACAAGAAGCTAGTTTAAAAACTACTTAAATGTAATGCAAGAGGGGACAATTGACACATCGTAGTACATGAGCATTGAACAAATTACAGTTCATTGTATGAAATTGGGGTCGAATTCGGGCTAGTTGAGTGTCTATGGAGAACTAGACCAATACTAGTATACAACTAGTCCTTTCCACTGCAGGGAATGAAGTGCACTAAATCCTAAAATGGATTAAGCCCGAATCCTTCTTTATACAATCGAACCGTTAGAAACTTCGGTTGAAAAACCTACAATCACCTCTGTGTTGCTGTTCAAGGAAAATTTATACAATATAAAAAGTATAATTTCAGTTGAATTTTATAAAAAAAAAAAACACTAAATAATAAAAACACTCTGTTTCGAAACTAATAACCCACCAAAAAAAACCCACTGTCCAACGTACAATTTTTGTTTGCGTTTTATTTTTTAAAACCCACCATAGCGGGAAACTCACCAAGTTGGCATCACTGATTTGGTGCTACTGTCCTGTATAGAACTTCGGACGAACTCCCTCACCATTTGGGCTGTGTGTGTTATATTTGTAGCAAATTGGTGGGACCTACAGTGTTCGGCTGGCGAACGAAGTAATGGCAATTGGCAGATTGGGAAACACGATTGAAATGTGTAATTTCAATTTAAAGGGTCGAGTGGGTCGCGGCAAATACAATATAATAAATACAATGATTTTACCTTATTTTCCAGTATTGGCTTTAATATGGGTTGGTGTAAATGTTATTATTCCGTGTTGTTTCTGTTGAAGTGTTTGTAGTGTAGGATTCCTCATGTGGTTGTTGTTTTGAGTTTGTGTTGATTGTTTGTTTTTAAGTGTTTATATTATTTGTCGCGGGGACCGGTTTGTCGCGTTGACGGGTTTTTGTGTTGTTTAATGTCGCGGTGACGGGTGAGTTTACACTTTAAACTTTTTACTTTAAATTTGTCTCAGAGACGGGTGGGTGTACGTTCGTTTGGTTTTTAATAAACGTAACGAGTGAGTGTTATGTGCGGCGAACGTTGACAGAGCCGACGGTCGATCGGTTCGCCGCAGTAATCGATAAGTAATCGATTGTGTGGATATGACGGACGGAGATGTTCAAACATATCGAGTTTACGTTTGTACGTAAACATACAGTTTATTGTCGAACCCGAACGGCGGTTAAGAGCTTTTCATAGGCAATATTTTACTCTCGTAGGTTTACCATTTACAGCCGAAAGGTAGCGCGGTATAGAAAAATGTTTTCTATGATGTATGTCAGGCATGTCAAACTCAGTTGGTATCACGGGCCGCATTGGCAATTCAAATGATGAGTACCATAAGAAAAAAAAATAGCTCGTTTTTTAGATTTGTTAAAAATACAATGTTAAGATTATCAAATTTTCCATTGATTTTCCTTAAAAGGTTAAATTTATTGTAAAAAATTGTGCGATTTTTGTCTGTTTGAAATAATTGAAAAAATGTCCGAACTTCTTTGATCCTGCCAAATATTTTGTCTGAGGTATTTACAGTGGAGTACCTATATTTCAAACACTAGAGAAAATTTTATAAAACAAACACCTGACAATCATCCAAAATTGTTGCAATTTTTTATGTCGGCAAAATTGTACGATATCGAATTAGATTTTGTATCAATATCGAAGGAAAAATCGGAAAAAACTGCAAAAATAGTTCAAAGCGACATATAGCAGTTTTTTTTTGAAACGATAATAAAAACGATTCTGGATTAATATTGCATCAAATAGTTAAAATATATCGATATTTATTTGAAACGCATTGCGATATCGATGTGGAAAATGTTTAAATTATCCTAACATAAAATTTTACTCTACGAAAATTACAAAATTTTAAAAATTAGCAACAAGATTGGATTTTTGTTATCTAAGTTTGTTCGAGAAAACTTCAAGGCATAAATCACATGTCAGACTGGTAACCAATTTTTTTAGATTTTTCGATACAAATAATACTTAAACTATTGAAAAAATTGTTTTTTTTAAAATTCCGTATATAAATTTGATATTTGAATAAATTTGAAAAGGTTTATTTTTTATGAACAATTAATTTAAATTGCAATGACCATTGATTAGATGTTCAGATTTAGGACTTATGACGAAATTGGTTTTATTTCCTTAAAGCGAGGTTTACTGAATTCTACGGTCAAGAGTTTTTTTCTACAAAAAGTGATTATTGATTCATTTTTGGAAACTTTGAACCCATGTATCTTTGGAGAAGGTGAGTGTTGAACTCTGGTAGTTTTGGTGTGGAATGTCTCTAATACAAAAAATAAATTACTTACTAAAAAAAAAAAATTAAAATGATTCCAATTCCAGTTTGTGCAAAGCAAGTTTCTTGGTTAAAAACTAGTCTTTTTTTTAATAAAAGTCCAAGGCTTTATTTGATACTGGAGATAATTCCGAAAATGGTTTTGTTAAATAGGGTCCAGTTTTTAAGATTTTTAAGTTTTAAAATTTTTTTCTCTCCTTTTATTTTTAATAGTCGACACAAAAACAATAATGTAATTTTCTTTTCGGTGTTAGACGTTCAAAAACTATGCGCCACTATATATTTTTTATATATTCCGGCGAAATATATCCAACGGAAATTCAAAACTCTACAATAAATTTTATGAATAAAAAACAATATTTCTTGATGAAAAAATTATAGTTATGCCATTTTGCAACGTCATGTATAATATTTAAAATGACAATTAGGAAAATAAATTAAGACTCTATATCGAAAACTTATTCATATCTTATTATTAAATTTTAGAAAATAATGTACCTACAAAAATATTGATTTTTTTTAATAAATTAATAAGTTTTTAACCAAGATTATTAATTTAATTTCATATATGACATGTTAAATTGGATACATGGCGCTACACAAAAATGCACAACAATACATAATAATCATTTTAACGCCTGAAAATAAAATAAATATTTAATATTATAAAATATTGTTACGATAATTCAGTCTACGGAAAACTGTTCTATGAGTTCGTATCGCTGGATTGTGTACAAAATAAAAACACAGTAATATTTGGTTTTAACTAGTATTATTTAAACTAGTATTAATTAACTTTATTTACTTAAATAACAACTTAATAACAATCACTGTTGTATTACTACAATTTATCTTTATAATGTTCGCTCACGAGATGCACTAGTTCACTATCAAAACACAACTGAAGTACAGTGCCTCAGATGCGCGGCCTTATATACTGCAGGCATCAGTTCGACACGTTTCGACAAGCTTCGACTTGTTTCGAGAACCTTCTAATCGTTTCGTGAATGACGCATACTATTGGCATCTCATTCGCACTCATGTGTTTTAATGCGCTGATCTTCCATCTCATTCTCGCACACTGCCTCAGTGCGCTGAATGATCTTCCGTCTCTTTCTAACACATTGCTTAGTGCGCTGAATTGTCTTGCGTCTCATTTATTATTGTTGATTGCTTGCACAATGGAGCAAATTACCTCTTTTCGTAACACTGCCCTCCACCTAAATCTGTTCGTCCCGAACAGATGTTAATCTCTCTCTCTCTATACGGAGCCAATCTTTCTAAATGTACCACTTTCATTTTTCTTCTAACGCCTGCAGTATTCTGAATCCGATACACGATATCGTTAATTCTTTTAATTATCTTGTATGGTCCTTCCCAGTGTGTTTGTAGCTTAGGGGATAAGCCTTTCTTCCTTTGTGGGTTATAGAGCAAAACAAGTTGGCCTTCCGTAAATCCCTTTGAATTTGTGCGCAAGTCGTATCTGGCCTTCATCTTATCACTCGCAAATTGTGTACGCTGTCTTACAAACTGATGCACTTCGTTCATTTCTTCACTTTTTCTGAAAACATAATTGTGTACAGGAATTCCAGCTGAAGGACTCGCACCAAACTTTAAATCCGCAGGTAATCTTAAGTCTGTTCCAAAAACAATTTTAGATGGTGAAGCTGCTGTGGTATCATGAACCGCCGTTCGATAAGCCCTGAGGAATAGTGGTATGTGTGTATCCCAATCTTTTTGATTTTTATCAACCACTTTTCTGAGATACTCTTCCAAAGTCCGATTGAATCTCTCTACCATGTCGTCTGATTGCGGGTTCAAAGGCGTTGTTCGTGTTTTGTGTATGTTGAGGACTTTGCATACTTCTTTAAAAACTGCAGACTCAAAATTTCTTCCTTGATCTGAATGCAATTCCAACGGTACTCCAAAACGGCTTACCCAGTTGTTAACTAATGCATACGCAACTGTTGTGGCTTCTTGATTTGGCATGGAATACACTTCAGGTCACTTGCTGAAATAGTCAATGACGACAAGGACATACTTATTACCCGCATCACTGATTGGAAACGGCCCGGCGACATCCATGGCAATACGCTCGAATGGTGCTCCCACGTTGTACTGGTGCATCCCGACGCGACTTCTGACTGTTGGTCCTTTTGCGGGTACACATTGCTGCAACTGCGAATCCAATCGGCGACTGACTCTTGACATCCAATCCAATAAAAACGTTTCTTTACCTTCTCGACCGTTTTATTAATGCCCAAATGACCACTACTAGATCCACCATGGTATTCCGCTAATAACTTCGAGCGGATGTGCCATCTTCATTTTCCCATACACGATATAAGCAACCATCTTGTAGCTTTAAGCTCTGCCACTGTGCCCAGTAAGCTTTAGTTATTGGACTGTCCGCAGCTATATCTTCCCATGATGGTTTTCTTTGCTGTTCCTTGAACATCATGATTTTTGTGAGGTCGGGATCACTCTTTTGATCAATTTGAATTTGTTCCGGAGTCCATTTTTCATCGGGCAAAACATTTAGCAAACGAATGTCAATTATGTTTTCTTTTCCTTCAGCTCTTGAACAATGTCTGCATTCTAGTTTACATGGGCGTCGTGACAGAGCATCTGCATTTCTATAATTTCCTCCTTTACGATGTTCGATTGAGAAATCGTAACTCTGTAATCGTTCTATCCAACGCGGCCTTCCGGATCTTTGAACTGAAGTAACCATCGTAGTGCTGCGTGATCGGTTCTCAAGTGAAACTGTTGTCCGTACAGATACTTATGGACATTTTTCACACTTTCAATTACAGCAAGAAGCTCCCTCCTGGTGATACAGTAATTTCGCTCGGGCTTGGACAATGTTTTACTGTAGTATGCGATCACTTTTTCCTGACCATTAAGGCAGCGCATAACTATCTTTCTTGGTGACATCATTAAGTTTTCGGTAATCAACGCAGAACCGAGTACTACCGTCCTTCTTTTTCACCAATACTACTGGTGAACTCCATGGACTCTCAGATGGTTCCACCACGCCATTTGTGTGCATTTCTTCAACCAAATGTGATACTTCATCTCTTTTCGCAAGTGGTACCCTTCTTGGTGCTTGGCGAATTGGGTTAGAATCACCAGTGTCTATTCAATGTTTTACAATGGCAGATCTGCACTCCTTTTGGCCCTTTTCAGCAAATAAACACCGTTATTTCTCAATTATCTGTTGCACTTGACTCTTTTCTTTGGCAGCCAAATCCTTCGTCCACTCATTTATAAACCTGTGAGTAGATTGTTTGTTTATTTGCGATGTGCCGTAGTCCCTTGATGGATTTGACTCACAATTTATAATCGGTGATGCCTCTTGACTGTTCCCTTTTTAATTAATTTGGACGAGTTTTCCATGTTGAGAACTCTTATTGGAACAACTTTGTCTTTTGTCGCTTCTACTCATGTTCTTCCGACAACAATATTACTTCTGCTCATTTGCTTATCATTCGCTTCTATAACCCACAACTTGCTTATCCCACAATCTCCATTTAATTTCGCCCAAACAATTGCTTCTGAATTATGGGAGTCAGATCGTGCCCCGCAGAACTGACTCGTTTTAGTTTAAAGATTGATTAAAATTTACGTTATTTTGGACATGATCCTGGGTTTCTTCATGTCGGGGTTCATTTGCAAGTGGATTCATTGAGCGCTTGCGTTTTTTACGACAATCACGTGCCATATGCCCATATGTAGCATTTACCTTTAAATTGGGTGTCTCGGTTGGCAGCAGTGTAATCTGGTTTAGCTCCACTTTTTAACGCTTGGCAAATTACCTGAAGTAGGTATTCATTCTCCACATCTAGTTTACGGACCTTTGGCGCTGGGCGGCACAACGTAGTTGCTGTCTCCTGTGTTAGCGCTGTGGTTACAGTTTCCGTAAATGTCACTTTCGGCATTGTCACTGTGGCACGTCTTGTTTCCGAATCACGTCAACAAAGGCTTCGATCTTGCACTTTTCTATGAAATCACTCGTTGAATCTGCATACGACAAATGCGCAAGCCTCTCGACTTCCGCTGCATACGCCTGCAATGTTTCACCATTTCTTTGCATTCGGCACTTTAGTTCCATTCTGTAGATTTGCTTCATGTGATCACTGCCATATTTTCTCTGCAGTGCAGCCATAACCGCTAAATAACTGTTTCGATCACTTTCTGGAACAGTCTGCAATACTTCGGCTGCGCCTCCTTTAAGCGCCACGATAAGTGCGGCTACGCTGTCCTCATTATTCCATCGATTACTTACAGCCGTGGTCTCAAATTGCAGCTTGAAAATGTTGAACGCTGTGGTTCCATCGTAACTCGGCGATTTTAGCCTCGTACCAGTAACAACATGCTGTGTAGGTCTACTTATCTGTAGTAAACTGACATCTTCTTGTATTTTCTGTAGCTTTTTGTCGAAAAAATTTTCGAACGTTTCAAATTTTTCATCAATGTCATTTACATGTGCCTTAAGTTCGTTTACTTTGCCATGAAGTGTATTAGAAACTTCCAGAAGCTGCTTAGAATGTTCCAGCATATGTTGTTAAATTTTTACTTGATGTTGGTTGGAATTTTTCTCGCAACTTCTCCTCAAGTCGATTTGAATTTTCTTGAAGTTTCTGTTCCATTCTGGACGAATTTTCTTGGAGCTGTTTTGAATTTTCTAGAATTTCTGCTTTTAGTTGATTTGAATTTTCTTGAATCTGTCTGGAATTTTCTTGAGCCATTATCTGAAATTGTTGTTGCATAGCTCCGATCAACTGGCTCATATCAAAAACTTGGGTCTGTATTTTCTCCTCTGTGTCCAGATATTTCGATGACGGTGCTGCAACTTCCACTTCAAAATTGTGCATCGTAAGATCAATGCCATGGGCCTCTAATTCGTCCATTAGGCGCTTTTGCAGCTCTACTTTCGTACCAGCAGTTGGAAGATTATGAATCGTAGCTCTTAGCTGGTCGACTTTAAGTTGTTCGAATTTAACCATTTTGTATCACAATCCCACTTCTGACACCAATGTTACGATAATTCAGTCTACGGAAAACTGTTCTATGAGTTCGTTTCGTGGATTGTGTACAAAATAAAAACACACTAATATTTGGTTTTAACTAGTATTATTTAAACTAGTATTACTTAACTTTATTTACTTAAATAACAACTTAATAACAATCACTTATAATCACTGTTGTATTACTACAATTTATCTTTATAATGTTCGCTCACGAGATGCACTAGTTCACTATCAAAACACAACTGAAGTACAGTGCCTCAGATGCGCGGCCTTATATACTGCAGGCATCAGTTCGACACGTTTCGACAAGCTTCGACTTGTTTCGAGAACCTTCTACTCGTTCCGTGAATGACGCATGATATTGGCATCTCATTGGCACTCATGTGTTTTGATGCGCTGATCTTCCATCTCATTCTCGCACACTGCCTCAGTGCGCTGAATGATCTTCCGTCTCTTTCGAACACATTGCTTAGTGCGCTGAATTGTCTTGCGTCTCATTTATTATTGTTGATTGCTTGCACAGTGGAGCAAATTACCTCTTTTCGTAACAATATATTAATAATATTTAAAAAGTCTTCGCGGGCCGCAGATGAAATATATACAAACTTTTTTTAAAGAAATTATTTCAAAAGTGATGGATTGGTGTAAGTGTAAGTAATTTGTAAACATTATATATTTCGTATCATTTATGAGATGTTTCCCATAAACATCACACCACATATTTGTGGTGGATTCACTGCAACTACAAGAGGTATAGATAGCCTTGCTGCAAATACTCACATATTTCTCAGATATTAATGATTTAGCAGCAAAGCTATTAATATTTAATAAGTATCACAAAAAGTCTCAAATATTTGACCTCAATAATTTGCAACTGCAATGATGTTAGTCTCTAAAATGTTTCAAACGCGATATGCATCCCAACCCAACTTGATCATACGTTAGATGCGGGAAGCATCCACCTGTGAGTTATCCAGTGAAAAACCAGACAAGCAGGTAGATGTTTTAAACAACAGCTTCGCCAAATCCTAGACAAACTAGTCATTTATGTCAGCAACGGCCATCTGACGCCGAGTTTCGATGAAGGCATGCTTCTTTGCCGGTATGTAGCCCATGTAGAGCCTTGTATTTACATATGCAGAAGTTCCGAACGAGGTAATAATGCAGCAGGGTGAGTCGCCAAATAGATGGAGACAACAAACTTCTAGCCAAAAAAAAGATAAGATAACAAAAAATGTACTTTAAGTGATTTTTAATAATTTAAAATAAAGTGAAATACTTACAATTTCTAATTTTGTGTTTGTTGATTTGTTGTCATCAAAATCATATATTACTTTCAGTAGTTTGTGCACTGTTGCATAAGTAAGAATTTCATACTATTTTTGGTACGATTTTATTTTGTATATCGTGTTCAGGAATTAAATTATCTAAACTGAAATATTCTGTATATTTATACTTGCATATATACTTTCTGTTTGTATTGATTTGTTTTTGTTTCAAATGTTACACGAAAAACATATTTTCATTGTTCAATAAATATATTTGAACACATTTTTGGATTAATTAATAATTCCACATTTTGAACTAAGAAAAACTTTATGAAGTATTTAGTAGTAATTTACATGTTGTTTGACATGTCGTCTACCTCATAATTATTTTGCTCCATAAACCACTGACTCGGTTTCGATAAAAACTATAAATAATGTTTACTCAATCAAAATAGTGTGAACTTTGAATATAGTATCAATTTTCTTTTATATTTAATTGTCAAAAAAGCTGAGACTTTCTTAAACGACATGTTTATTTATTTTTTTAGTTTATTATTTTGGCTGAATGTTTTCTTAAAATCTACTCGATATTAATATTGTATGTTTGCAATTAATTGCAAACATATCATTTCATGTAATACCGTCAACTGGGGTGACTTTGACCCGAAAAACTGTATATGTTGATTTTGCAATGCTTTTAATTCGCTATTTTGTAATGGAATTAATATTTCATTATTTTATAAAATAGTGTAAGTATGTCCTCTTTAAGCATCCGCAATCAAAATTTTATAAATGGTCCAAAGTCACCTCGCGCGTGAGGTGACTTTGGCCCAAACATGTTTATCACCAATTTTATCTATGTTTTTATGGAACTATAAGATGACGATGATCATCATAAATGTTTTACTTAAAATCCAGATCACTTGAAACCCATTTATTTCGAATAATAAGCATGGTATTAAGGATTAATATGAAAAAGAAAAAAAGCATTTTGTATTTTTCATTAGAACAAGTTTATTAAATGGAATTAATCAAGTAAATTAATCCATAAACCACTGACTCGGTTTCGATAAAAACTATAAATAATGTTTACTCAATCAAAATAGTGTGAACTTTGAATATAGTATCAGCTTTTTCGACAATTTTCTTTTATATTTAATTGTCAAAAAAGCTGAGACTTTCTTAAACGACATGTTTATTTATTTTTTTAGTTTATTATTTTGGCTGAATGTTTTCTTAAAATCTACTCGATATTAATATTGTATGTTTGCAATTAATTGCAAACATATCATTTCATGTAATACCGTCAACTGGGGTGACTTTGACCCGAAAAACTGTATATGTTGATTTTCCATTTTTTTTTTTTTTTTTTTTTTTACAAATTAACCAACGCTCAGGGGATGCCCCCTATTCATGCAATGCACAGTGTTGATCGTAAGAAGGGATGATAGGTTAAATGGAGGGGGGAAAGATGGAGTAGTGTCGGTGAATGTTTGTTTTGAACTTGCCAATATCAAAAATGTCGGGAAAAACGGACGCAGGGAGATTGTTCCACAAACGTGTCGTGCGACTGAAGAACGAATTATCTCTATAATGCGTGGTTCTGTTGAGAGTCGAGTGGACTACGAAGGGATGGGCTTGATTTGATGCCCGAGTAGAACGAGAAAACACACGACCTGGTGGAATCAGGCCATGTATTTCCCTCGAACACTTGCCGTTGTAATACCTATAAAACAGGTTTACACACCCAACGGTCCTTCGGTGCTCAAGAGAACCAATAGGCGATGAAATATTTTCACCCCCTATTAAATATATCGCACGTTGTTGGATTCGGTCCAGGAACTCTAAGGAGGATTTTGAGACCCCTGCCCAAATGTGCGAATTGAATTCCATTTAAGCCGTATATAGGAAGTGTAGACAGTGCGTAAGTCAGCAGGAGTGAACTATGTTTTACACCGTTTTAAAAAAACCGAGGCACTTGGCAGCTTCTTTCGACACATTAAATATGTGATCATTCCAACGTAGATCACATTGAATTGATATGCCCAGAACGTCAAGAGCAGCTGACTGCGCAATATCCACAGCACCCATATTGAGGGGAGGGAGGAGTGAATCCATTCTTTTCTGAGATAACAGACAACATTGGGTCTTGCTTGCATTAAAATCTACTCTGTTTGCAATACCCCACTCGGAGATTGATTTAAGGTCATTATTGAGCGTGTCATTCATAGTGCGTCTTTTACTCTCAATCTCCAAAGAGTTTGGGCGCTTGTTGAACGAGTATGAATGACAAATGTTACTGTCATCTGCAAAGGAATGAATTGGGTTCTGGGTCAATGACAGAAGGTCATTGATAAATACCAGAAATAGGGACGGGGATAGGACGGAACCCTGCGGAACTCCAGAATTGATGGAATGTTGTTCTGAAAAAACACCATCCATCGCAACTCGTATAGAACGACCCTGAAGAAAACTCGATATCCATCGAGTAAAAGATTCACCGACACCAAATGCAATTAGTTTTGAAACGAGGGCTTTATGCCACACTCGATCAAAAGCCTTGGAAATATCGAGAGCAACAGCCTTACTCTCCCCGAAAAGGTGAATACAATTATTCCACTTTTCGGAGAGGACCGCCATCACCGGTGGATCTGGCCCTACGGAAACCATATTGGTGGTCACTGAGCAATTCGTTGTGCTCAAGATAGTTCACAAGGTGGAAGTTAATTACGCTCTCCATTACTTGGGAGAGTGCTGAGCATATTGCAATGGGTCGGTAATTGGCAGGGTTCGTAGCCTCGCCCTTTTTCGGTACTGGCTGAACATTGGCAACCTTCCAACAAGATGGAAAAACTCCTGTCGTGTAGGAGATGTTGAAAAGGTTACGCAACGGACAAGCCAGCGTTGACGCGCACTTCTTCAACACATGGGCAGATATGCCATCTGGCCCGGAGGCTTTGTTAATGTTGAGGTTTGCTAAAACCTTTTTAACTGCCCGAGTTCGAAAATGAATTTCCGGCATTGCAGAAGAAACAAAATCTACGACGGGCAGTGGTTGATTACTATCCGGGAGCGTTGAATTATTTGCAAATAATTCTGCCAAGAGATTAGCTTTATCAACCGGGTCAGTGAAGGTCTGGCCATTCATAATAAGAGTTGGAGTAGACGATGTCGTCTGATTCTTCACTCTTTTAACGAATGACCAGAAATTTTTACTACCTCTATGGTAGAGTAGGACCCTTTTGCGCGCGTTTTGTTCGTGAAGAAACTTTTCGCGTGAGATCACGGCATTACAGCGATTCCTAGCCTGTATGCAAAGTCTTTCTGTGTCAGCATTCTTGTTGGAACGCCAATTTTGAAAGGCTTCCTCTTTCGACCTGACTGCAATCCTGCAAGTCTCATTAAACCATGAGTGGTCCTTGGGTTTAATGCTAATTTTTTTAGAAAGTATGAAGGACCGCATACCTAATAAAATAATATTTTGTACCATTGAAGCCGCGGCATTTATGTCTCTGTCAGCGAAACACAATTTCCAATTAAAGTTACGAAAAAAATCATTTAACGCAACCCAATTTGCTTTTTCGTAAAGCCATACAGTCCTCTTCGGGGCTTTAATCGAAGAGGCGCGTAAACTAGAATACGAAAACTCAGCGGAAACAGTACAGTGGTCGGAGTTACCAAGAGGTGCAAGGACTTTTACATCATATTTTTCATGATGTGAAGTCAGAAAAAGGTCTAGGACTTTTGGGCTTTGCCCACCGACGCGTGGAAGGTACGTCGGTTCCTTCACCAATTGAGTGAGTTGATTGCACTCTGCAAACAGCTCAACATAACAACCCTCCTGTGTTGGAAGACCCGAGTGGCTCAACCAAGTGGCGTTGTGCACATTAAAATCGCCCGCAACAACAATTTCACTGCCTGGAAATTGCTCCAATATATTTGAGATCGAATCAGATAAGGCATCCAGCTTATTACAGGTGGAAACCCTATCTAGATTCGGACTCCTATAAAGAAAGCACAAGTGCATGATGTGTGTTTGGATTTTGAATTTAACCCAAATTGTATTAAATTCGCTATCCGACACACTATGCTGTTGCTGCAGTTGATACGCAACGTCACTCCGAATAAATAGAGCAAGGCCCCTATGGGCAGAGAATAATGGCAACAGGTGATAACCAGGCACATGAAAATCCAGTGGATCTGTACCCTCATGAACCTGGGTCTCACATAGTGCCATTATTTGAGGCCTATGGATGGACACATACGCATATACAGAGAAAAAATTCGCCCTCAGCCCACGAACGTTGCAAAAATCTATGCGGAATTTTTGCGGCATTTTCCTACTGGGCAAGTTCAAAACAATCAAACATACCACAAACGTGCAGCAGTTGACACAAACAAATGAGAGCGCAAGCAAAGCAGTGGCGAGTGTTATGCCTTAACCACAGCGTAGCTTACGCACTCAGTGCAGCATCAACCGTGCACGCACGTAGCAGGGAGTAGGATGGGGAAGGGAAGAATAACGAAAAACAAAATACAATTGCGGCAGAGGGCATAGAAGAGCCCCTTGCGTTGGCAATTGCAAATAAAAAAAAATGCAACGAGTGCAGCAACTCAGCAGCCAGCGGCAGACGAAACCGGTTTTAGTTTATTGTTGTTGTTGTGTTTGTGGATTTAATTTGTTTGGTTTATTGTTTGCGCTTTTATTTATTATTTATATTTATTGTTTTTTTTTTGCAACTATTAAAAGACGACACTGGACTTTGCATGAATTTTAACACAAATAATTTAAATAGACGACGGACAGACGACGAACGAGTAAAAATGTGGGAGGTCTAGGCGACACGACCGTCCCCCATGGCTATGTTGACGCATTCAAAATTTTATAAATGGTCCAAAGTCACCTTGCGCGTGAGGTGACTTTGGCCCAAACATGTTTATCACCAATTTTATCTATGTTTTTATGGAACTATAAGATGACGATGGTACTATATCATCATAAATGTTTTACTTAAAATCCAGATCACTTGAAACCCATTTATTTCGAATAATAAGCATGGTAATAAGGATTAATATGAAAAAGATAAAAAGCATTTTGTATTTTTCATTAGAACAAGTTTATTAAATGGAATTAATCAAGTAAATTAGTCAACTTATATGTAATATCAATTACACAAAATAAATTCTGACTATTTTACACTTCTTTTTTAGTAAAGGGCTTATGTGGATCTATTTTTTTAATATTTCTAGATAAATAATGGTCACTTTCAGTTTGTACCCGCCTTAGTCTTGCAATTAACTCAACCCGTTGTTTTTCATTTATATTGTTATGTCAATATCTGACATTAAATAAAAAAAACTAACTAAAATTCAAACACGATTATTTTAAAAATGGGAAAATATAGTATATATTTGGAAAAGGATGGAACAAATAAACCCACAATTTCACATGAGTTATTTTGACATTGGGTATATACGTTCGAATTATTTGATGGGGATTTTAACCGTGTCAAAGTCACCTCCGTGTATAGTTTGAGGCGACTTTAACTCGGGACAAAGTCATCCCAAAAACATTAATTTGATGATACCTAAAAGAATGTATTTCTAATGTTCACTTATTTGCATTCTCAAAAAGCTATCCAAAAGGCACATTTCTTACAAGTCTCAATTGCATCCTGTTTTAGTCGTCTAAACAATGCCAGTATTCCGTAGTCTGTTTTCTTATTGAAATGTTTTGTTATTGAAATGTTTTCGACTTCTGTCAAAAACTAAATAAATAGAAAATTGTAACGACGCGAGGTGGCATGTAAGTTTTGTTATGGATTAATTAATGACTTAATTTTAACTTTAATATATTTAGTAATCTGAAAGCAGGATGGAGAAGAGCTGGGCAAATCGCCCGCTCAAGAGCGCTGCAGCAATTCGAGTGAGACGCAACAGCCCGATGTAGACGAATGCTGTTAAGCGGAAACAATCCGCAGACGCCCACCGCCATATCAACCGCATCGAAGACCATGAAAATGTGTCAGCTTGCATCGAGAAACTCTCGTTAGACACACGCTCGCTTCGACACCAACGAACCGGTGCACAAGTTTCCCTCCGAGCTGGCCTCGGCTTAAGGCTACGACATAGGCAGCTAAGCAGCACCACCGCGTGCGCCTTGATGTCATGTTATTGACGCGGCCTTAGCAAAAAGCTCTCAACTGGGAGTATGAAACGTCCTCAAGAAACTCTTTTAGTCATACGTTGCAAAGAAAATCAGATCAGCAGCTCGAGCGCAGAACGGCAACGGATGCCACGGCAACGCGGACAGAACAGCGCGCACAGAGTCGAAAGGCGTGAACATAGCCGTTTTGCAAAGGCAGCAACAAGATTCAAACAAGCAGAGACGGTCAACAACAGCAGCTTGTGGGTCGGCAGGTGGCCATAGATTTGAAAAATGTACAAGCGTCCACTGGAGTCATTATTATAATAACAAGGCAACAATCGACAAAACGATTGTAAAATAATATTGTTAAATTCAATAGAAAAAAAATAAAAACAAACGAAATATATTTTATTTTTGGCAGAAGAAAATTTTGTACGTGATCCTTTTTGTATACTTTTTGCTGACGTAAACCGGTTGCCTTTTAGTTGCTAATAAGCCTACTTTTAGATAATAATTTTAATATATCTTTATGTACACCATTACGACATCATTCAGACAAATCAACAAGGCATCTTCCGGTCAATCATTTGTATTACAAAAAGACATCTTTTCCGTAACATATCGGACAAATTTTGGATAACTTAAAGATATCTTTCAGAAATTATTTGTCTACTTGGGATATTGAGGAAATTAAAAAATGCTATACTAATAAAAGGTTATATATATAAGAAAAAAATATATACTTAAAAAAATGTATATTTTCTTAACAAAAATGTTCATTGTAACAAAAAAAAAATAAATGGGAATGAAAAATAAAATGTTTTTTCATGCAAAATGTATTACATTGCACAACATTTTTATACATAACTTCTGCACCAGTTAAACTAATGTTACACCGTACGACAAAATTCAACTATTGGCTGCACGCACACATGAGAAAATCCTGTATTTTCTTAAAGTTCGCTAAAAATAATATAATCGTATTTCCCAGTTTTGCAGGATCAATTCGTGAAAGCGGTTTATTTGCAAAATGAAAGTGCATACCAAATTTTTGGTCAAACATTTGAACAGTTGAGATACAGCTGAGATACATATATATATATATATATATATATATATATATATATATATATATATATATATATATATATATTATATATATATATATATATATATATATATATATATATATATTATATATATATATATATATATATATATACATACATATACATATATATCTATATCTATATCTATATATATATATATATATATATATATATATATATATATATATATATATATACATACATATATATCTATATATATATATATATATATATATATATATATATATTTGTGATTCATTTCCAGGTGACAAAGTACTAAAGTTTTAGTTATTTAATTTTGATCCGACGTTTTGTAGTAATTCTAATTTTGAAGTTATTCTCCATTGTTTATAGAAGTCCAATAAAAAAATTTTGATTTCATAATAAAATGTACAATCTGTATAAATGTAGAGTAAAGTCTTCAAAAATTAAAAAAAAAATCATATTCTAGTCTACATCTTTAAAACTAATCAAGATGTTTTCTCATGTAAGCATAAACAACAAAATTTTAAAAATCGGATAACTTTTAGATTTTTTACAGTTTTGAAAAAAATGTTCATGAAAAAAAACTCAACTTTACTGATTTTTATCTCCATAACCATTAAAGATACAAACTCCAATTTGGGCGTTTGGGCACACTGTGCGCCGGCAAAAATGCTGTGATAAAATTTTGTGTTTTTTTTTTTTAATTCAACGCATAAATCGTCACTGTAGAAGTAAAAATCACCAATTTATATATCTGTCATTTTCTAATCGATGAGCTCAATATCAGTACCAAATAATACGAAAATGTGAATTATTCAATGGGATTTTCAACTTTTAAAATGTATCAATTAATTTTTGTAATAATTACCAACAAATTTGAAATTTAAAATTTGTATTAAAATGTACTTGGTGATTTTTAGTTCTAGAACGACGAAACGATAATTGAAAACTATAATGATTAAATTTTACTAGTGTATTTCTAAATAAGTATTTACAGCTTTGTTACTGCTTTAACTTTAAAGAACGATAGAAAATTTATTTATAAAAAAGTGTTCACAGTATAAACGACAATTGTATTTTGATATGAGTGAATTGGAAAAAGTTAAAATGTCCAGTAAACTAAACTAAATAAAAATTAGTATAAATATACACATTATTACTTATGTATTCTCTTTTCTAAAAATACATTATTTAAATTTGAATTTTTATAAAATGTAAAACTGTATTTTATACGGTATTTTTAGAGCATTTTTAAGTCGGGCTCTGAGAAGGCAAGAAGGTGGGATAAATAATGAAATGGGGGATTACCATATCAGTGCATGATCATGGCCTGAGGTGTGTTCAATCCTGCCCAATGGCCGTATTTTGTATTGCGACGAGTGTTGACGGTAGTTTTTACTGTGATATTTTTCATGTCAGAGATTTTTTATATTGAATTTTGATTCATCCGACATGAACAATTTCATAGTAAGAAGGACTGTTAACGCTCGTCTCCATCCCAAAAACTGCAAGGGCACTATGAAACATAAAGACGGAACAACGGTGGTTCGGTGCTGTTTTTTACACTACGTAATTGGGCCAATTTATGAAATTAATGAAACAATGGACAGTTGTTTATATAAACATATTTTAATAAGCCTAATGCTGCCGCATGCATTAGAAGAAATGACACTTATTTGAATCTTTAAATAAGACAATGACCCAAAACACACTTCCAAACTGCGTTACAAGAACATCGTTCCCATGATTTGTTACCTCGTTTGGGCCTTGTCATAACCCGACCATCTCAAATAATGGCATGATCAGTTCATGAGCATGGCCCTACCCAAATTTCTACTAGGGATAGGACCTTTCGACTCGCAGTCCAACGCACTGACTTCTGAGCTATCGACGCGTAATCAAGGAAATTAAAAAGCCTCTTATAGAATAGCCTGGAAATTTAAAATAAATCGAAAAATACTGAACGTAGAGCACTCATTTTTTTTTATTTTTGCTCCTATATGTTAATAGTATCCGCAACCAAATTATCATAAGAATTGGCGAGATCACCTTGCGGATGAATCATATCAATTATTCCATTTTGAGAAAAAGTTGCCCATATGTACTTTTACAATATAAAAGACTTTTACAATATTTATTTAAGTCAATCTTTTGTCTCAACTATCAAGGGAATTTTTCTTGATTTTAGAGACAATTTCGAGCGAGATTTTGAAATGTCTCTTTCGCATCACTATATTTAAAATTTTTTGTTTGTAAATATGATACAAATTTTTATGTTATTGGTTTATTAATTCTTGTGTAAGTAAAATATAATTTTTGTTTTTTAAACCATTGAGCAACATGGACAAAAAGTAACTTTAATACAAAAACCGAAATCAAATACGGCACCGTAACTTGGAACCGGTATACCGAAGCCATTTCATTGTAAATCTTAAAATCGACATCGAAACTGTTTATCGTTTAGCTTTAATCCTTGATATATAGTATTTGTTATTACATACCTCAACTTTTGGATCTTCATATAAGTTGTTTGACTTGAAGTCTTTCGACTTAATACCGCCATAATGAGTGCAAGGTTGCACGATCGCATAAAGTAAGTCTTTAATGATTTTGACCGATATATTATTTTCTGATACCTCCTCGTCAACACTTTCTGCGGATGTTTTGCGATTGGTAGTAGTTTGGGTTTTAACTAGAAATTTAGAGTCATCAATTGAAAAATTTGAAATTGATAAGTAATCGCCACTTAATGTTTGCTTAGCCGCTGCTAAGAATATTTTTGGATCTCTTGCAACTGCGGACGATACTTGCGTCAAAACAAATAATAGATCTCTATGGCCACTCGGTACATGTTGGGCTGTACGTGCTGTCAGAACACGTTCAATAGACTCTTGCAAAACTTTCGGGCATTCCAAAACATGACGTATAATAATAATTGCATAGGTCGGAAACCCCATTAGACCACACGATTGTTGCATATTTAACAGCAATTCTATGCCACCATGTTTAACAAAAACTTTAGCATTCTCATGATCTTTGGTAAGACGAGCACAAAGTTTAAGTAATGATAACTTTGTTTCAAAGTTCAATAAAAAATTCGGATTTAATAAACATACTAAACATGCAATGATTTCTCTTGTGTCATACTTTGAAAGTCCCGTGTGTTCTTCATGTAAAACAATTTTAATATCGTGTTTTATTGATTTTTTGGTATGTTTAAATTCGGCCTTCGGTCTTTTTGAAAAATTATCCGGGCATATTTTTAAATCTGAAATCATACATGAAGAAAATTGTTATTAGAATTGTTAGTAGAATAAAATATAATAAAATATAATAAAAACAAAATCAATATAAATATTTGTTAATACATTTTTTTTGTATTAAATAAAATACTTAAGCTCGAATCACACGATTGAATAAACAGTCAACTTTTGAATCAATTTTCAAAACAATTTAAATATCAATCGTGTGATTGCCTTATTTTTCATTCAAAAATTGGGCAATCACACGATTGATATTAAAATTATTTGAAAATTGATTCAAAAGTTGTCTGTTTATTCAATCGTGTGATTCGAGCTTAAGGCCTCGATTCTCAATTGTAGAAATCTACTGAAAAAGTAGAAAAATTAGTAAAACTCAGTTTCGTATTCTGAATAAAATATTTCTACTCAATTTCTACTTAAGTTTTAAAAAAAAATGTCAAATTTTCGTTCCACATCAGAGATAGTAGAAAATTCAATACAACTGATATTTTCATCAGCTGAAATTGACGAATTTTGAGTTGAGTTTTTAGACTGACAACGTCAATTTCAGTAGATATAAATATTCATGCTTCATAAATAAAACCTCACTGTTTGCGATTAAACTTCGCAAAAACGAAAATTTGCGGAGCGGTTCGACCTGTCGAACTTTAGAATAAATCAGAACACAATTTTGCGTGCAAAGTATTAGCGATAAACAAAGGACACGTTTTAAAAAAATTAATATTTCACTATTAAATTATATCACTAGTAATATTTCACTAGTAAATTATATTCACTTTAGGGACAAATGTATAATATGTAGCGTCGAGGTCAGCGCACTGTAAGACGTACAGAATAGTCGCAAAAATCTGGACTGTCTGGTGACTGTCCACTAGATTGATTCAAATTTGTATAAAAAATTTAGAACGAATTTGGCTTTCACTCCGCATCGATTTTCTGATACTAGGACCTCCAAAACTAAAAATATGTCTTTCAAAGAAAAAATATTGGCCCTGTGATGTTGCGCAAAGACCTTAAGGACATACGTGAACTTTTAAAGACCATTTTCAATTAAAATATTATTGATTAAAGTATAAAAATATATAACTAGATTTTTTAACTTTAAATCGTTTACTAGTTTTAGTTAACCGTTACAGTTTCATGGCTTGCCAAAAACATATAGTGATGAATTTTTCTTACTATAGCAATTTTAACTGCAGACATTTTTCTAATTTTATTCTTAAAAGTTTTGATTAGCATTTTTCCTTGAAACAATATGTCACACTTAGCTTTTCTAATATCGTCTTATTAGTAAGTTATTTAGATTGTAAAATTATGTACACCTAGCGTGAAATACTCTCAACCCAAAAGTCGATGCACACCGCAAATATTTAAAAATTTTAGTAAACCATTAATAATAAAGTTAAAACGTATAATTTTTAACGGAACTAAATTTTCTAGAAATAGACTACATGCTTTACTAAAAATTTATCCAGTCGTGGATATTTTCAAATATATTAATCTAATCGTATAAGTTTGCCTTTTGTGTATGTTCATATTTTTATGAGGTTGTTATATGATGGAACATTTTTAAAATTTTGAATGTATACTGTGTATATAAAGCAACCAATTGATAAGTGCGAAAAGTTTTAAAAATTGAACAACAAAAAACACCGAAAATATTCAAACAATATAAATGTATCTACAAATTTATCGTGTCTCTGTGTAGTGCAAAAAAATTTCTGAAAAAATGCAACTGAATATTGGTATAGTTGTTGAAATCGCCTGCATTTGAAACTTCTAAATATAAATTGTGGCGTTTTCAAAAATTAATAATTTCGGTTGCTCAGAAAATCTATTGCGCAAAGATATCTAGTTTGTGTATATACAAATGTTGACAGATCATATATGAGGCTTTATATTTATGCATACGGCTCATTTGCAACCTTAGATGAATACTATTATTATATCCAGAAAATCACCCATTGTATAATTTTAATTTTTCAATTCGATTTAAAGAGCCCACAACACATTTCAATAAAAATTATGGTTTTAGAGCGAATTACTCATCTATTTTCGATTAAGAACAACTCGACCTTCAACGAATATATTTTACATATCTTCGGTGAATTGTACGAAGTGGATTTAATAATAAAGTATCTGCTACTAACCCCTTACCTTACAAAAATCGCTATTATTAACAGGATATTAAAATTACGATGGAAACTTAAATTTTTTGATTTACTGTTTTCCTATGTAATAAATTAGTAATTGCTAATATAATAGTGAATTGTGCAGCAATGTTTACAATGGATTCATGAAATAGTAAGATTTACAAAATATTATTAAAAAAAATAAATAAATTGTAGTCAGCAGGATTTGAACTTGTGACTACGGAATGGGAGACAACAGTGCTACCCCTTTTCGTTTGAAAAAACTGAATACAAAATTTTTTTTTTAAGTTTTTTTTTTGTAAGTTCCAAAATAAAATTGTGTTCCACATAAATTTTCTGCAGTATTTTATCTGTAATACCGACTCAGTAGAAATCTACTGAGAAACTGAGTTTTTTGTCTACTTGAATAGCAGGTTTCTACAATTGAGAACTGAGGCCTAAATTTCCATATTATATATACCATACTGGTTTGTATGATTTGGTCACATTCAAATTCGGTCATAATTATATCCAGACAACTAAAAATATATAAATTCATATCTTTATTATATATAATTATTATAATTTAAATATTATAATTATTATTTAAATATTTATTAAATAAAATCAAGCAATTTATTTGTATTAGATAAAATACTATATTTCCATATTACATATACCATACATTCATAAAAATATATGAATCCATATTTTTTACGCATACATTTTCTATATTTCGTATACTCCATATCAAATTGTACCAGAGATCGGAAATCCCCGAGTGCGTGCGCGCGCTTTTGCCCTTTTCTTCATCCAATGACGCGCAACTTTGTTTTACGCAGTCACTGCACTCGGGCATTCAATTTTTTTTACAACACCGCATACATCCGCGGCGCTAGTCGCTAAAGATGATGTATGAATATTTAAAAAAACGTAATTTTATACTTTTTACAAAAGAACCCCATGTAATAGTTATTTGGAGTAGCACTGTAATAAACCATAACTCAATAGTAATCCTTATGACTTCCCTAATATTTAAGACCAAAGAATCTATGATTTTTGTGGTGGTTCGTTAGTTATGACTATTTATAAGATCGGCAATATCTTTTATTAATTCTATAAAACTGTGTTCGTCGTTCCTTCTTGATTTCTAAACTTCTGCTGATATTTTTCCTTAATAATTTCCACTGATAGATTTATTCTTTTTTGTAGTGCATTTGACTACCATTCTTTTCAAATTTATATTTTGATTACCAAAAGTTTCGTCCTATTTGTGGTTAACTCTGAACTATTTCTCTTGTTTCTTCCAATTTTTCCGGTCCTGGAGTGGATAAGTGATATAGTTTGATGTTTTCACTTTCGTATTAGACAAATTTGTAGTTTGCAAATATACATAAATTACAATACTTTTTGTTCATAGTATGCTTTTTATTTCCATTTATGTGAAAACAAAATTTCATTATAAATACCATGGGAATCTTGAACAAACTTGAATTCAATAATTATTTTTTGTGTTAGTATTACGCTCTAAGGAGTGCGTCATTAGAAACTTGTGCACGCTTTTTCTACTGTAACTTTTTTCATTGGAATTCAAAACAAAATTTTTTAATCAAGTTAGGTTTGAAAAACATGTCGGAATATGTAGTATGTAACTTTTGCAAAATTGGTTTGTTATTCAGCGAAAAAATGGGCGATGAACAAAAAGTTCGTGAGGAAATTATAAAAAATAATCCTCACTTTACATATAAAAGGATTGCAAAAATTGTAAAAGCTCACCGGAACACTGTATCAAAAGTACTTCAAAAGTTCAAGGCGGACCTTAGCTATGATAGGAAGCCAGGAACAGGCAAAAAGAAAGGTTCTGGTGACCGAAACAAAGCGAAGACGGTGGTTACCGTGCTGAAGAAAAACCCGAATCTCTCAGGACGAAATGTAGCTCTCAAAGTTGGATGCTCTGAGTCTTTTGTACGGAGAGCGAAACTCGGAGCTGGTCTGAAGACATATAAAGTTCAAAAAGTCCCAGATCGGAATGCAGCAAAAAAATGTTGAGGCAAAAAAGTGTGCTAAAAAGCTTAAAAACAATTTTGTGAAAAAGTACGAATGTTGCATTATGGATGACGAAACATACGTTCTTTCCGACTTTTCTCAGCTTCCTGGCCAAGAATTTTATGTTGCCGATGCTAGAGGAAATGTCCAGGATAAATTTAAGACCCAAAGGAGAGCAAAGTTTCCAAGAAAATTTCTCGAGTGGCAAGCAATTTGTAGTTGTGGCAAACGAAGCAAAATTTTCGTGATCACTGGGACAATTAACATGGAAATATATTTGATGGAGTGCTTACAGAAGAGACTTCTACCATTTTTAAGACAACATGAAGTGTCTACCTTTTTTTGGCCTGATCTTGCTTCGTGTCACTACAGTAAAGCTGTCTTGGATTGGTACCAGAAAAATAATATAGTGTTTGTCCCTAGAGAAGCGAACCCACCGAATTGCCCAGAGCTGCGGCCAATCGAGAGATATTGGGCTCTGGTAAAAAGGGAATTGAAGACCACCAAACGGGTATCTAAGGATGTTGTAAATTTTCGGCGTCAATGGTGTGCTGCAAGCCAAAGGATCGAGGAAGAGACTGTGAAGGGCCTAATGATAGGAGTTGCAGAAAAAGTTAATAATTTTATCATTGATTAATTATTTTTTGTATTTTTTTTATAATTACTATGAATAAAATTTACTTTATTAAAATGTTAACTTTTTGAAAATTGACAAAGTGATTACTGAGATATTTTTATTTTTCGATGCACACATTTCTAATGACGCACTCCTTATATCACAGAGAATACCAGTGTATAGAATTTAAATGTTATCTATTTGATTAATTACCCGACAGGAGTTGTCAGCAATGATCGCTCAATGATTCCCCTATGTAAGGTCAGAAACATAGATGACCGATAGCACTTTCGCCCTGTAAAGCATTGATGACATTTTCATACAAATGTCCACTGATTCCTTCAAGATGTAGCAGTAACGATGTCATGCACGTCATTCATCAATGAAGTCACAAATGATTGTCATACATATTTTTTTGTAAAATTATATTTTCTGCTATTATTATTATTTTTCAATATATATTTTTTAATTTATATTTTTTTTTATTTATCTTATTTTATTTATTATTTTCTTCTGTTCTCGGTTCGAATGGTATGTGTACTTGCTAATGTCAATAACGTACTTCACTAACGGTCATCACCTATCATCATTACTACTGCTTATTATCTCCCTTTATAAAAATTTATCCCTCAATGAATGAATTATATAGCAGGGTGACATCGAACACAAATTTTCAGCTTTACGCGTAAATGCTGCCCCTACTCAAGTAGGAATTAACGACCGGCACAAGCCAATGCTACTTAGGCCTGTGCCAACGCTGTTATCCAACCTTGTTCCAAAACTGTGTCAAAACTGGAATGATAACTATGTTACAAGCCTGTATCCCAGGCTTGTACCCTGGCTCGTTGACAAATTTTGTGCCAGACTTAATTCTCAGTCTTGTGCCAACACTCTGTTTTAGGCTTGTGCCAAGACGGTGTCAAGACTGGAATGATAACTATGTTACAAGCCTGTAATTCAGGATTGTACTAAAGCTTCTGTCTCAGGCTGGGACCAAGGCTTGATCCCCTGGCTTGTACCAAGGCCGGAACTAACGACCGGCACAAGACTGAAACAAGACTATGCCCCAGACATGTGACAATCTTTGAAATACGTCGGAAGATTCAGGCTATTGGGCATAATTTGTCATGGGCATTGCATTCATTATTCTTGTCATTACTTGAGAGTTGATCTGTAAATAAATAAATATGTAAGAGGTTAACAGCCAATTTACCAGTTATACTTACGTTAATTTACAGACTTATTGTTCAGACGACTCCAAAGAGTAGAGTTTATCGAATATATTTTTTGACGTTTTAAAAATCGTAAAAAAAATATATTTTTTCATCAGATAAGTTTTATTTAACATGGATACAATACCAAAATGTCACCATAGTAAACTTTAATTTACTAAAGTCAAAGTCGGTACACACGCATTACTAGGCATGGGACGAAAAGTTGTCGAGCCGGAATTTTGAATTTCCTTCAGCATATGGCGGTTTGGATAATTTGACAATTTTTATATGTGGCTCAATATTGTGTCAGCCTTGTGTCAATATTGGTTTACCGAGGCCTGTGTAAAGTTCGAGAATGAAAATTGTGACAGGCTTGTGTTCAACATTAACTAACAAGGCCTGTTTGAAATCTGTGAATGACAAATGTGCCATTCCTGTGCCTAGCTTGGTATATCAAGGCCTGTGTGGAGTCTGTGAGTGAGATTGTGCCAGGCTTGTGTCTAACCTAAACTAACAAGGCCTGTGTAAAGCCTGGGAGTGATGATTGTCCCAGGCTTGTGTCTAATTTAAACTAACGAGGCTTGTTTGAAATCTGAGAATGACGACTGTGCAATGCTTGTGTCTAGCTTGATATACGAAGGCCTGTGTGGAGTCTGTGAGTGACGATTGTGCCAGGCTTGTGTCGAACCTAAACTAACAAGGCCTGTGTAAAGCCTGGGAGTGTAAAGCCAAGCCGATTGTCTCAGGCTTGAGTCCAATATAAACTAACGAGGCTTGTTTGAAATCTGGGAATGACGAATGTGCCAGGCTTGTGTCTAGCTTGGAATATCAAGGCCTAAGTCGAGTCCGTGAGTGATGATTGTGCCAGACTTGTGCCTGGCCCGATATACCAAGCATTGGTAGTCAATCCCGTAACAAGCCTGGAACTTTTGTTGCAGCCTGGAAATTCCCACCTGGGTAGACGTATGTTGTATGCATTTCACATTTCATTTCACAACGTAAATGCTGCATACCTCTGGGGGCATGTGACGTACATGTTAATTTTTATCAATGACGTCATCAATAACATTTCATCAATTACAAATTTTCACAATCTCATTGATATAAGTATACACTGACCCCATCTGTCTCCGTACAGATACGACAATTTTACATATCTCACTAAATAATCATGTTATGAGTTTTAAGTTAGATAAATTATATTTTGTTATAAAGGCGCACTTATAAGGATATAGTTTTATTACAAAACATAAATAAATTAATTTAAATATAGGAAGAATATTTCAATTTATTCGATTGATACAAAAAGTAAACCACAAAAGTTTATGTACAGTATAGTTTATACGGTTCTTCATGGAATTAACCAGCTTAATTGTTGTTTCTGACTCGATCTTTTCCCACTCCTCAATTAGTACCGCCTTAAGCTGATTTTAGTTGGTTATGTTGTGCTGTCGAATTTTGTTTCCAAGTGGTCCCACAAATGTTCCATTGGGTTGATATCCGAGAACTCAACGGGATGCTTTAACTGATTAGGGACGTTGTAGTTTAACCACTGCGTCACCACTCCAGAGGTGAGTTTAGGATCATTGTCCTGCTGAAAGTGGTAAAAAGGCCCTATACCCAATTTATTGACAATAAATTGTAGATTTACCTTTAAAAAATTTAAATATGCAAATGTATCCATTCTAGTATCTATGAAAATAAAACTACTTTGGATGAGGCCATACATCTCTATACCTTCAATTTACTGCCTCCGTACATGGTCAAATTCTTCGATTTCATTTCAGTGTTCAGGTTTTCTCTACACTACACTATGGGACAAAAACTTAGCCTAGCTCGCCGAAAATCGGAAATTAAAGTTAGTTGCAGAAAGTTAAAGAATATGTCATTTTATTAATAATTTATGAGAACCTAGACAAAAAATGATACATCCTAGTAAAAATCTTTCTGTAGGCATGCTTAAAGTCAAAAAATTAAAAAAAGTGCTTTTTAAAAAATAAAAATGGGTTAAATTAAAACTATAATAATTCTTCAATATAGACTCCAAATGCAGAGTGTAAGTTTTATATTATTGGGAATTGAGAGAACTATCATCTTGTGTTTATATAATTTCAAATGGTTATTCATGTTTTTCCTGATTATTTGGCAAAAGCATAAAACAAAAATTACATATTTTTTATACAAAAGTAGATATGGAAAAAAAGCCTCCAAATGCTCTCATAAATCTTGGTACAGGCATAATGTCTGATATGTCTTCTTTCTAACGGTGTTAAACATGCCTGCATTAGTTTGCCGCACGTCATTTAAAATGAGATTAAGTGAAATATACGAAAATCGTAAAATAATTTAACTACATTTTGTTATTATAATATGCAGTTTTGCTTTTTCTGTCATTATATTTGACAAAACTGGATCATATTTGATATGTTAGTTAAGAATTGTGATATGTACTAGACATCTGCACAATTGATTTTGAAGTTTCCTCTTCAAATATGCACTACTGCACTCCACAGTTTTGAATTCATTTCGAAAATGACAATCGACAGTATTAGCTCTCTTAGCGACTTCACTTCGGTATTTGTTTCATTGATGTCAAGCAATGTCAAAACATCAAGCCATTCAAAACATTGAATAAAACCAAACGACAGCGAGTGAGCGCAACTTGTAACGAGTGAGAAGACGAACATTGAAAACAACAACAAATCTGCCGCTATTTATGTGTTAATAATAAATACAACAAACATTATGTTAAAAAAAAATTTACGACAAAAACAACTCTCTGATCGAAAAACAATATATCAAAAAAAAAAATGCTAATTAAATAATAAAAAAATGTTTTTCGATAAATAAAAAACTTAATATAAAATATTATATGACTTTCTTATACCTTTGTTTTTTTTTTCTATATTTCAATATTAATGAAATTCCTTAGAGTAAGCATGATATATACTCGAATGAATAATACTCGGAGTCATAAGCAGTTTATTTCAGTATTTGAATTTGTATTGCACATCATCATAGACCTCTTCACTTCACTTCAGTTTTGTTTTGAGAGTACTTGGTTCTTTGTTGATTTTCAAGCATAGAGCTGACGACAGTAAATGTTTTGAAACGAAGTGAATATCTAGAAGTGGGTTTCAAATGCACTTGTGCAGATGTCTAGTATATATTTCACTGGGCAACTCCGTGCAACAGCGAAAACAGCCTGCACCGAGTACCACGCACATTCACAGCCAGTTCATTTTGTTGTTGTATGACATGCTTACATTTTCTACATTTTTAAGGATTGGAATATTGGAGAATATTCCAACTTTTGATCGAATTTCATATGAAAATTTTAAAACAAATGTTTTTACTTTCAGATTCGATATCTTAGTAAAATAAATAATATTTGAAATGAATTTAAACAGAATGCTTTGACGTCAACTCTTTTAATTCTTTTGGAAATAATAAATTCAAAATCGTTTGTTTAGATTTTTGCAGGTAAAATCAGATGTGATCGAAAACTGGAACATACTTCTATGTTTTTACAATCTCGGAAACCTTTATGGGTTTAAACAGTGTGAATTTTCAAAATTATTTAATAAAATAATGGTATATTAAAAAATGGGCACTATCTCAAAAACTAGAGCCAATTTGACAAAACTAATGTCATTTTCATCCAATATTTGCTGCAACTTTTACTGCATCACGTCAAAATTTTGTCGGGCAGTGTTATTTTTGATTTAAAATATAGACAATTAGTGATAAAAATCATTAAAGCTCGATAAATAAAATATCAAATATGGTTTAAAAATTTTGTTTTCATAAAAATATTGATTGAAAAAATATTATTAGAAAAAAACAAAAAACATTTATTTTTCGAAAAAAAAAAATTAAACATTAGTTCAAATAAAATAAGTTAAAATGCTATTCAATATTTGCTACAATTTGAACTGCACCAAAATGATTGCAGGGCAGTGTAATTAACAAGAAACTGTAAGACGAAAGATTCAGATAACAAAGGTAGAGCACTTACGTTATGTGTTTTTTACAAAATTTACATTTAGTTTATTTCATATTTAGAAAAGAAATGAAATACACAAATGAATTAATCAAAAAAAATGACAATGAGAATAATTCAAAAATAAGTTAGGTCTTAGTTTAATATTATTACTCATTGACACAGTAAATATATGCTTTGATAGTTTATCTTATTTTCACAAATAGCTGCCTTTTTAATACTCTTTATAGCTTTTTACTAATACCGAAAATCCCGGGATTTCAGTTTCATATCCCGGGATTATTTCGGGACTGATTTTAGGCTCAATCCTGGGATCCCGGGATCGACATACCTAGCACTGATATGAATAGACTGCGCACTTTATACAACATAATAGTTTTTATATAAAATTATCTATTAGACACAAACGTTCGGCAATATGCAAATACATTTGAATTCGAAGTTTTTGATTTTTTATAAATTAAGAAAATAAATATTATTTATTTGTGTTTCAAACAGTTAAATAAATATGACGTGAAATTATAATTATTTCTGATTAAAATACAAAAATAATAATGAATAACGAATAAAAATTGTTTAAATTTGAATTAATTTAAAAGAAATTATTTAAATTTATTTGTTATTCGAAATTTTTGCATGAAAAAATGCAATTTACATGCACCATTTGTTAAAAACGAGTTGGTAAAGTTAGGTCACATGGGTAAGTACGGTCACATGAGGTGGATTTTTATAGTCTGTCGGGCCCGACTATGGAATATTTAATTGCATACCTTAATTTGAAAGTTTTTAATTATGCTGAACCTCGTCACCCTCAGAATATTATTCACATATCAGAAATTTACGTCTTATATCCCCATATATTAAAAAATTGATATAAAAGAATAAAAAACTAATAAAAAAAATTAGAAAAATATAATTGGGCGACTACGCCTATATTTAAAATTTTGTAAGGCTAATATTTCATAGATTTGATTTTCATTCGAAACGTTTGGAACGCATTCAAAAGGTCTTTCTAAAATTTGCGTTGCAATACATTCATTTTGAATATTATTAACATACATGCTCGATGTATGTTAATAAATTTAAAATCCCTTCATAATAGAAGAATTGCTATGTCTCTAGTATTTGTATATGACGTTATTTGTGGTAACGTTGATTGTTCTTTTTTATTGGAACTTATTAATTTTAATGCTCCATTGAGATCTTTACGTACATTTAATATGTTTTATGTTCCGTGTCATAGAGCAAATTATGCCATTAATGAGCCTATCAATCGGGCCTTAATTGAATTCAATACAATAGCTAATGTTTATGATATTGATTTTTCTATTAGTAAGGATTTGTTTTAAAATATATTAGATATAATTTATTCTTAGTTTTAGTTTTAAGGTATTTAACAAAAATTGTATATGATAGTCTTATATATTTTTGGAAAGCTCTACCCATTAGCTATCCAACGTATTAGAAAATTATAGTTAATGGAAAGCTCTTTCCATTAACTATCCAATGTATTAGGTTCGGTTAGAACACAGTTATCCGCACCTGGACAGGGACCACTTCATCATGACCACTTTTTCTACCAAATATGACCCATTTTCAAAAAATAATTAAAAATGTTAGGTATATCGACCTAAACTATTGGTACATATTTTTGGAAAGCCCTATCCATTACGTAGCTAACGTACTAGGTTCGGTTAGTACACAGCCAGCCCCTCCTGGACAGTGGCCACTTCATCATGACCTGTTTTTCTACCAAATATGACCCATTTTCCAAAAATAATTAAAAATGTTAGGAAGATCGATCCAAACTATTGGTATATATTCTTGGAAAGCTCTATCCATTAGCTATCCAAAGTATTAGGTTCGGTTAGTACACAGTCATCCCCACCTGGACAGTGGTCACTTCATCATAACCTGTTTTTCAATCAAATATGACCCATTTTTCAAAAATAATTAAAAATGTTAGGAAGATCGATCCAAACTTTTGGTATATATTTTTGGAAAGCTCTATCCATTAGCTATCCAACGTATTAGGTTCGGTTAGTACACAGCCAGCCCCTCCTGGACAGTGGCCACTTCATAATGACCTGTTTTTCTACCAAATATGACCCATTTTCCAAAAATAATTAAAAATGTTAGGAAGATCGATCCAAACTATTGGTATATATTTTTGGAAAGCTCTATCCATTAGCTATCCAACGTATTAGGTTCGGTTAGTACACAATCATCCCCGACTTGACCGTGCCCATTTAGATGCACCGATTGATGAATTACTCTCATTGACCCGCCTCTGTTAAAAAATTTGGTTTGAGTCTCTGCTAAATTAAATACGTATTTATCTTCACGATCTTTGATTACGTTGACTGTAATCGTCTAATAACTGTCTTGTGCCAACGAGGTCCAGATGTCAGACGTTAATGACACCCCAGGTGAATTTTCAATTTTTATACCCTACACTAAAAGTAAAAGGGTATATTCAGTTTGGTACGCCGTTTGTAACACCCATAAGGAAGCATCTCCGGTATGGAAAAGTATATATATTCTTGATCAGCATGACCTCCTGAGTCGATTTAGCTATGTCCGTCTGTCCGTCTGTCTGTTGAAATGACGATTACAGAGATACAGCAATGAAACTTTAGATTTCGATTACTTATATATCTAAGCTGTCTGAACAAGAAAATTGTCATGATTGGTCTATTGTGACCTGAGAACCGACCAGTGTAGGGCAAAAATTATTTCAAATAAAAAAATAAAAAAATATCAAATAACTTTCATTTATTTTTATTTTGAGTGACAAATAATTTTTGAATTATTTGTATTTCAAATAACAAATAAATTAAATTTATTTGTTATCTTTTTATTAGTTATTTGAAAAGTTCAAATAAAAATACAAATGATTTTGTTTTCAAATATTTTATTAAAATGTGAATTAAAAACCACGTACTTTTTAAGGATATTTGCAGCGATAATGGCTGGGACTAACATCTTTTCATAAAAATCATTTTTATATACCGCTCTACCTCTCGGCAGACAATGGCAAACCACACTGCCCACGAAAAGCTCTGAGCCGAGCGTGAACTACTACAATTATTATTATTGTTGGTATATTTAACTCCAATAATGATGGCACGAATTCTCATGGCGATCATTTGGAACATAATTTTCAAATTTTGTTTTTATTTATTGCTTTATTTTACATTTCAAATAAATTTATTTTAATTACCAAATAACAAATAATTTATTTGTCTCGTCAAATAAAAAGATGAAAGATAAAAATTTGATATTTGAACGAAAAGTAAAAAATACAATTAAAAAAAGTATTTGTTATCATTTATTTGAATAAAAATTTATTCAATAATGCCCTACACTGGAACCGACCACTTATGTTCAAATACCTCGTATAAAATTTATATCTACAGATCAATTTTACTGTATACGTGCTCAGGAAAACTTTTTTTGGTGAAATATAAATTGACTCATGCTCAAATACATGAAAATAATGGTTTCCGGCGAAACGTCTTATGGTTCCCAAAAAAAAAAAAAGTGAAATTCGGTACACCTACCCATTTGTAAATATGGGTAGCAAATGAATGGAAATTCTTCAGCGATTGAAAGTTTGTAGTTATTTTGAGGATTCGTATACCCTGGTGACCTATATATCACTTTTAATGGTAACCACACATAGTGTAGGGTATTTAGAGTCAGCTTAGACCGACTATAATTTTGATAATCCGAACTATCATACTAAAACCCATGTGATCTAACCTTCCCAACTGGTTAATCTTATTTTGTTTTTTAATGAAGTATATGTAGCTTATAATCCTTTTTTTATAGCTTCATCCTTTTATAAGGTATATCCAGGAATAGCCACGCTCATAAATTTATTAAATCCTTCGCTAGATCCGAATGAAATTGGAATCTGATTTGTTGCAATAAGCTCTGCTAACGCCTTATGTATGTACTGATCCAGAAACTCTTGGTCTTTTAAATATGCTAGGGCACCATTAGCCTTCTAATAATGTCCGCTATCGATTTCCGAAATACAAATTTTGGGTCATAAATGCGGTTTTAACCCACTTTTGTGGGTCATGAACCACTCCAAAAAGTACCATTAGCTTCTAATGATGTCCGAAATAAAAAAATGTTGGGTCATAAATGTTTTTTTTTACCCCTTTTGGGGGTCATGGACCACTCCAAAGGGTACCATTAGCCTTCTAATGATGTCCGCTATCGATTTCCTAAATAATCATTTTTTGGTCATAAATGCGGTTTTGAGGGTCATGGACCACTCTCCAAAGGGTACCATTAGTCTTCTAATGAGCAATTTTTCGGTCTTTTTATCACTTTCCGAACAAACAAACTACTCGGGTTTTGCGAACGACTCGGGTAGCTCGAACATTTAATACCCGGGTTTTTCGAATATTTTAACTCCCGGGTAATCGAGAGCTCTGATTTCCAGACTGTACAATTTGTTGAAGAACCAAAATTGTGTAGATAAATATGAAATTGAGTTTTTTACTTTTATTGCGAAGGATATGATTTATTACATTTAATATTTAATTTGTAAACATTACTTACTTTAAAAATACGAAAAAATTATGCTGATATTAAAATAAATAATTTTTTATATTGGACTTAGGCTAATTTGATATTCACCCAATGGATTTAGCCACGTTTGAAAAAATTTCGTATGGACTTAGGCAGATTTGAAAAAAATAAACATTTAAATAAAAAAAAAAAATATTTAAGTAATTTTTTTTCTAAACCTACACACAAAATAATCAATGCGACAATTAACGAAATACTTTTTCGTAAAATATGCGATTTATTGCAGAGTTCGGAAAGTCACATAAATGAATACACATAATGACTCACTCATACATAATCCGCAAAAGTGAGAAAGCACACATTTAATTTTACAACACACGACATGAGTGAGTAAGAGAAAAAAAATCCGACTTACTAATAAATGGATAATCATCGGAGAGTAAAAACTTTACTACTCATGAGTGCTGTCTTCAACTCATTTATTTTTCTCCTCACGAGGGAGTAGCATTACGCATTTTATCTTTTTCTCATACTCATAAAAGTAAAAGGCCAAATTGTATAAACATGGTGCTCACAACAAGTAAGCGGTGTTACCAGACGAGTTGCGTTGAAACTTAAAATGTTTTATTTTATAAATAATGCCCGATTTACATTGGCTGCATTCAGCGATCTCAACAGTTTCGAAATTGCCGTTTATAATTATTTGAGTTAAAATGTGATTGAATGTCATCGAATGTTATTGATAACAAAACATGGACAGGTCTGATTTTATGAATGAAATAGCACAATGGAAGAAGTTATTTAAAATAAATCCCAAATGATCCGTCTTCCGTCTATGAATTAACAGTTTTTTTATTTAACGCGAATATCATGATGACTTGACTTGTGAAGTCCAGCATTTGTGTGCACCATTAACACGTGTGCGTTCGGAAAAAAAAATGTTGTATTTAAATATGTTTAAAATTAGTTTTAAACTTCAAAACGTAATTTTTTAACCGTCAATATTTAAGAATATTTCTTTTTTTCCCCATGTTTTTATTAATTTATAAACTCTCTTTTATAAATGCACTAATGCTGAAAACCAAAACCTACGCACAGCTCAGCCAACGAACATTAAACAAATTCGCAACGTTTTTCCAATTATGCGAAATCAAAATATAAATGTTGCATTGTGCAATCTCAATAAAGGATTTTTTTTACATATTTTTTAAATGTATTTCAATAACTTTATAATCATTCCAAATAATGAATAAAAAAAGAAGAAAATTTGATATAAATGTTAAAATAGTAAATAATATTTATATTTGCATTTTTTTAGCCTTTTTTTAGAAATATATCAATACAGATTGTCAACACTGATCGCTGCATATACAAACAACAAACATATGCTAATATAACAAGACAGCATCCAAGTTTGTGATCTTTTTATTCGAGAACTTATTTTTGTACAAGCTGTACTGTATTGCAGTGTTTTGCAGCTATGTTGCGTCTAGCTGTTGTCATGCGATATATACAGGGTGCCACTAAAACTTCAATGTGCCTTTATTGTAGATTATGTATACGTATATGTATATTATATATACATAATGACGTCGCTGTTTTAAAATATACGTATAAATTTAGCAAAAATGAATCATGATATCCAGCAAAGAATAATAATAATGATTTGGTATTTGTTATATATGATTATAGCAGGGAAAATATGTTTGGATTTTTAATTCGATTTTATTTGTTAAAATACTTAGTAATTTAAAACGCAAGATATTTGCAAACCATTTTTCCCACATTTTTGACCATCTTATTGAAAGCTCGGTAAAAATGTTATTGGTTGATATCTCATAAAATGATGCATAGAAAATTTTATAACCCACATTTTAGAATGTTGCAGGTCAATTCCCATAATATGCTTGAACATTTGTTGGCATATTTGGAATTTTTATTTAAGGTTTATGTCAATTGATAGGCACTTTAAAAACAAACATTTAATGCCTTTACATAAATATTTTATCTTGTACATATAAAAATTTATAGCAAAAAAAACAATATCAATTATATAATTTTACACAACATTTCAAAAATACCACAGATGGGAAGATTCCAACAGAAATGGCAACAATGATGTTACACTTTGCAAGCCTGTACAGTGACTAGATCAACACATTCTCTTTGTCCTTGAACAAATATGAGTTGACGAAAAGTGAGAGTTTGCTTGTTGCACTCTCTCATGTGTAATGCGGATGGAGTGGTGAAACGCAAAACTCTCTTGTGAGTAGCAAAATCTCTACTCACAAAACGCGACTCTCTTATGAGTTGTGAGTTTGCCGTATATTTTCTGGCTACTCACTCATGAGGTGAGTAGCAACGAGAAAAAAATATTTTGCAAAACTCATGAGTTTGAGTGAGCGTGAGTGAGGATTTCCGAACTCTGATTTATTGTAAATACAACTCAGCATTCGTAATTTTTAACATCGTTCCGATTTTATTTTACGGTACATTCTTATATTTTACAATTTGATATTCGTAAAGAGAGCATATAAAAAAAATAAGACAGGCGAAAACAAGCCGAAAACAAGACGGAAAACACAGGTAGATGTATTGAATTTAATTCGTAAATCAATCGCGTGTCTGTGAAATTATTAATAATTATTATTAAATAAAAATTTGACTATTTTGTATGTATGTCAAAGTTGGAATCGACCATCATGATGTCGAAACATTTCTATTTATTACAAGAGGACAAACATATGTGAGAATATAAGAGAGAGAGAGAGACATAGTATGTGAATTCATTATTTATTAATTGTCAATTGTACGAATTAAGTCGTGAATTATTTTCATAAATATTTTTCGTAACTTTACGAAAGTTCATTCGTACTATGTACGAATGTTTTCGTGGATCATTTTCACGAATATTTTCGTCCAATACACTAACCTTTTCGTGTATTTTATGCATGTTTTATTTTGAGTGTAATGAAATTGGAGTAACTAAACTTAATAAAATACGCTTGTTTGATGGATTAAGGTATATTATGACTAAAACCTCAAATATTTTGAAAAATGGACTTAGACACGTTTGATATTTATCTACCCATATCGACGCCCCCTACGAAAACTATTATATTAAAATTGTCTTACGAAAAAAGTATATATTACTTTTAAACGATTTTTTTTACTTAAATGACGAATATTATAATGTTCTCAAAATTTCACAGACAATTAGTACAACAAACAGTTTTCTATGGAAAATTATTATGTTTCAAATTTTTAGACAAAAATTGGAGCTTTTTACTGAAATAGATTTTTTTTTAAATCATATTGCGTTGCTTTTATGTTTTGATATACAGTGGCTCACAGCTTATTTCGTGCAGTACACAATTCTAATTTTAAAGGTTTCTAGCTATTAAATATGCACTTATATTGACCAAATTTTAACGCAGATTTATAGACCAATGTTCATCGAACATAATACCTGAGTTTGGATTTTTAAAAGTGCTCCACTCGTGGTATAACAGGGCTTTACAATATACATAGAAAATTTGAGCTCACAGCTTATTTCGTGCATACATTTAATTTAGATGTTAGCTCTTGATCGTGGTCCTGTATTCGCTGTTTTTTTTTTGTTTACTATGTCCATTCAGTGGTGATCGCAGTTAGCAGTTAATTTTAGTCGGAATTCATTACAATATATGTCAGTTCTGATTTATTTTAAAAAAGGGTCACCGCACAACAATAGAACAGCGCAAATTAATCTTATTTCACTTCAAATATGAGAAAACCTAACGAAAAATGGCTGAAATTGTAAACTTGAGTCCCTACAGTGCGGAAAACCCTCCAGTGATTTTTGCACGAAAATCGTGTGGCCAATAAGAGAAGAAATGCTCCGAAAAAAATATTTACGGAAGCGGAGGAGCGACTTGTTCTGCGTAAAACAAAGAAAAATTCGATGCTTTCGGCTCCAAAATTGCCCATGGCTGTTGAGAAAAAGTTCGACAATAAATGTTTTGCCGAAACTATTCTCCGAGTCCGCAAGAAACATTTCACAAACAAACATAATCAGCTATGTCGACTGAACTTCGCCAAACAGCATGTTGTCCATCCGGATCCAAATTCAATATATTTGGATCCGACGGAATTCATTACGTGTGTCGTAAGGCTAATACCGAGCTAGACTATAAACACCTCAAGCCTACAGTAAAAAATGGTTGCGGTTTGGGCCTGCATGGCTGCATCCGGTGTTGGAAAACTAGTTTTTATTGATGACATTATGGACAAGACAATGTATCTGAACATTATAAATACAAATTTACTTCAATGTGCCGTTACTTTGGGTGTACAATAAGAATTCGTTTCTATTATAACAACTACCCGAAACATAAATCGGGAATTGTCCAGTAATGGTTGATTTGGAATTGGCCGCATTTTATGACTCCGTCTGCACAGTCACCAGACACTGAACATTTGTGGACAATTTTGGAGAATGGCGTTCGCAAGCGGAACATTTCCAATCAAAATGATTTAAAATATACTCTGATGGAAGAATGGCAAAAAATCTTACCAGAGATTACAGTAAAATTTGTGGAATCAATGCCTAGGCGTCTTTAAGATGTAATTAAACACAAGGGCGGCCACACAACATATTAATAGACATGCACATAACATTTTTTTAAGATACAGTGCTGTGCACGAAATAAGCTGTGGCGTTGAATTTTGCAACATTTTCTGTTTGTTTGCTTTATCTTTTTTTAAAGAAGTGTATGTAAAGCAATTTAAGTTTCTCTGTAAAGATATATATACAAGTAAAAAAATGTCGTTTAAAATTTTTCCATATTGGTACTCGTTACTGAGTTATAGCATTTCAAAGTTGAACACAGCGCCTGCACGAAATAAGCTGTGATCCACTGTATGTCTTTTGTGAAATTTGTTTGAGAACATTTTAAAAAATTACGCTATAATGAAATAAAATATGCATTACCATACACTATGTCGGTGACTCAGAAGGTTAATGTGTTGGAATACAAGCCGAAACGTCGCTGGTTCAAACACCAGCGAATGCAACATCAAAAAAATAAATAGAAACAGTTTTTTTCTTCACCGCGCTACCATTTGTTAGATAACCTACGAGAGTAAAAACATCATCCATGAAAAGTTATAATTCGGCGTTAAACTGTAGGTTCCGATATTTGAGTACAAATATAACATGTTTAAATGGTGAAACTGTTCACCTAGGTTCTTCTGAACTGTATTGCTAAACTAGTATTATTATAATTATTATTAGGACCGTAGGACACGTCCATTTTTAGGATTTTTGAGGTCATTTATTATTGTCTCCTAAGAAATCTAGACTGCTACATTAAATTTAGGTTTAATTTCAGGACTGATTTAAGTTTCTAATGGTCTGTGGTCTTTATTAAACGATTACAAATATTTAGTACAATGCTGTAATATGTACAGATTTTGTATGAATGCCCCAATCATATATGCATTATTCATGTTCAACAAAAGATTCCAATCTTTGTCGTAAAATTTGAATAATTTTTATATTCGTAGATGCACAAATATACATGTGCATATTCTCGGAAATATCAAAAACATAATAGAGTTCCTGGCAAAACCATAAAATATATTACATAAAACAATATCATACTTTTATTCTGAACCTCAAAAAATAACGTATTTATTTTCGTAAGGGAAAAAATATATAATAGTTTTCGTAAGGGGCGTCGATATGCAATTTTGCAAAAATTTATATATTATTGAAATCGGTTAATTAAAAGCGAATACGATAGAAAATACAAAGTATTTTGTTGCAAAATCGGTAAAAAAACAACTTGTTTAATAATTTACTTGTTTTTATTGTTACTTGAAGTATATTTAATGACATTTTCAAAATTATTGAAATTTAAAAAGAAATAACAAAATTATAATCGAGAAAAATATCCTCCTTTAAATAATAAAATGTTTTAACCGAGTCATTCCAAAATCAAATCGATCAAGATTTTGGTTAAATTTGGGTATCTAGAAATGTTTTCATCTAATCATTGCTCTTGCACTAAAAAAAAAGTGACGCAATACAATGTATTTAAATTAGATTTATATACTTTTATAATAAAAAACGTTATATTCCATACAAAAAAATGTAAACGCTCATGTTAATTTAAATTAATTTTTTTGTTCAACGAACGAACAACTAAATGATACATGGATTAAAAGTGTATTTGAATATTTCTCAACTCAATAGTTTTATATAATAACTATTAAAAAATTGCGCAGTCTATTAAATCAGTGCCGAACTCTTGCGACACATAAGCATGTCATACAACAACAAAATTAACTGGCTGTGAATAATGCACATGTTGCCCGAGGCTGGCTGCTTTCGCTGTTACACGGAGTTGCCTGGCGAAATATGCTTCTTTCTTTTCTCATTTTCGGCGCTTGGCTACAGCTCGGATTCTTAATTTTCGTAGCTCGCACGAAAACATGTACCGCTGCGATTTATTTATTTATCAAAGTTTGAAATTTTTGATGAAGATATTAAATCTGCAATTTACAGCTTAAAGTTGTAAAAGCGAAAATGATGGTTTATCCATCAATATTTTTAAAATATTGCTTAAAACATATTCTGAACCCAATTTTAATATTTTTCAATTAATGCTTAGCTAAAGGTACATTTTTAGATTGGTAGAAGTTTTGATCCATTATACCAATATTTAAAAATAATTTCGATGGAGTCTCCCATAGTTTCTAAACTATCAAGTTTTAAAGTTCAATTGCCGATTTCCCTCCATACGAAATTGGTTCTCTGCCACACTATTTCTAGTAGAAAATTATAACAAGATAAAAGTTAAATTAAAGCAATAACGCAAAAGCAATTATGTATGGAAATAATAAGAAATAATGGTCCAAAACTACATCAATAATGCACACTAGAACACTAAAAAAATTTTGAGTGGGACGTCAGTCAACGCTTACTAATTTTTTTTTTTTTTTTTAATTATTTTTATGACGTTTGAACGTTTTGACGTCGTCAATATATTAAAATTTCTTATATAAAGAATGTTTGCAGAAAATACTATACTATGAAAACAATACCATTTACAATTTTTGTTGACGTAATAATATTTTCAATACAAAACAATCTATTTTAGTTTAAATACATTAAAAGTATTTGAATACTAAATTGGTCTATTTCTGACATGAACATTATCTTGTTGTGTGTTGGCAAGTGGTTTATACGCAATTTTAATATACCCAGAATACCAAACTGTTTCGATATCGCAACGAAAATGTTGCGAAATGTCGAAGAATTTTTCCGATATCGATGCCATTTCTCGCAATGATAATATAGGAAAATTCCTACCAAAACGGTCGGCCAATATAGAACCGAGATAATGAAGGTTTCTCGTTACGAGAATTATTTCAGAATCGAACCGCTCTAGAAGCTCTTGACGACATAATGGGGCTTTCTGATTGGTTTAAATAAATGCGTCATCTATATATGTCATCCGCAATGACAATAAAAAAACAGAAAAAATCAAAAAGAAATTCCTTACCTATCTCTTATCTCTCTATTTTTTTATTACGTGCTTCGCATCATGGTCGGCACCATCGCATTAATATATATATTTTTTTTATTCTAATGAATTTAATTTCGTAACACAATTACTAACCATCATCATTTGCCATTGCATTTTATTTTCTATCAGTTGCTCCAATGGGTACTCTATATTATTTTCATATTCAATTTCAATTTAAACAAAATAGTTTTCGAAAATGAGTCTACGAACTTAACATGTGTTTACATTTTTTTTTATTTCTGAACGAAAATATTTCTGACATCAAAAACAAAAATAAATAAAAAATGAAAATTCAAACCTCACTATTTTCATACATTTATTTTTAATGAAATAAAGTGAAATTAACATAAAAATATAAAAAAATAATGTCCACTCTATTTATTTTAAACAAAAGTAAATACAGCCATAAAGAAAAGGTAACTGGACACCTGGAGACCTTATTTTTAAAATTGGAAACGATTCGCAATCATGAGTTCCTAACATTTATTAAAAAAAGAAACTAAAATCGTTGCATTCATAATAATGAAATTGACCTAATTATTGCGGGCACTGACATTACTTGAACGCAAAAGGGTGTTCCAACTGTTCGGATCCAACAGACGAAAGCAGGCATGTACCTGAAAGGAGGTACAACTGAATGCGAAAATCTTTAAAAATTAGTTTCGATATAACAACGAGATCAATGTTTTTTTCTCGTAGACATTCCAGAAAACTTCTAAACAATTGAATACAAAATTCATTAAAAATTAGTTTCGATATAATAACGAGATCGATTTTTTGATAAATTGGAGGCTCCGAGTCATGGTATACTGGGTAATGACGACGTTCAAACGTCACTGTTGGTGTATATTGATGAAGTTATGTGATGGTGAAAAAAAATAAAACAAAAATTTGTGCCGACCACCAAAATCGGATTTAAAACTTTCGGACCATCATTTCTATTATGTTCCAATTAGACATTTCTAAAAGGAATAAACCATTAGAAACAGCAATGTATTCTGTTACCTCGTTTGGTTTTTAACGAGGTTTGTTAATCATGGGCACGATATGCTTGTAACGCAGTGCCCTGATCATGTACTCACCTCAGGCCATGATCATGCAATGATCGGGTAATTCCCCATTTCATTATTTAAAATAATTTGTATATACTGCAGCTGTTTATTATTATACTCCACATATTTAAATGATTTTTATTAAATGGATTTATTATTTAAAACCGCATATGATAAAATGATCTTTTATTAACTGTTATTTTATAACATCTTACATTTAAAATATTAAAAATATATATTTTATAATTTAAATTTAAGGTAATAAAGAAAAAGGTATGGGTGATTTTTTTTGTAAATATGGTTTGAAATTACCGTTAAATGTAAATTTAATAAAAATATGTTCAAAATAATGTTAAGATAATTCTGATAGATTCCGTTTAATAAAAAATAAAAAGGGTATTTTCATTATATCCCGATCATTTTCTGCTAAAAATTTCTTATAAAAAACAACTATTGTAGCTTTTATCGGGAAAATTGAGTGTGTAGATAATGCTAATACTGCTATGGCGAACATGATAAGAGCATGGCAAGGCAATTATCATGTTTGCTCTAATAGGGCTTACCCGATAAAAATACGATCATTTTCCGATGGCGCATCGGACAAATGTTTTAAATGTAGGCGTGTGTAGGCCCACATTTATTTTTCAACATTTTTTGTTTTTACTTTTATATAAATTTTTTAAATTATTGTAATATACGTCGTAAATTTCTGATATGTAAATAATATTCTGATATGTAAATAATATTCTGAGTGTAAATAATATTCTGAGTAGTCTATTCTAGCAACAATTACATCGACACAGTTCAACTTTCATAATTTGTGAAATGAAATGCCATATTTTTTTCTTTTATTGAACAAAAAAAAGCTTATTTTGTAACATAGACTTTTTCAAATTGAGATTTTTTTTACCACACATTTGTCTTAAGAATTAATTAAGCGTGCGACCATCGTCCGCCTGCACAAAAAACAATTCCAATTGAACGCTGCCGCGTCCAAGCTTTTAGCTATACAAAGAATGGAAAAATCTGTCAACAGCTGCTTGATGCCATCGATGACAGCGACGATGTACTGGTCAGCTTGTTGGTATATGAAAAAGTACTAACAAAAAATATAAAATAAAAAACCAACATTAAAAAGTATAAAATATTAATTATTAAACAGCCACCTACAAGTAAGACACGCGTCTTCTTCGCTAGCACAAGCCATCTGAAAGCTTATAATGTTGCAGATACAGAGATAATTGCCGATTGAGAAAGATACAGGTGTTGGAGCACTTACTGCTTGTCCACGGTCGGAGGTCCTGCTCTACGTAAACGCATCCATGATTTTGAATCCAACTCAAAATGCAACACAATTTATCTATGACATTGAAGAAACGACGTCAACGACATTAGGTAGTTCTCAGTAATACAGTAATTATACATAAGCTCATCATCAGCCACAAAGTTCTTGCGTTGCGGCTGACTGCAGCTCGTTGAGGCATGCGACGTGTCCAGACAGAATATGTCGAAGGTTGCGCGGCCACAACTTTGCAATGCTTGACTTGGTGTAGGACAACTTTTGCCACATTTTTCGGAATGACCTGTAACTTGGAAATTGGTTTTCCGAACGTTTTTGTGCATAGTCCACCACAACCAGTTACAGCGAATCCTGTGAAATGACTAAGGCATGCCCACCAATTCTATTTTTTTATGTTTGTTGACATCACAAACATAACTGCTGTCAATTTCAGTAGCCGCAATGTTGCATACTTTCGCACTATTTATAGTACTAATCGCACGTTTTTACTAAATACACCGCTACCGCATTAGTCAATTTATAAAACAATTTAATATTAATAATATATTTAAGTTAAATACAACTTTTTAATTGATTGAAAACATTTTTTTCCAATCTGAATTCCATGTTTGCTTATAAATATTTAACTTAAAATGTCATGAATGTCATAGAATGTCATCGATAACATAGGCTGCGCCAATGTTACGTAAACATTTCTTCTTTGCAAAAAATATTTAAGGTAAAATGCAGAGTTCGGATTTGCACGCACGCGCACGCCCGTGCCCTTTTCCAATGAGAAGTAAATTTGTTTACGCAGACACTGCACTCGGGCATCACAATTTTTACAACACAACTCGTCGCAACGAATAATGCTTTTCACTAGTCTCGGTACTTGACTCGTGCGGGCTACGTAAATTAAGAAACCTAGCTGCAGCCAAGCGCCGAAATTTAAAACTGCAGTCCGCGCAGACGTGGAATGGGAAAATAAAGAAGCACATCGCGCAAGCGCTATGGTATTTATTTCGCGGGGCAACTCCGTGCAACTGCGAAAACAGACTGCCCGGGCAGCACACTAATTGTCACAAAAATTCACAGTTAGTTTTGTTGTTGTATGACATGCTTATGTGGCGCAAGAGTTCGGCACTGATATAATAGACTGCGCGATGTTTTAATAGTTTTTATATTAAAATATTGATTATACAGAAAAGTTCTGTAATATTCAAATACACTTTTAATCGCTGTTTTTGATTTTATTTAAAAAAATTGTATCATTAAATTGTTTAACATGAAATCTTAATCAACATTTTTATTCAAATATAAAAATTATTACGAGTAGAAATCTATTTTAAATAAAAAATGCTGTGTTTAAAATGCAGCATACTTTCCATATAAATAAAATTTATTTGTTATTCAAAACTTTTAAATGAGAAACAAAATAAATAACAAATTATCAAATTTAGTTTTTTTGTTATTCTGCAACCAAAATATATTAATTATTCGATGCGACCATTAATAGGCTTCGAAAAATAATGTATATCCTCATTTACAGAATTTTTATTACCACTTATTTGTGCAATTTCTCTTGACTTACTTATGTATCTACGTAAAATATTTGCATACTTTATAATTTGTGGGAGAACCAACATCTGTAATGAAATCGGTTAATTAAAACCGGGGATACAGAAAATACACAATGTTTTGTTGAAAAATCGTAAAAAAAACATCTTGTAACATAACATCTTGTAACAAACATCTTGTAACATAATTTTCTTATTTTTATTGTTATTTAAAGTATATTAAATTACCTTTTCAAAATTATTGAAATTTAAACAGAAATAACAAAATTATGATCGATAAAAAAACCTCCTTTAAATAATCAAATTTTTTATTTAACCGAGTCATTACAAAATCAAATCGACCAAATTTTGGATTTTGGTTAACAGATTTGGTTTGGTTATCTGAAATGTTTTGGTAATTTTTTTTAAATTTAATCGGACAACTTTTTAATTTGAAATTAAATACGTGTGTACATTTTTTTTTGTATGGAATATATTATTATAAAAGTATATAAATCAAATTTAAATACATTGTATTGCGTTATTTTTTTCTTAGTGAAAGAGCAATAATAATAATTAATATATTTTTGTTGCAGAATAACAAAAAACTAAATTTGATAATTTGTTATTTGATAATTAAGTTTTGAATGAGAAATACATTTTATTTATATGGAAGTATGATGCATTTTAAATTGCTGCATTAAAATTGAATAAAAATTGTTGATTAAGATTTCATGTTAAATATATTTTTCTGTTCAACGAACAATTTAATGATACAATTTTGATAAACAAAATTAAAACAGCAATTAAAAGTGTATATGAATATTTCTGAACTTTTCTGTATAATCAATTTTTTTAAATTTTAAAATATTAAAACATTGCGCTTAATTTTCGTAGCCCGCATGAGGCAGGTACCGAGAATAGTAAATAGCATTACTCGTTGCGACGGGCTGTGTTGTAAAAAAAATTTCATGCCCGAGTGCAGTGTGTGCGTAAAACAAATTTGCGCGTCATTTGATGAAGAAAAGGACATGTGCGGGCGCACGCACATGGGCATTTCCGATCTCTGGTAAAATGTCCATTGTTGTATGTTAATGTCCTTCTACTAGGACTTGATAATTTTTATACTTACTAATCCCTTTTTTATGTGTTTATTATTTAATAAAACCCGAGTCTTTTTACTTTGAGACACTTTATTTCGTTTTTAAAGGTTTTTTTACACTTATACTTATCACGAGGTTTTAGAACTGGATACTTCGGCTTATCGGAAACAATTGATTTTTAGTCTATACTTAACTTCTACATAACACCTCGTATTCTATTAATTTCACAATAAATTGAGTACTTTCATCATGCTAAAATAACTTAGTCAGCATTACTAATTGACTCATAAAATAATAACTAAGTCAGCATTTATTTGTATGATCAGAGTGACCTATTTAATGTGGGCGTACATACTGGCTATGTTAAGTAGTGTGCGCCAAGACAATTAAATGCTGTTTGTGTTTAACATGCATAATTCTTAACCCTAAAAATATGCTATTAAGAAAAATATACTAGTTATGTTATGTTGTGGATCATAAGTATGCTGTAAGCTCTACAATTGTGATACACAATAGTGGATCATATGTAAGCTGTAATTATGATACACAACATACCTCCCCCCCTCATTGAAAGAAAAAAAATTATTATTATTAAGAAGAATAATAAATAGTTCTTTCTTTTTACATTGTTTTATGTGGTATAAATTTCGTTAAGTTCTATTAGTTATGAAGTTATGATCTTTAATTATATAATATTTTATGGATATTAGTAAATTTAAGGTTGTATTTTCCAGTTATATATAATAAAAACCTGATCCCGATGTTTTCGTTGCTGACTGCTGCTGCTATGCGGTAGTAGTTCGATTTCATTTCATGTGACTTCGTTCGTTGACTTGCTATGGGTGTTGTGGTGTTTGGTTTCTGCGTTGTTGATTTCCGCAATGACCCGATTTTTTCGAGTGGCAATTTCTTGTATTTGACACCATTTCAAATTCATCGGCTTTTATTGTTGCTTTATTTTTAATTGTGTAGTAGTAATGTATGTATAATACATATGCTGCTATTATTATTATTAATATCAGCATTAATATGCCGTAAGACATACCGGTTTCCGTTATTTCATTTTGACGATTAAGTAATTCTTTGCGTTCCTGGTTATCAGTTAATTGTAGGAATATTTCGTCGAAATATTATTTCGTCAGCATTAAGAGATTCGTCGAATCTCTTAATGCTGATCTTATTTTGCTGTAGTCTGCCACCAAGATTGGTAACGGTGTTATGTTTGAATACGGTAATGATGACCAATTGCCTTGTAGATTTTCTATCATAATTGTATGTGCTTCCTTTTTGTATGTTATATTCCTAATGCTTTGATGTGTATACTCGTAGGGCAGTATGATTTCTTTGTTGTGTAGATTGCAAGCTTCATTTATGGACATCCAACCCAGGCCTGATAATGTCAACGTGGCAATACTTGACCCACAAACTGCTTCGAAAGATGCAGGTGTATTGAATTTATACAACCATGTGTTTGGTGTCCATAGTTTAACTACTAGGCGCACCCCTTTTTATTGCAACATGTTCACAGGTATCTTTACTATCTGTTCTGTGTTGAATCAGCACGATTTCACATAGTGTGTTGCTAGTTGTTAGCATGGTTCCTGGACGTTTGCATAGTGTAATTTCTTTGTCCGTATGTTGGCTAACCAAAATGCATTTGTTGTGATCTTCATTCGTTAGACCTACGTATTTGCTCGGTCTTCTGCTTCTGATATGTAGTCATATGTTGTTTTAACCAATGCATCCCATTCTTCATTAATATTTGTGGGTATTGGGTAAATTCTATATAATGTGAACAACAAATCATCAGGTAGTGGTGTCTTGATGACTATTATTAGGCCGTCTGTGTCTGGGAAAACTCGTACTGTTGATGCACGGTGCATTTCGAATGATTTTTGTATGAACCACTTCGTCTTTCCTCTTAACGTGAGGCTAGTCAGCATTTCATCTAACTCGCTCTGGTCTATAATTGTCGGGTGTAATCGTCCCTTGAATAGATCATCTATGATTGCCATTTCCATCAGCTGTTGTCCTTGAATTTCGATTAGGTTTGCATTAATTGTAGATTGAATTTATAAGGTATCCATCATGAATAGTAAATGACTAACTTGTTGGTTTATTTTTTCATGTATGTATTTTTGTGTTCTTATTGTTATGTTTAACACATTTTGCAGATTTTCGACTTCCTTCAAGGAATTCAGTAAGGGTTCTGCGTTTTTGTTATAATTTGATGAAATCATCGTAATTTGTCTTTTCATAATTTCGTATGTTTTATGTTCATTATCTTCAATATAATTGAGATGTTTATAGATAGTCTCTCTTTCTTTATTGTCCATCAGTCCAAAAGCCCAGTTGAGTCCTTCGCCAATGAAATTGAGTGATCTCTTTTGTCGGTTACTCTTTATTGTGCGCTTAATTATTTCTTCATTTTTCTGTAGTGTGGCTATTATTGCCGTGGTTTCCCGTGTTGCTGCTATACATGATCTTTTTATGCTGGGTCCGTTTACATGGGCGCTCATTTGTTCGCACATAGTGTTTGCCGTGATAATGTATTATTTTGTCAGCTCCAGGAAATCGTTCAGCTGTAGCGGTTTAAACTTGGCTACTATCGTCCATTCATCATTGTAGAACAAAGCATCAATTGTCTTCTCAAAGAATAATCTTGTATCATTAATCGATGTCTGTGTGATGTTGACTGCTTCATTGGCTGCCAGCATCAGGACCAGTGTGACAATTCTAATCATTATATTGGTTTCGCTGTTTATTGCCTATCGTAAAAAAGAGAAGAAATTCCATTTTTTACATATTTAAATGGAATCCTTGATCATATCATACAGTTTTCTTATAAATATTTCTTATTTTACCTTATTTATGCCTTAATTAGTTATAATAGTTAATTTACATATCTGCCAACATGTACTATATGCTTTTGTTTAAGTAGAAACATATAGGTTTGGATATGTTTCTGCATTTTTGCAATACAAATTGGTTTATTTAGAGTCCCAGTAGTACATGGTTAAATGCTCGTCATATTCAACAATACTTAGCTTTTTACTCATGCACTAATATTTTTTTTGTAAGTATTAAAAAATGCGCGCGCGCCTGTTTTTTTTTAGCATTACATACATGTGTTTGCTATATTAAGTAGTTAAGTATTTAATTTTGTACATCTCAACTTATTTATTTTCATTACCGTGTAATGATGAATTTAAAACGTTTGTTAGTTTGTTTCTTTTTTTTAAACAGGCATATCTGCATTAACATATGCATTATATTTTGAAAATTGTGTTAATTATAAAAATATTAGGCAGTTTTGTTGCTGCACTACCGTATCTCGTTTCATTTCCAGTACGTTAGTGGCTTCTGCCAGTAAAGTGCTGAAGTGCATTTAATCTGTTGGCATATGACTATATTCAAGCATTCTATATTAATATGAACTGGGAACATTGTGCTCTATGTGCAATGAACTTGTTTGTTTAAAATGCCATTGATGTACTGACCTATCGCAATTTAGCAAATAATTTTTTGATTTTGTTATTTAATGGGTTTTAGTCCATGATTAAATGCTAGTTATCTTTTATTGATACATTACCATAATTTTTTGATTTTGTTATTTAATGGGTTTTAGTCCATGATTCAATGCTAGTTATCTTTAATTGATACATAGCTATCTTTTCATTCACGGATAAGTTTATCCTACATTTATTATAGACCTGAGAACAGTCTTCATGCTCATTGTTCATTTTTGTGACTTAGTGTTTTTGGCACCACCCACATGAGGTTGGTTGCTGTATTAACTATTCCTTGCCTTATTTCATTTTTTATTTTTCCTCTCCTCTGGAGTAATGTGTAGCGCACCCGATCAGAGAACCTTTACTTTGAACCTAAATTGATTAATTTGCGATTTTTACATGAAATTATATTGGTATTTTACGACTTACTCGTTCTATATATATATATATATATATATATATATATATATATATATATATATATATATATATATGTTTTTTTTTTTTGTTTTAAGTTGCATCTCCTCTGTAGTTATGACTAACGCCCCCGATCCCATGCTTTGAATTAAACTGATTACTTAGCAATATTTCATAAATTTGTTCTTGGATTCTTGTGTAATCCTTTTATTGATTATGTTGCAATTTATTAGAATATAAGATCGCAAAAATTAGCAAAAGTCAACAGTAAAGATTTTTTAAACAAGTGTAACCAAAGTAATTCAGAAAGTATTTCTTTGAATTCCATCTCCTACGCAGAATTCCTTCAGGATTTGCCGAATTCGGCCTTCCTGCAGGTATTTGAAGAGGAGATGCAATTCCTACTGAAGGACGCCCAGTAGTCAGTAGAGGGTGAGCTAATAGATGAGATCCTAGGGATCTTATCTGTTGATGCACCCTCCCCTGAAGAGGGGCAGCGAATGGTCACGGATTTGGATGGGGCAGATGTCGTCGTGATCCCAACCGTCGAGGAGTCGATCGACCTCACAGGTAATGTACAGTTTTATTAATAAACATATATTATATACATATTTTTTTTTTTAAATTTTTATTGTCTCTATTTTTTTTATTCTCTCTAATAATTTAATTTTTTATATATTTTTTTTTATATGTATTAAAGGCATTGACCAGAAGAGCGAGCACCTTCTATCTTTGCGATCCGAACCGGATGGCGACTCTGAGGATCAACGGGGCCATAGTCCATACATCGATTATTCGGGGAGCAGTAGTTATAACTCTAGCTGCTATGTGAAGACTTTTCGGCCAGCAGAATGGCAGATTCTCTGGCCAGCAGTATCAACGAAGAACGGGCCCCCTACTACGGTGCTTATGGGGTTGACAATTGTTATGGTGAAGATTCCCTGAAAGAAGGAAGTTGTAGCTCCTCTTCGTGGGGCTACAGAAAACCCTCGAAGAGTGGAGGTGCGCTAGCCCAAGCGCTGACGAAGTATCGAGATGCCTTTGTCATCGAATGCTGGGAGGCGTCCTATCTAGTAGCTGGCTTGGATGAGACAATTCGTTGTCTCAACCAGCCCTACACTCCGCAAGTGGCTGTCTGGGCTCGTGCTCAGATGGCCAAGATCCAAAAATATTGTGAAATATTTGGTTACTCGCCCTCATTCATCGACCCTTTGGTCGATGAACTGGTGGGCTTTCTTAGTTCCCGAAAAAATAATAAAAATAACCTGTAATAATTTTTATATTATATTATAAATGAATAAAATATATCTTTTTTTTTTAATATATTGCTTTTGTCTTATTCAAAAATTAGGTGTTATTTCTTTCAGATTTTTCCATATTAAAAATTAAATCAATAAATTTTATCAATAAAAAAATGTTATAAAATAAAATACAAAAAAATCTTATTATTTTATCAAAAATTAGGTGTTCTTTCTTTCTTTCTTTCTTTCAGATTTTTCGTTATTAAAAATTAACTCAATAAATTAAACCAATAAAAAAAATACAAAAAAAATAATCTTATTATTTTATAAAAAATTAGGTGTTCTTTCTTTCAGATTTTTCCATATTAAAAATAAACTCAATAAATTACATCAAAAAAAAATATTACAAAAAAAATACAAAAAAATCTTATTATTTTATCAAAAATTAGGTGTTCTTTCTTTCTTTCAGATTTTTCGTTATTAAAAATTAACTTAATAAATTATACAAATAAAAAAAATATTACAAAAAAAAATACAAAAAAATCTTATTATTTGACACTGCTGGTCAAAACATGGCTCTTTTCCCTGCACATTTTTATTTCGGCAATATTACATGAAACTTTTGGATTTTATAAATTATTTAAAATTTCATAATTTATTTAATATCTACATTTAAATAAATGAATAGAATGGAAATAATGATTAAAAAATAGAATTGAAATAAATATTAACTGAAACATAAAAAAAATATATTCTTTTCATTTTATAGATTTTCTCTTTTCTTTATTGATTTTGTAGTTGCAAGTTCGTTAGTACATGAAGAAGTGCCAGTCATTCTCAATATGTAATACTTAGCTATTCTGTCCTGCACTAATTATTTGACTTTATTTCAATGATGTTAAAAATTATTGGTTCTTGTTGCAGTCAGTGTTTATTTAATTCTACGTAACTATACTGTTGTATGCTTTTAACAAATTATTATGAAATTTACCCTTTACCCTTGATACAAATCTCAGTCGTTACAGGACTTATTATTGAAAGTACCTCGTAGGGTCCCACCCAAACTGGTGAAAATTTCAAGGATTGAAACCATAACCGAAACCGATATCCGTTTAAAACCGTTTCATTTTTAAAACCGAAACCGTTATACGAAAATCAGAAATAAACCGATATCCAAAACCGATATAAACGGTTTCGGTTTTATACCGGTTTAAAACGGTTTTTAAAAAAGTATAAAAAGAAACAGAAAAACATATTTTATTTTATATAGAAGATCTAAAGTTAAATGTCATTTAATAAAATTTGGAGTTCCCAAAATAAACATTTTTGGTTGTACAAAAATTCACATGTTTTTTGAGAAACAACGATCTTTGGTATACATTTTTATTTTGTTTCATTAATCGAATTAACAACAAAACACCAGCAACTCCAAGCACAATTTTTATGTTAAAAAATGATTGAAATTTTAATAATATTGGTTTTTTATTTATTTTATTAGTAAAATGTATAGAGGAGTTTGGGGTAAAGTGGGACGTTTTGAAAAGTTCATTTGAATATTTTTTTAAATTCTTTTAAAGGATCTATTCAATAGAATTTTCTAAGAATTGCAAAAACAAGAATTGCAAAAACAAGTGCAAGACTAACACTGCAAGAAAAGCAAGACTTGCGTTTTTTATGATTTTTATGTATTTATTATGTTTTTAAGGTAATAATGAAATTCAAAAAAAATTCATGATATTAATGGAAAGCGTGCAAAATATTTATGAACGTGAACATTAATGAAGATGTGTGTGTTTTTTTTTGTTTTTGTCAATTCTAAAGAATATAAGCATTTTAAAAATAAGGCCTGTGAAGCACTTTTGAAGCGGTAAATAGCTTTAAAAGTGCTTCAAAAGTCGCTTCAAAAAGATAAAATAGACAAAACAATGTTTTTTTTTCTCTTTTCTTCGCTACGCTAGTTCGTACATCGATTGTGCATATGCACTGTGCTATGCACATTAATATTTTTGTTTTACTTTTATATATATAGTTTTTTGTTAATTGTAAAATCATGAAGTTTTCTTAAGTTAAGTTATATGTGCATTATTTCATTTAACTTATAAAACCAAAATAAAAAATTAATATATGAACATGACATATTGCTTTTTGTGTTTTTATTTTTTTTCACAATTCCTCTGATTCGTTTGAAAGTGCAACAACAACAAAAATGTGAATAACGCAGCATCCAAGCTTTTGATAGAATTTTTGGCGGGAAAGAAAACTCGTTGTTGTTACCAACTAGATAGTATTATATACATACATGTAGTGTGGTGCCATGCGACTGGCTGTTGTCATGCGTCTGTCCGTTGTCCTGCGTCTGTCCGTTGTCATGCGTCTGTCCGTTGTCATGCGTCTGTCTGTTGTCATGCGTCTGTTTGTTTCCATGCGATATTACAGGATAGCAACGAAAAGTTGCTGTTGTGAAAGTGTGTATATACGAATCGTAATCGTTATTGTTGTATTCTGTTCTTTATGTTAGTATTCGTTTTGTAGCGTTTGAGTTTGTGTTCGCAAGTTATTATTTGTGTTCTATTGACATACGGTACCGTGTAGAATACGGATTTTATTAATCTGTGACGAAAACAGAAACATGCCTATGGCCCAAAACGCAGCCTATAACCTGCCATTTTTACGCATTTTTCAACATATATTGCTCCGAAACTAAACGAAATATTCCTTATATTTATTGTATATGCATATCGTATAATGTATATCGTCGTTGTAGAACGAAAAGTCACCAAATACATTTTTAGGAAAAACTTAAATTTCGAGTTTGTTGATTAATATTATAAAAAGTAATTGATGCATTTTTAAAGTTGAAATATCAATTGATAGATTTAGATTTTTTTATCATATGCAAAGGAGATCATTGATTAAAAATTGACAGATACATAAAGATGTTTGTAAATAATATTTAGCATTTTGAAAATGTATTTGGTGACTTTTCGCTCTACAACGTCGATATGTTCATTTTATTATGGCCTTGATATTTTGAATTGTCTCGTCAACATCACTTGATTTATACAATTATTTTTTATTAGTTAAATATAATTCAAATTTTTATGTTATTGGATTTTTTTTTGTTAGTAAAATGTTGAAGAAATTGAAAATATGGAAAATAAGTAACTTAAATACAAGTAGTGTTCAAATTCTATTCGTTTTCATAATTAATATGCAGTTTAAGATATTTGTCTTCGATCATTTATTTAAAATTTAAAAGATGAAGATTACCATTTCTTGTCTTGCTCTTGCAAATGATCATCACTAGTTTACATATATTGCAGTTCACAGATTTGTTGAAATTTAATTTCTTTGGCTTTTATGGATGAAAATTGTACAAAATTCTTCTTCTTTGCAATTCAGATCATATCTCAGGTGAAGTCAAAATGTTGCTTTTCATTGGTTTGTGGTCACGAAATTTTAAATTAAATTTTTTTCCTGGCGTAATCAAATGAATAATTCATATAACATTTTACTAAAATAACAACAAACTTTGTTTAAATTACGTTTTCCACTCTTCCCCAGTATCATAATTTGAACATAATTTAGCACCATATAAAAAATGTAAAATTATTTGAAAAGTATAGAAATAAATAAAATGTATACAAAAACCGAAATCAAAACCGAAACCGTTACATGGAACCGGTATACCGAAACCGTTTCGTTATAAAAACTTAAAACCGAAACGCGAAAAAAACCGAAATCGAAACCGTTATTCGTTTAGATTTCAATCCTTAGAAAATTTATTTTTCCTATTTTGATTTTTTAGTAAAATTTTATCGCCTACTTTTAAAATTATTGGGTTTAATAAGCTATCATAGCTTTGCTTAGATTTTTCTATGGCTCTGGCTTGATTTTGTCGTGCGATTTCGTGTGTGCGTTGAATTTGGTATTTTAATAGCTTGTTGCTATCATCGGTATTATATACTGGCGAGCATTTGCGTTTAAGATTGGTTGGCATTTCAAAATCGTAACCGCATAAAGTACGGAATGGCGTTTGACCGGTGGACACATACATTGTTTTATTGTGTACATGCATTGCGGTATTTAACCAAAGCTTCGTAAATACTCTGCTAATGGTCGATGGCTTCTTTCCAAAGATATTTCGTAATCATATTCAGATAATTTATGCCTGAAACCTTGATGTCTGATCTTTGAGATTTGCTGTGCTACGTAATGGTTGGTGATCTGTATAAATTTGAAAAATTCGGCCTAGAAGATAAGCTCGAAAATTTTTCGTTGCCCAGACTATAGATAACAATTCCTTTTCAATGGTGGAGTAATTTTTTTCTGCTCCATTTAATGCCCTACTAGCAAATGCTATTGGTCGGTCGCTCCCTACTTTGCCTTGTGACAGTACCGCACCTATTGCTTCGTTACTTGCATCCGTTGTAAGTAAAAAAGAGTTTGTAAAATCTAGATATGCGAGAATGGGTTGTGAAATTATTGATTCTTTTAGTTTAATAAATGAATTTTGACAATCGTCGGTCCAAGTGAATTTGACATCCTTTCTAAGTAACTTATTAATTGGTAATGATAATTTTACCATATTCACCATATTGTTTATAAATTTTCTGTAATAATTAATTAATCCCAAAAACGCTTGTACTTCTTTTTTATTTCTTGGTACTGGAATATTTTTCACGCATTCAACCTTTGAGGGGTCTGGCAGAGCACCTAGTTCCGTACATTTATGTCCTAAATAGACAACTTCGCGACGCAAAAACTGACATTTTTCTGTATTTAATTTTAGATTGTGTTCCCTTAATTTCTGCAATACTCTACTCAACCTAAGCTCATGTTCAGCTAAATTCTTTCCGTACACCACTATATCATCAAGATAAACAAAGCAATCGATACCCTGAAAGTGGCTGGAGCCCCTGTTAAACCAAAATGCATTTTGTTAAACTCGAAATGACCAAGACCTGTACTAAAAGCTGTTTTTTCCTTATCCCCTTCTTCCACTAGGACTTGATGATAACCACTTGCTAAGTCCAAAGTTGAAAATTAGCGACTGTGACCTAACTGGTCTAATATTTCGTCTATACGAGGAATCGGAAATACTTGTTTTATTGTCACATCGTTCAATTTACGGAAATCTATTACTAGCCTCCACTTTTTGTTACCGTCCTTGCCGCTCTTTTTAGGAACCAGCAACAACGGTGAATTCCAGGGTGATATGCTTGGCGATATTATGCCGTCATCCAACATTTTATTAACCTGTCTGTTGATTTCATCTCTATGAGTGTGTGGCAATTTGTATAGCTTTTGGTTTACCGGTGGCTGATTCCACTGTGTTATTTCATGTTGAAGCACTGGCGTGTATGTTAATTCATCTCCGTCTAAATGAAAAACATCATGATACGAAATACGCAGATTTTGTAAAGATGTAATTTCGTTTTTATTCAAGGATCCATCAATTTTTATTTCCTCTAATAATTTGTTAATTCTGTAATGTTTACTGAATTTATGCTTTTTATTGTAGAATTATTGGTATCCGATTCCTTATACTTATTGAAATTCGAGAATTTTGGTTTAAAAGTACAACAAATATTTTCCATATCTGCCCGTGTCCTCAAGGGTAGTTGTATAGTATTGTTTTTATCTTTATCATAAAATACTAACTTCTTATCTATGGCGTTTATTATGGACCTATTCCATATATTATCTCGTCCTATTATACCATCAGCGGGTACACCTTGTTCAAGAGCCACTACATGCAACTTTAAACAGAACCACTCTATACTATTGTGCTGAATACTTATTGTCTACTTTACTATGCTAGCATCTGCTCCCGAATCTACCAGTAATATGAGTTTTCCATTTTTAGCATCCTCACAAGGTACTTTGATGAAAACATCACTTACATTAGGTAGTTTGAAACAGTCACCCTGTCTACTGCATATTATACGATTCCTTCTTTTACTAAACCCACTCATATGACATCTAATTTTCATCATATTCTGTTACGAAATTCTCAAAACTTTTTGATATTCTTGATAATATGTTTTTACTCTATCGACACAATACCTATAAAGTGTATTATATACACTAATATTCCTACTACTGCATTAGAAACCAAACACGGTGGCTCAACATATGTATCAACGGTCACTCCTGACGTTTGATGAACAATATTTTCTCCTACGTTTTTTTGGCTGCTGTTTGAAGCTGCGGCAGCAAATGTGATCACAGTCTTCTTTGGCGTATGATCCACTATTTCTACCTTTGACCTAAGTTTACTAATATTAACGGGACCCCAGCTTACTGGCCTTGACTGGGCCCCTGGTAGTTTCCCTTATTGTGAGTGTTATTACCGTTTGGCACAAAAATCTTCTTGACGTGGCAATCCGCTATCATATGGCCGACTTGACCACACCCATAACATGCCCTATTATTTCTGTATGTCCTATTAGGCCCATTATCGTTATTACTGTTGCTATTTCTAAACGGGTTATTTTTTCTATTATTTCAATTATTTTCATTTCCATTATTAGTATTATTATTTATATTATTACGAGTATTGCTGTCTTGCGGATTCTGATTTTGCTGCTGTTAGTTTTGATAGCCGTTATTCTGAAGTCCTCTATAACCCCCCTCTTGCCGTTCGTCCAGTCTATTTGATCCACATCTCCCTTTCTTGTCGTGAATTTTTAATATCAGTTTCTTGATTATTTTTACTAACTGAGGTTCCATTCGGTCTTTTTTCAAAACTATACAGTTCCTCCGGTAATCTCGGCCTCCCTAGTATTGTGGCCTCTGCTCTTAACGCTTCGTCTAATAAATCATTTAAATTATCTACCTTGCTACTCAACAGTAGTATCTTTACAGTCGAGTCACTCGCTCCCACTTTAAATGCTGTTAGCACAGAATTTAATAGTTCGGTGTTAAAAATGTCCGTTGGCAGGTTTTTCTTTTTATACATTGTATCGGCTGTCGTCTGCGTTCGACTGCAATACTTCTAGTCGGCTTGCAAACGCCCTTAAACTTTCCCCTCCAGCTAGATATGCTTGTTATTTGCCTCTTCGACTGATTCGAATTCTAATATTGGTTGTTGACGTAGTGCCCTAACTACTGATTCATCAGAAATATCTTTATCTTTCAACAAGGCTCTTAATTTTTCGTTTTCCGCCTCTATACCGCAGTCGTGGTCTAACAACTCCTGTTTTTCTGCTAATTTATCGTTTATTTTTTTAGTTAATGCTGCAAATTCGCCTTTCCAGCCTTATATCTCTTATTTTATTCTCACTTTTGTGTTCCAAAAAATATATTAATTCTTCGAATACGACATCTACTCCTTCTACTTTAGAAAAAACCTTTGTGTTATTAACTTTATTTTAATTGTAAATGTTCTTTATTATTTACTTCGAGGCTAATTTAAGCCCACAATTTATCCGTAAACCTGTCCAATTGCCCTAGTATGTTTCCGTATGCTAACTGTAATTGTTCCAATTTCGCCATATATTTATCAACGACAACAAAAATCCCAATTTATTTCCTAGAACACTCCACAGATCACGTGGCTCCACAATGTTAAAAAAAAAATATTATAAATTTTTTAAATTTTAAATCTGTTGACTAAAATCAGATATTTTATAATAATGTTAAATTTTTAATGGTCATATAAAAATAAAAAAAAATATTTCAAATTTTCAAAATCTTTAAAATGTTATTTTATTCTCATTTAAATGTTAAAAATGATATTTTAAATGTTCTAAAATTTTTAAATTAAAAAAAAATAAAAAATTCCGTTTCATATTAATTTTAGAATTTTTTTATTTACTTATCTGAGTTTAATATTAAATAAATTTCCTATTTTGGTTTTTTATTTCGTTTGTTATTTAATCTTTCTTTATTTAATTTCCATTTTTATATTTATTTATTCAATTTGTATTTATTACTTTATTAAACATTGTAATTATTGTTTAAATTTTCTGCTGATACTCACGTATTTTTCTACTAGGATTTTTTTTTCTAAAGAAAAATTAAATAATCACCATTTATTTTGTGATTTATAGTCCTTTTCTTCCTTCTATCGTCCGTCATCTCTCGGTCTCTGAGAGCGTTGTTTGAGAAACCGGCTGCGCCAAAATGTTGTATATTAATGTCCTTCCACTAGGACTTTAACTTCCTTGATCCTTTTTATACTTACTAAGTCCCTTTTTTATGTGTTTATTATTTAATAAAATCCGAGTCTTTTTACTTTGAGACACTTTATTTCGTTTTTAAAGGTCTTTTTACACTTATACTTATCACGAGGTTTTAGAACTGGATACTTCGGCTTATCGGAAACAATTGATTTTTAGATACATACTTAACTTCTACATAACACCTCGTATTCTTTTAATTTCACAATAAATTGAGTACTTTCATCATGCTAAAATAACTTAGTCAGCATTACTAATTGACTCATAAAATAAAATAACTAAGTCAGCATTTATTTGTATGATCAGAGTGACCTATTTAATGTGGACGAACATACTGGTTATTTTAAGTAGTGTGCGCCAAGACAATTAAATGCTGTTTGTGTTTAACATGAATAATTCTTAACCCTAAAAATATGCCATTAAGAAAAATATACTAGTTATGTTATGTTGTGAATCATAAGTACGCTGTAAGCTCTACAATTATGATACACAATAGTGGATCATATGTAAACTGTAATTATGATACACAACACCATGAAAGTCATTGATAACATAGGCTGCGCAAATGTAGCGTAAATATTTGTTCTATGTAAAAAATATATATTTATGGGATTGTAATGCATTGATGTTTTGTTTTAAATTTTTCTCAAAAACGTTTTTAAAATTCAAAAATTTATTATTGGAATGTGCTTTTTAAACTGTCATAAATATATACATTTCAGCTATTCTGATACATCTTATAATTCAATAAATAAAACAGTGCAGCAATAGCCCGTTTTTCTTTTTGTGCCAGAGATTTTTTTTAGAATCCTTGAGTAACCTGACGAAATTTCAACCAACAAACTTATGTCCTATCACGTCAGGTTTACGCGATATATGACCATTAAGGTCCTAAAGTGACCACAATATTGCCGTTGATATATTGAGAAAACTGTAGTAGTTACGGATTTGTTCTCTGATAACCAAATGTAGACACTATCCAAGGCTTCATATCTGTAGTAGTACATATTAAATTTCTATCTCGTCCTTTTTTTTTATAATCGAGTTTTAGCTAATACAGCTAGCTTGCACTTTCAAAGCATAAATGCTTGAAAAAATTTACCCACTAATAGTAGTTGGGCTCGTAACAAACGCATGCAGTTGTTAAAATATCTACAATATTATTTTTGTTATTAAAGCTTCAATCTACATTTGAGTTGACTTTTTGACAGATTAACATTAAAATGTCTGCAATTATTAACTATATAACACATACGGTTAAAAGGTGATGATACAACATAATTTGTTCTACTAAATGGAAGATAGAATAATGTATCACCATTTCTACTACTTCTACGATTTTGGTTAAAGGTTATATATCGTAGAAGCTCTGGTGAATCCAATTTACCAGTAATGAGTTGATGTATATAGATTACATCAGCATTTTTTCTGCGATCTTCAAGTGATTTCAAGTTTAATAGCTTCAGCCGATCCTCGTATGGTGGAAAATTTTAATTATCAACCCAATTTAAACCATTGAGAGCGAATCGTAAAAAGTTTTTTTGTATACGTTCAATACGATCAGTGTGCACTTTATAAAAAGGAGACCATACTTGACTTGCATATTCTAGATGACAACGTACTAGAGTATTATATAGAGTTAATGTATTATTAAATTCTTTAGCCCAACGCTTGATAAAACCAAGCAATGAAGAGGCTTTTTTACATATATGTTCAATATGAAGTTTGAACGATAAAGTGGGATCAAAAAACAGAACTAGATCCTTTACAATATGTACTCGACTAACATATTCCTCTTTTAACATATAGTTATACTCTATATTGTTTCTCTTTCGAGAAAATATCATAGACTGACACTTATCTGGATTAAGTACCAAATGGTTCTTAAAACACCAAATCTCAAAAAAATTTAAATCTGTCTGCAGTAATTTAGCGTCCTTCTCATCCTTGATAGTCTTATAAATTTTCATGTCATCGGCATAAATTTAAGAGATTGGAGTACTTTATTTTGTATATGACATCATTAATCGCCAAAATAAATAAAAGAGGTCCAAGATGGCTACCCTGAGGTACCCCGGATGTTGCAATAAAAGGTGAAGATGAAACTTTTCTGAAACGTATTAGATATGACCGATCAGATAAATAAGATTGTATCCATTTCACAAAGAATTCTGGAAAACCAAGTATCTTTAATTTGAACAAAATTAAATTGTGAGGAAGTTTGTCGAAAGCTTTACTGAAGTCAGTATATATGCAATCAACTTGATATCCTGACTCGATTTCGTCAGTTGTGAATGAGGTGAAATCCAGTAGGTTTGATACCGTGGATCTACCGGTAACAAATCCATGCTGACGTGTTGTAATTACATGTTTACAATGAATTTTTACTTGATCATACACAATGCGTTCAAACAATTTCGGGATAGATGAGAGTTTAGCAATTGGTCTATAATTGGTAACATCGTTTTTGCACCCTTTTTAAAAATTGGACTTATAAATGAGTTTTTCCAAAATTGTGGGAAATTACCTTCATTAATTGATTTATTAAATATGATACTAAGGGGCATACATAACGACGCACCACAGTTCTTTAAAACTGTAGCAGGAATACCGTCTGGCCCAGAGCTATAATCATCATCAATTGACGAAATGTATTGCAAGATTAAATCCGGTGTAAAGGACATACTATCTAGTGAAGTTTTGGGTGCTGAGTGCATGTATTGAAAATAGTTATTATCAATAATGAACGGATCACTACCAATATTAATGATTTTCAATGGATCAATCTTCATAATCGACTAATTTCATATTAAGGAGTTGCAAATGTATCATACTGTCCACGGATAAAATATTCAGCATAAAAAAAACATAAAAAGTGGCCAAATATGTCAAAGCTGTACGAGCTATAGTTTCTCTAATACTGAGCACTGATAGTTTTTTTTAATTTTATATGAAACTGCAAAATACTTAAGTTTTCCGTAGCTTAAAATCGAATGATTCTTTAGCGGTGCCAAGGATTTGGCTTTATTTTTAATATCCTGAATGTGTCCAAAATGTTATTATACTATAAAATTATGTTCTATCACGTCAATAATTCGAGGTATTGGCCCCTAAATATCTGGTAAATCCTTAATTTCCATAGTAACATTTCTGGAAAACGGTATTAGATATGGATTTATTGACTGAAATCCAAATGTAGGCATTCACCTAAGGATCTTTTCTGTTGTATATTTTAATTTACTATCTCGTCTACATCCATAAATATTAAGGATTTTCAAAAAATCTCTGCAGTTAATTGGCCAAAATTATATGAAGAATTAATAAATGTATCATTATGTCTTTGGGAAAAATATTAAGCACATCGAAACAGTAAAAATTCTTCGTATAAATTTGGCCAATTAACTGCAGAGATTTTTTGAAAATCTTTAATATTAACGAGATAAGGACGAGATATAAAATTAAAATGTACTACAGAAAAGATTCTTAGGTGAATGCCTTTTCCAGAAATGTTACTATGAAAATTAAGCATTTAACAGATATTTGTGGGTCAATACCTCGAAATCCTGACGTGATAGAACATAATTTTATAGTATGATAAAATTTTTCACTATTCAGGATATTAAAAATAAAGCTAAATCCTCAGCAGCACTAAAGATTCATTCGATTTTCAGCTACGGAAAACTTAAGTATTAGAGAAACTATAGCTCGTACGGCTTTCACATATTTGGCCACTTTTTATGTTTTTTTAAGCTGAATATTTTTTTCCATGGACAATATGATATATTTGCAACTCCTTAATATGAAATTAGTCGAGTATGTAGATTGGTCCATTGAAAATCATTAATATCGGTATTAAAAGGACAAGATAGAAATTTAATGTGTACTACAGATATGAATCATTGGATAGTGTCTACATTTGGTTCTCAGACAACAAATCCATAACTACTACAGTGTTTCCAATAAATCAACAGTAATATTGCGGTCACTTTAAATAAAAAAAATCAGCATATCATCGCCTTTCGTTTTAATGACAGATGAACTCAAAATAAATTATTTTTATTTCCACGGACATGTTTGCTGAAAATAGGTACTTAAGCTGAAAGTCGAAAAATCGATGTGAAATTTTTTCAACAAAATCCGAAATGGTGTCAATGGAAAAACTGTTGAAGTGTTCCGTGAATATGTTAGCCGGGTTTTAAAAAACATTAATGACAATCTAAGCATTGATCGAAAGGTGATATCTGGCGGAAATGTGAGAGACCTACACAGAGATAAACATGTCAAGGACATTTTTCATAAAAAAAAACCAAATGCATCGGGCAGAAAAGTAGCGGAGAAATGCAGTTCTTTGAATCATTTGTCCACAAAGTGAAGAGGAACTTGGCCTTAAATCGTACATAGTTAAGAAAGTCCCAAATCGGAATGCCACGGAAATCATTGACGCAAGAAATAGAAGAAGAAAATTACAGGCATACTTTATAATAAAATATCAGTGTTGCAATATGGCTGACGAAAAATATGTATTGACGGACTTTTAGCAACTTTCAGTAATGACTTTTCCAAGGCATATCAGCGGAGAATGTGCATGAAATATACAGTCGGGGAATTCAGTAAATAGTTTGCGATATCGTTGTCGTTAATTTGCGATAATTATTCTTAAAGTTATTGTAAGGTACCCAATGTACATCACTATATTTTATTCTATGTTTTTAATTGTCAAAAGAGTTATGTCAAAAAACATTATGCTTGCCTTGGCGCTTTTTAGTGCCGGCATCCCAATCCTTAGGCCAGTGGCGTTTATAAGCACCGGCAATTAAACTAAGCAGGACCTAAACATCTAAATTATTTATTTAAACGCCCGCCCCAAAGATCCATCGTTACATGGTGATCTTGCCAAATTTGGCGAAAATTTTATGCCCACTGACGCACCAAAGGAGGAGAACGTGTCAAACGCACCAGCAAGCGACGTCCCGCGCTACACCGCTGCACCAATTTATAAAAAATAACGGAGCTGATCACGCAAATACAGCGACAAAAAATATGACGAAATACAAGCAAAAACAACCCAGCAACAAAACAATTAAATGAAAAAAATAAATTAATAACAAGCACATTTATTTTTTAATAAGCATATAAATTATATTTGAGTAATCAATACACAATAAATAAAATTCACAATGAAAACATTGAAAAATACACAAATTAAAATTTTTATAAACAAAAACTCAACACTAAAACACTAAAGAAAAACATAACAAAAACATAATGATCTGTAGATTGAATTCCGCAATAGGTAATGTTACACTACTGCCAATGAATTCGTTTGCTTTTTCTGCTCCTATCTTGGCTAACTCGTCTGCTTTTTCATTACCCGGAATATCTGAATGACCTGGTACCCACAGTTTTAAACAGTGTTGCTCGTTGAGAACCTGAAGCTCTCTGCGACAACGGCTGACTACTACAGATCTTATATTCCTATTTTGTAAGGCTTTGATGGTAGCTTGACTATCAATGAAAAAGGTAATATCGGTTGTCGATAGTACCTTCATTGCTAGTAATCTGGCCGCCTCAGCCACGGCATACATTTCCGCTTGAAATATGGAGCAGTCGTTACCTATTTTTATCGATTTTTCCACTTGAAGGGCTTCACAGAAGATCCCACACCCAGTTTCCGTGTCCATCTTGGACCCGTCTGTATAGACACTTATTTTATACTGATTTATGACCTTGTTTTGAGTCCATTGTTCCCTTGTTGAAAAAATTATGTTTATTCTTTTTTCTAAGTCAATATAAGGTGATATATAGTCCGTTACAGGAGCAGTCGACATAAATTGACGAGTTATTGTGGAGTGCCCGTGTGACAGTCTGTTTAGATCTGTTGAATGAGACAGTCTCAGTGCTGTTTTTAATGCAGCACCTTTAATGAAAAGGTCCATTGGCATTATATTTAGAATAACTTCTAGTTCCGCGATCGGAGTTGTTCTCAGTGCTCCTGTTATACTTATAAGGGCTGTTCTGTGCAGTTTTTCTAGTTCGGTTGTGTTACATTTTTTTTCAAGGGCTGTCCACCATACTATGCTACCGTAGCTCAGTATGGGGCGTACTATGGCCGTGTACATCCAATATATTAATCTTGGTTGAAGACCCCAGTTAGTACCAATTATCTTTTGACAGGAATAGAACGGCTATGTTTAGTTTCCAGTTTAGTTTGTCGTCTAAGACAATACCTAGGAACTTTGCACTTTTCGACAGGTTAAGCATGGTCACCTCTAGTATGGGTAGCTGAAATGGTGGGATTTTTCTTCTATTTGTAAATAGTACAAGTTCCATTTTGGATGGGTTTATGTTTAGCCCACATGTCTTTGCCCATCTTGTCAGTTTTTTTTAAAGAGGTTTCTAAAACGTTTGACACTGTATCTATGTATTTTCCTGTCGACAGGATTACCAAGTCATCGGCGTATGCCACCACGTGGATACCTGTGTTTTCTAATTCTATTAGAATCTCGTTCAGGGGTAGTATCCAGAGTGTTGGGGATATAACTCCTCCCTGAGGAGTTCCCCGACTAGCTCTTGCTTTTATGGCACTCTGCACAATGTCTTATGTAACATCATTGGATAGATGCCATCCAATCCCGGGGATTATTATGGGGAGAAAGTGTTCATAGCCCATTCAATTTTTTCGAGGTTGATTATGTTTCTCACTTCGTCTTCGTTATTGACTCGGTGGTTGTCTGTGTATGTCATTGTTTCGTTAATTTGTTGTGGTAGTTGTTCGCATCCCGGAAAGTGGGTCTGCTGAAGAACTTTCAGTGTTTCCTCTGATGTGTGTGTCCATACACCATTAGAATCTTTTATAGTGCAAGGAAAATGTGTTTTGAGAGAATTTTCCTGAGTCTAGAAGTGCCTTTTATGCTGTTTAGCTCATTTATTACATTTTTATCAGCATATCGCTTTGCTTTTCTAAGGTCCCTCTTGAAGTTAATTAATAGTTTTTTTTGTATGTTTCCCACTTTTGATTGTCGGTTGTGTTTCTAACAGTATTGGTGAGTGTTCCACCAAGGTTGGTTTTTATTTTTTTTACTCCTTATCAGTGGACATGCCTTGTGATAGGCATGCTCAAGGGTGGAGTTTATCGTGCGCTCTATTTCAAGTTCGTTACTTATTTGTCTTTGTGAACTAGTTATTTTAGATTTTCCTAATCTGTTTATGAATTCCGCCCAGTTCGTTTTTCTTGGGTTTCTATATAGGTGGTCATTTTGTTTCCCTGTATTGATTGTGAATTCGATATACTTATGGTCTAAAAAACTCATTTCACTTAACACCTTCCAGCCCAATGGTCGTGTGATGTTACTTAGAACGCGTGTGAAGTGTTATATCTAATACTTCTCTTCTATTTCGGTTTTCAACGTTGGCTCAGAGCCTTTGTTTAGGATGGCAAGATTGTATTTTATCATATAACCTAGGACAGAATCGCCTCTGTGGTTTGTGTCTGTGCTTCCCCAGAGAGTATGATGCGCATTCGCATCACATCCTACTATCGCGTTTATCTTTTCTTTATTTGCGTGTTTGACAAGCTGTCTAACTATTTTTTGCGGAGGAAGGTCCCATCATCGTGCGCGAAGTAAGCCGATGCTATAGTTAGGGGTTCTATTTTTGTCTCTAATCTTATCGATGTTTGATCTCGATCACTGAACTGAGTCAAACGTATTGGTTTTAAAGTTCTTTTTGCAAGAATGCATGTTCTAAGTGTTCTAATGTCTGTAGCATTGTAGGTTACGTAGTCCGTATGGTCAAGTCCAGAGATTTTCTTCTGGTTCACCAATGGTTCTTGTATAAGTACGAGATCTATGTTATTTTTTGTGATATGGAGGAAGAGGTTTGCAGAAGCCGTTATGCTATGGTGCAGGTTAATTTGAATTACCTTCATCATTGCGATCCGGTTGCTTCATATCGACATTCCCTCTCCATGTCACTAGGCGTGCAACGACACTGCTTAGTCCGATGCTAATTCTGGAGCCATTCTTCTTCAATATCTCTTCTGTCTCTTGATTCACTGCGACCACAACTGATTGCCCTACATTGGTTGGTTCTTCCATCCGGACGATTTCCCAATCGGAAGGGTAGATTTATTTGTTTTGATGTTGCAGCATCTCCTTAAGGCGTTCTTTTGGAATTGTTGGTCTCGTTATGAACACCCGGATTCGTGGGCGTTTTGGCAGTTTCTCTAAGGGAACTACCTCCAGGCCTGCCCCATCCCACAACTCATCCAGAGCGGCCACGGTGCTTACGAGCCAGATTTGCGTTTCCGCAGACTTGCACGTTAGCACCTTGTGTCCGTTAAGCGTTGAGATATTTCCAAAGTATGGGGGAAGTCCAGAAGGATCCCTTAGAGATTCCGTGATCGCTATAAGCAGTCGGCTTTCGAGTAGACGCCAGTCTTCCGTTTCTATTCTTTTGCCATTATCGGTAATGGCTACTCTGATGCAGCCTTCGTTGTAAATATGCATAAAAAATTGCATTCGACAGGAATGACAACAACAAAATTAAGGAGTGCATATCCGAGCAAAAGATTGATCAACTTTTCATATGGGATTGTACACCCATAGCAGATTTGAAAAATGTAAGAAAGCTAAGGATTTTACCACACAGTTCTGGAAGATGTAGCATTGAAGATAATAATTATGAAGTAATAGCAAGATATAGCGAAAATCCACTGAGCACACAGCTGACTTTGGCGAAACTATCATCAAAAATGCAAAATTTAAAAATACACGAATTAGCTTTGAACTAGAAAGATATAATATTTGAATCTATGGCCATAGAATAATTTAAAACAATATTTAACAAGTTGCAACAAGAGAGAAATAATTTAAAGATATTAATGTATGAGGAACCAAGAAGAATTTTATGCAAAGAAGCACAGGAAAAATTAATAAATAGTATCATAATTCTACACACGGAGGTCATTTAGGTGTTAGAAAAACAATTTTAAAATTAAAACAGAGATATATATGGAAAGATATGAGCAAAATGATAAACAAATATGTACTAAATTGCGAACAATGTAAGATAAATAAACAAAACATACAAAAGAGAAATTCAGACACGTACAAATTCAGACACGGAAATACACGCCACATAACAGACACGCCAGGAACAAGTTTTAAAGTATTGTACTTACGATACAATGCGAATTAACCAAATATGTAGTAGCATGTCCAATGGAGACAAAAGATGCAAAATCTGTAGCTAAAACTTTAGTAGAACAGTTTATATTAATATACTAGCTGGACCCGTACACGACTCGTGCACATTTTTTTTGTACCAGGGCTGCGCAACGGGGTATTTTACTTTTATTTTTATTTTAAAACAATCTTATAAAGTGACAATTAAAATTAAAACAATTTTTTAATTTATTTGATTTTTGATTTTATTATTTTTATTTGTTTTTATATATTTATTACTTTTTCACGATAATATAAATTATCAATTCATGATATCTCAGATAAAATATAGCGATTAAATCGATGATCTTCTTATTAGTGTTATCGAAGTTTAGTTGTTTGCATTACGATGTCAATCTACTCTGACTTCTATTAAGAAGGTGATGAACGCCATGAATTTTTTTCAATCGACGCTGAATTCTATGACAAAGACAGGTGATGAATATGATGATCTCGTTGATGATATCGATATATAAATTTTGAAATTTTTATAATGATGATCTGTGATGTTGGCGAATTCAATCTACTCTGTCTTCTATTAAGAAGACAGAAGATGAACGCAATGATTTCATTCAATCGACGCTGAATTCTATGACGAAGACAGGTGATGAATATGATGATCTCATTGATGATATCGACGTTTTAATATCGAAATTATTATAATTATCATGATCTGATGTTGGCGATTTCAATCTAATCTGCAATGAATTGTTTCAATCTACGCTGAATTATATTACAAAGGCTGGAGATGAATCTTGTTGGAGTTGATGTCGGTAGTCAAATCTCTACATTATTATAACGATTTGTGTTGTTTATAATTTCAATATACAATGCCTTCTTTTATGAACGCAGGTGATCTACTCAATGAATTCCAAAACTTATAAACTTAATTGTTAAACTTATTGTTTTAGAAATCAGCATTTAAACTTTGAAATGATTTTGCAGATTTCAATGTACTCTAACATCAATAACAATGGCTGTATGATTGTTGCATTTATATGACAAAAATATGCGTTTTCTTATTCAGCCTTATCGTGAATAAAATTCCTCAGGGAATTTTAACCTTTGGTGGAAAATATCGAAAAGGGAAAAAATGTTTCCCTAAAAAAACTACGTATCATGAACAACCTTTTAGAGGAAAAATTACCCCTGTTTCGCCGAAAAAATTCCGCCACTTTTTCATCTGGGAAAAGAATTAATTAAAAACAAAACAAACTTTAATTAACTGTACTTTTATTTATAATATGTTAACAAATAACTATGGATAGTACCAAAATTATTTAAATAAAAGTTATTTATATATTTCTGCACAAATAAATTACAGATATATTCAACCACTGCAAAAACTTCACCGGCTGGGGAATATCTTAATTTTTTATTTTAACTCTTGAAAAATGAACGCAATCTAATCACAACATTTTCTTAAATGAAAAATTACAATTAAGAATTATTTTATATACTTTTAATTGCAGTTTAACATAATTTTAACGTCAATATTTATTTTCACAACACAACGCCATTTTATCCAACAACACTGTTTGACATTTGGCAAAACAGCTGATTTAGAGTTGCCTGATGTTCAGTTCTAATTGCAAATTAAACTTTTATTGAGTCAAAAAAATGTTAAATTTGTGCATAAAAGTATAGTTAACTGCAAATAATAAAGATCTGTATACATATTTATATCTGAACTATTATTTTACAACTTTATTATCTGAAATGATAAATTTAACCAAAAAAACGCATTAAAAAAAATCTGGCCATATTGTAAAACTGCATTCGAATTTCGAACAAAATTCCGGAGGAATTGCTGTTCCTGGTAGATTGACGATACCAAAAAATTTGACCTGGGAACAAAAAATTCCGAGGGAATAGAATATTCCCAAGTCTTCACGATAAGGCTGATTATATCGTAATCTTGTTGATATCGTTAGTTCATGATTATTACAATCAAAGCTCATTATGTCGTTTTTATGTTGAGTTCTGAATTATAATTTCAAGATGATAACCACAAATTGTTAATGGTGATTTATTTTAAGTCTGTATTTTTCTGACGTAGAAAATTAACATGATGAAAATTAATTCTAAATTGAATTCAATCCTGAAGAGATGTGTCCCGCTCTCTGAGTTGTCTGATGTATGTATACAGCAACTTTTGATTCCTAAGTTAATTAGAATAAATGATATCATTTGATATTGATGAACTTGTTTATTATATTTTTGTCGAAATCAATAAGTGTTCAACGAAATTATACTGATGGATTTATTTAACGATCAAGTAGATGTCAACGTTGATATCATCAAGATTTATGATAAGCTCTAAATTAAAATATATATATATATTATAGCTGGACCCGTGCACGACTCGTGCCAAGATTTTGTGTATTCAAAGATATGGAGCGATATTAATATAAAAAAAAAAATTATTATTTATATGAGGGGCGCGTGCTTAGTTGTTGAAGTTTTTTATTGGTTATATAAATGTAGTAACCAAATAATAATTCTCCGCCTTAACAACTTTTCTCAAAGACAATTCTTTCTCAGACTGCGCTTCCCCATAGAATTCTTCCCCGTAGAACATTTCGCCGTAGAATTATTCCCAGTAGAAATATTCTCCGTAAAAATCTTCGCCATAGAACGCTTTCCCGTAGAATTCCTCCCGGTAGAATTCTTCCCGTAGAATTTATCCCGGAAGTATTAATTTCCTGTAAATTTATTTCCCGTAGAATTTTTCCCCGTAGAATTTTTCCCCGTAGAGTTTTTCACAGTAGATGTTTTAGTGTGGTGAGTTTTAGTGCGGTGTATTTTATTGTGGTGAGTTTTATTGTCGTGAGTTTTTGTGAATTTTTGTGTGGTGAATTTTATTGTGGTGAGTTTTAATGTGGTGAGTTTTAGTGTGAAGAATTTTAGTGTGGTGAATTTTAGTGTGGTGAGGTTTAGTGTGGTGAGATTTTGTATGGTGAGTTTTAGCATGGTGAGTTTTAATGTGGGGAATTTTGGTGTGGGGAGTTTAAAGAATTTTGGGTGGTTGTTAACCTGGTGTGAAATATCTTGATATCACTATAATAACTGTTGACATACACGTAATGTAAAATGTATCTTCTATGGGGAGTGCCACGCCTAATGGTCCAATCACTCCCACATTCGTTGAAACCGTTTAGAATGGTTAAAAATAACGCTGACCAAAATTTAATTAAACTTGCTATCCCAATTGCTGATATGCGTTATATGGGAGGTACCCAGTCCACCAATCTTACCGCGATATAGCATATACTCTGCCCACGCCCAAAATACATATTGTGACAAAATTTTATTCAATTCGGTTCAGCAGTTTTGGACGTCTATTCGAAATTTAAAAATATATATATTCGACAAAAACAACAATGTTCGAAAAATTTCGAAAAAAAAAATTGTTAAAAAATTTTTTTGGACGACAATAAGAACGCAATGGTCGAAATCGACAATTTACAAAAAAAAAAATTCAACAAAAACAACAATGTTCAAAAAATTTCGAAAAAAAAAAATGTTAAAAAAATTGTTAGTCGACAAAAACAATGCAATGGCCAAATCACCATTTTCCAAAAAAAAAAAAAAAAAAAAGACGATGTCGAAAAAATTGTTTTTGCTTTTGTTTTTGATTTTTTTGTTTTTCTTTCCTTTTTTTTGTTTTTCCTTTAGTTTGAATTTTTGTTTTATGTTATTGCTTTTATTTTTGTATTTTTGCTTTTGTTTTGTGTTTTTGCTTTTCATTTTTTTTTGTATTTGAGTTTTTTCTTTCATCTTTGTAGCTGGTGAAAGTGCCGAGTTATATCGTATGGAAAGTTTAGGTTGTATGGGAGGTGCCACGCCGCTTTGTCCAATCCCGCCCATATATAGCCTATCATTCCTTCCAGACCATACCGCATCTGTATTAAAAATTTCAAGAAAATCGAAAAAGCCGTTTAGACGGAGAAGTGGAACAAACAAACAAAAGGACAAACCAACAAAGAGATTTATTATATTAACTAGCTGGACCGGTACAGGGTTATTGAGCAATTTTATTAATATAAATAACATTTTTATTATTTATATCAGGGACCCGTGCTTCGCTGTGGACGTTTTTTTATTGGTTCTATAAATGTAGTAACCAAAACCATACTAATTATCCGATAAAATAACTAATTCTTTCTCCGACTGTGCTTCCCCGTAAAATTCTTCCCAGTAGAATTCTTTCCCGTAGAATTCTTCCCCGTAGAGTTATTCCCAGTAGAAGTTTTAGTGTGGTTAGTTTTAGTGTGGTGAGTTTTAGTGTGGTGAATTTTAGTGTGGTGAGTTTAAGTGTAGTGAATTTAATTGTTGTGTGTTTTAGTGTGTTGAATTTAAGTGTGGTGAATTTAAGTGTGGTGAATTTTAGTGTGGTGAATATAAGTGTGGTGAATTTAAGTGTGGTGAATTTCAGTGTGGTCAGTTTAAGTGGGTCAATTTGAATGTGGTGAATTTTAGTGTGGTGAAAGAGCTCGGCCGAAGTTCTATACAGGACTGTAGCGCCAAACTATTATATTATTAGAATTTTAGTGTGGTGAGTTTTATTGTGGTGAAATTTAGTGTGGTGAGTTTTTGTGTGGTGAATTTTAGTGTGGTGAATTTTAGTGTGGTGAAATTTAGTGTGGTGAGTTTTTGTGTGGTGAATTTTAGTGTGGTGAATATTAGTCTGGTAAATTTTAGTGTGGAGAGTTTTAGTGTGGTGAATTTTAGTGTGGTGAGTTTTAGTGTGGTTAATTTTAGTGTGGTGAATTTTAGTGTGGTGAATTTTACGATCCTGGTTGATTTTGTTTTCTATCATTTTTTATTTTTCTGTTGTTTTATAGCTTAAGTTTTGTGCTTTTACTTTTGTTTTTGTATTTGATTTTTGCTTTTGTTTTTGTGTTTTTGTTTTTTTTTTTTTGTATTTGAGTTTTTTGTTTCATCTCCGTAGCTTGTGTATGTGCCGAGTTATGTTGTTTTGAAAGTTTATGTTGTATGGGAGGTGCCACGCACCTTTGTCTAATCCCGCCCATATATAGCCTATGACACTTTCCGGACTCCAAAGTATCCTGGTGCAAAATTTCAGTTAAATCGGTTCAGCGGTTTAGACGTGATGCTGGAACAAACAGACAGACTGACAGACGGACCAAGAGTTTTATATATATAGATAGGATGGCAATTTTAAAATCGGAAATATGTAACCTATTAGATATTGAACAGATCTTTAGTGCTTCGTATCATCATGAGACTTTGGGCTCGATAGAAAGAAATCATAGGGTACTTAATGAATATTTATTAAATTTTTGTAAAGATGATGAATGTGACTATTGGATCCCATATTACTCTTTCCCATACAATACTACTCCGCATGTAGATACGAATTACTCGCCTTATGAGCTAGTTTTTGGAAAACTAGCTCATAAGGCGAACTAGCTCATAAGGAGAAAATAGCGTACAACATAGATTATTATGCACAAGAATTAAAACATAGATTGAAATTTTCATTAGAGAAAATTAAAAATTTAATAGAAGAGGTAAAAAAAAAAGAATGGAGAAAAATCATGTTCCAAATCCATTCATATTAAAGGTAGAAGATTTAGTACTAGTAAAAAACATTAATAGAAAAAAAAATCAATCACCATATCGTATTAGTATTACAGTATTAGAAATTCATATACAGTATTAGAAATTTAAGATAAATTAAAAAAATATTACAACAACATTTTAAAGAAATGGATTATAAGAAATTAAAAAAAAAACTAAATAAAAAAAATATATGTATATATAAATATTATCAACAAACATTGTTAGTTTTAAGTTTAAAAATTATTATTTTTGATTGAATTATAAAAATTATAATTTTTTCACTTGAGGGTGAGGGTGTAAGGTACCCAATGTACATCACTATATTTTATTCTATGTTTTTAATTGTCAAAAGAGTTATGTCAAATCTATGTCAAAATGATAAATGTCAAACTAGGATTAAGTATAAATAAAAAGTTTTTATAATAATAAAATAAATCATCACTGAACAGCCAACTAATCGGCATCTTCTTTTAATTAAGCCAAATCATCGGCTAAAAACATTATGCTTGTCCTGGCGCTTTTTAGTGCCGACATCCCAATCCCTAGGACAGTGGCGTTTATAAGCGCCGGCAATTAAACTATGCAGGACCTAAACATCTAAATTATTTATTTAAACGTCCGCCCCAAAGATCCATCGTTACATTATTCACGAACTCATATTTAACAATTTGTATTGATAATTTAACTTTGATATCGTTGTTAAGCTTTGGTACAACCGCCAACATGACATCGATTTTAACGAGTACTAAATGTACTCGGTATACTGACATATTTTGTTTATTTTTTAAATTAGGAGATGTGTTGCAACAATGAATTAATTCATTTTAATATATACATATTCTACTGACCTAAATGAACGTATTAAATAAATCCTATACAGAACTGCTTTAAATAAATTATTTTTTTATTTAAAAAATGAAAACCGCCTAAAAAGCGAAGGCTAAAAATATGTATTTTCGGTTGTCCTCTTTGCGCATCCTCGGGCAACTCCAAGCCTTTGGGTTGGGACCAAACCTTGGGTTCGCTCATGTAGACGACCTGAAGCCGCGGGCCCTGACGCATTAGGCTTGCAAGTGATGAAGTGTTTCCGGTTCTTCTCCGTGTGCCCACTAGCAGTAGTCATCGTCGGATGATGAGATGTGGAGACGCTAATTTGGCACGATTATTGTTTTTCTCGTGCATGCCCAACATCAGGTTCTTACTGAATTTATCGTAGATTCAAAAAAATTTCAATTTTTTTAACACACATTTTTTAATATTTTTATTTATTTGAAGTTTAAGAACGTGGTGCTGCAATATATTCGAACGTTGATTTACTAACGAATTTTGTGTTGTTAAAACTATGTTACAGAATCACTCAATCGTTACGCAAGCTACAGTTCTTGTTAAATAACAATATCGCTAACTAGTTACAGAATTGCCCCACTGAACACTAAAAAATCCAAGTCCCTAAGAAATTTCACGTGTGTCTGGTAATATGCAACTGTAGTAAAAGAAGCCAGCCGTATTTAACATATGGGTCAATCAACATCTATAGTTATATTGCTGAATGCTTGCAAAAGATGTTGACACCACTTATAATCCCACATTAGGTATCCAACTTATTTTGGCCTCATCGGGCATTATGACACTATGGAAAAAATCGAAGGAGTGGTACACCAATAATAATATGAATATTGTACCTAGAGCGGCTAAAGCGCTCAACCCATTCAATACTTCGTTTCCGTCACTTCAACGTATTCAACTGACGTGAGAGTACACGACAGAAAACGGTGACCGAATCAATTTGGATTTATTTTATTAATGTTGCCAAAAATGCATTAGTACATAATTAATTCGTTTTTCTCAAATATTTTAAATTTATTTTATATCAAATATTTTAAAAAACACACACAAAAGTAAATATATCAAATGAAATTTTAATCAACGTATACAACGGAACATACAAGATAAAAGTTGCCGAACTTTTTCTCTGTTGCGTTATTTTGAACGCATACTTTGTCATTGGGACTCTCTTCATACAAATTCATACATTTCAAACATGATGTCAGTTGAATACGTTGCGTCAACGGATATAAAGTATTGATTGGGTTGAGCGCTTAATGCGACAAACTGCCATAACTAAGGCCATTGGAACGTATTGTGTTCTAATTAAGCGGAAATTGAAGGAGACGAAAGGTGTATTGAAGGACATTAATGAATTTAAGATTAATTGAACTGAAGCTTCCAAAAATATGAATGAAATCACCATAAAGGGTTTGATGGTCCTAAACTTTCTTATAAACATTTAATTATAACAATTTTTTTTAGTACAGAATTTAAAAAAACTGAGGTATAATACAAACAAAAAATCGCATAGTTTGAATTCACGGCTTATTTCATTTTTTGATTTTTCTATGTTACAATTTTTTCGTGCTCACTTATTATTATTTTAATTAATATTAGAAGGTAACAATTTTCGAAAACAGATTTTCCCGGGAAACGGGAAATACAAAATTATATTTTCCAGGAAAACCGGGAAATTTCATTAAATCTGAAAATATGTATATTAAATTATTTGTGAAAAATAATTGAAAAGTAAATTTAGAGTATTTATATAGCTATTATTATTTCACTACATATTATATAATATAAAAAAAAAAATATATTAATTAATATAATCAAAATAATTTTTAAGACATTTTATGAAATATTTTTCATATTTTTTTTTCTTAAAATAACAACACAAAGCGATGCTCTTTTGTGATTGGATCTCGTATTGATCCCTATTTACACTCAGAGGCAATGGCACTAGTCTTACCAACAAATGCAGGAGAATTACCGTCATGCCAAATTGAACCATATATCCAGCATCAATTACCAAATTTGGTATTAGATGATTGATCCGAAGTTCCACTGTTGACGTTTTAATTGGTGCCGAAATACATGCCTCTCTATATATGTATATATCATGAAACATCTAATTTTTAAAAAAATCGAACTTATCTTCATATAACGGTACTACAAATGCAAAGTTTAAAGTATGAAAAAATTTGTTTACATTAGTTTGCTAAAACTTTTCTGACAATAGTGTTATTTTACATTAATTAATGTACATATATGTATGAAATTGAATTGTGACTATTGGTTTTAATTGAAGATATTATTTTTAAATAATTTGTTATGCATAGTAACTTTTTTATTTGAGTTTTGTACGAATCAGGATTTTTTGTGGACTGCAATTTTTGCTTATCAAATAATACTGGCAAAAAATATTAATACGTACTATATTTGGGCTGTCCTGTAATAGAATCCATAAATGGGAATTATGTGAAGCAACGCTTAATTTACAAGGCACCAGTTGTTCGATTATTGAGTAGCAGAGAAACGATATATTTTATTGTAATCAAAGATTGAAACCGTAACCGAAACCGAAATCCGTTTAAAACCGTTTTATTTTTAAAACCGAAATCGTTATACGAAAATCAGAAATAAACCGATATCCAAAACCGAAATAAACGGTTACGGTTTTATACCGGTTTAAAACGGTTTTTAAAAAAGCATAAAAAGAAACAGGAAAACATATTTTATTTTATATAGAAGATCTTAAGTACAAGGCATGTTTAAATGTCATTTAATAAAATTTTGAGTTCCCAAAATATTTTTTTTTTGTTGTACAAAAATTCACATGATGTTTTTTGAGAAACAAATTTTTTCAAATAACAGTCTTTGGTCTAAAATTTGTTTTTTTTTTCATTAATTTGTGTAGCGGTACATCCAATTAACAATAAAACACCAGCAACTCCAAGCACAATTTTTTTTGTTAAAAATGATTAAATTTTGAATGATATTGTTTTTTTATTTATTGTATTAGTAAAATAAAGTGGGACAAGTTTTGAAAAGGTCATTTGAATAGTTTTTAAATTCTTTTAAAGGATCTATTCAATAGAATACCATTTATAAGTCTGAGTATGATTGATTTTTGAATGATTTTTTTCAAAACACCTAAATTTCGGACATATATATTAAGGATACTTATAATAAGGTAACAAAAAAAAACAATGGTGATACAAGAAAAAATTAGTAACTAATACGGAAAATAAAGTGCAAGTTCGAAAATTTCAACTATAAAGGCAGATATTTATTTGCAGATATTGCAGTTCACTGACTTGTTAATTTTAATTTCTTTGGTTTTATGGATAGAAATTGTACATATTTCTTCTTCTTTTCTTGAAGTTTAAGAACATTTACCGATGGATTTTTTTTGCTTTTATTTAAGGTTCGCTTCTCGGCTCTCCTCTGCAATTCTGATCCTATCTCAGGTGAAGTCAAAATGTTACTTTTCATTGACTTGTGGTCACGATAGAATTTTTTTTCTTGGCGAAATCAATTAAATATTTTCACTAAAATAACAACAAACATTGTTTAATTACGTTTCCCTCTTTATCTCAATATAACAATTTGAACATAACTTAGCACAATATAAACAATGTTAAATTATTTGAAAATTTGTAATTCAAATTTTGTTTTTACTTTTTTATTTTCGTATTTTTTTTTTACAAATTGTGGGTGTGGCAGTTTAAAGAAAAGGTATATATATATATATATATATATATATATATATATATATATATATATATATATATATAATATATATATATATATATATATATATTTATATATATATATATATATATATATATATATATATATATAATATATATATATATATATATAATATATATATATATATATATATATATATTATATTATATATTATATATATATATATAATATATATATAATATATATATAATATATATATATATATTATATATATATTATATATATATTATATATATATATATAATATATATATAATATATATATAATATATATATATATAATATATATATAATATATATATTATATATATATATATTATATATATATATATATATATATTA